>WTXE01000003.1:0-570033 GCA_022496225.1 Russula aff. rugulosa BPL654 | reverse complement strand
TGCGCCATGCTCGAGAAGCATGCGAGCGACTTCCACTTGTCCGACTCGCAAAGCCATAAATAATGGAGTCTCCAATTCCTTGTTCTGGGCTGTCAAATCTGCGCCACGCTCGAGAAGGAAGCGAGCGACTTCTATGTGCCCATATCTCGAAGCCAAGTGCAATGGAGTCGCGTTGTCGATGAGGCTTCGAGAGTGCACATCCTGTAAGTGCCCGATTATGAGGAACTTCACTATGGAATGTAAGCCCCAGGAAGCAGCATGATGCAAGTGGGATCGGGGGGGTGGGAACGGCCTTTCGGCTCGTTCATTCTGCGGAAATTCTGGGTTGTGTATCCAGAGAGAGACCGAAAGATAAGGTTTGCTCGGGTCGAACAGTTGTTTCATTCCATTCTCCACATTTCGCGACACGTCCTCGAAGCAAGCATGGTCAACCCAGTGCTCCGCGGCATATTCAGCGAGAGGAAAGCGTTTCAGGCTGTTGCGGGTGACAACATCCTTGTCCAGGTGTAGCAGAATACCCAAACAGGCTTGTGATGCGAGTGTATGGGCATGTGTCAAAGAAACATGATAACGGCGGTGAATAATGTCGTTTGCTTCAGCCAGGCGAGCGGATGTCAAGAATTCTTTCACCGAAAAGTGAGAGAATCGTATAACAAGGATACCTCCAACCTCGATGACAGCAAGTAAACCGGAGCATGCAGATAACACCGCATGTACTGGGTCTTCCGGGCTCCAATCTTCATGAAATTTCGGAATCGGTCCTGCCTCGAATTTGAATGCGAGCAATTCGGCGAGTTCCTTGACGCGAAGTGGGCGGGAAGCCACTGAGACGAACTGAAACATCCGATGGGCGAATTCCCAATTTGCATTGTCGATCCCTTGCAAGGTACGCTCATATGTTTCGTCCAGCGTCTCTGGTAATTCGAGCAATGCTTGCAGGAGACGTGCTGGGATGCAGTTGCAAATATGGATCATCTGACAATCCACCCATCTAAACCTGCAACACAGAAATGAGCAAGAGTCATCGAGAGTTCAGTATCGACGTCTTACATCCCATTCGACCCCTCCGTAAGGTGGTGGATGGCCAATTTCCTGTGCTCTTCTTTCCACCTTCTTGTTGTACGCGTATTAATGACCGACTTGATGTAGTCTTCGATATCCCTCTTTTGTCCATCCTCGTCATGTAAGGAAACAGAGCGGAATATTAAAGGATCGAGGACATTCTTGATATCAGATTCCGGTCGGCTGGTGACGCACACGCGTAGATTCAGAATTTTTGTTTTGACAAGTCCCTCTATGAGACTTAGGACTTCGGCACGGGGAGATCGGACAACAGATGGGTTTGGACATTCGTCCAAACCATCCACAATGAGATAGACCGGGGCCAGTCCGGGGAGTTTAAGTAGGTCCATTAAACATCCCGCGAGTGCATCGTCGCTGGGAGGACGTGAACCCTTGTCATGTTCCGAGTAGAATTTAGAAAGAATATCGAAGTAGGAGTCGGATTGGTGATAAAGTTGGACTAGGAACGACGCGAGCAGTCCGCGCAATTCCTTCTTCCGGTCCTCCCTAAAATCACAGTAGAAAAATGCCAACGACGCGAGTCCAGCTTTCTGCATCGCACGGATGTCTTCAATGATTGTGGAGCTGACAAACACGATAAGTTCCCGATATGGAAATACAAAAATTTCACGTACCAAAACACGCTTTTTCCAGCGCCCGCTGCGAAATCAAAAAATAATAATTTAGTCCCTGTTGAATCGCAAAGCTGGCAATTAACAAACGTTTCCCATGGACCCATAGAAGTGAGCCCGGGACTTCGGACATTCTCCATTCCGGAAACGTGTTGCCATGAATGAACCACTCTGTAGTCCCGGGATGGCATGATTCGCAGGCAGCACGATGATTCTTCCAGGGATCAGGTGCCGATAACCAGCCGAAAATATCCTTCTGTAGGCTGTCACCTGTTGGACAATCTCGGTGATCCCAGTCAGCTACCACAATATCAAAAATGGCTCACGCTTCGCCTTGTTCAAATCACTCGCGACTTCATGCATAATTTCTGATGCTCAGTCAGATACACGATCACCTGATTGTGGCCTGGAAACATACCGAGCGTTTCCTTAAGATGGCCAACCGATACCTCGCCGTCTACAGGGAAATTCCTCAACACCCAGCGGGCGACAAGCTTGGTGGATTGCTCACCGCCCATCACCACCTTCACATTCCCGACGAGACCATGGACGACCTTGAGGATTTGTGCTACGGTTTGCCGAGCCTCGTCCTGTGTCAATCCGGTCCAGCCTCTGGACCATCGCCTCCATCTTCTTCTCGCCAACAAGCTTCCGAACAAGTTTTTCTTCATTCATGAGTCAGCTAATAAATTCCCTCACCGACGATGAACTCACTGAGTTTTCCCTCCTTTGTCTCTTTGGTCGTCAACGCGAGTGTGGAGAGCAGCTCCACGAGTATCTTGACTATCATCTCATTCATGGACTTTGTGGGAGGGATCTCGGTATAGATCTCGAGGCGATTGAGGAAGTGCCCGATCGACCCGAGTAAATCGGCCAGGGCACCGTAGTCATCTATGACGCCCTTGACCGACTAATACGCTTAATTGTTACAAGATGCGCACTCAGCGACTAAATATATGTACATACAGAGAGTAGAATACCGAGGGCAGTCTGTATTGCTTTCACGTGCGGGAGATGCTATAGGATGAGTCAGATACGTTGAACTTCATGTGGCGCCTACGGACATACCAAGCCTACAGCAGAAGAAAGTCTATGCAAAATGGTTAAGACCTTTTTGAGTGGCTTCAAGACTTTGTCTTTTTCGCGGAATTCCTGAAGTCTTGCGCTTGTTCACGAAGAATAGCGGTCACGGACTCGACGGAGTTACCATCCTGGAGGCGCTCGGCGAGAGGATGTTCGGCCAATTGTATGCCCGTCTGCTGCTTGTAGTCCTCCAAAGCGGCCTCAAAGAGCACACGTAAATGTGACGATCCTGGCTGGTCTGTCATGTCAAAAGTGAGGGAAGAAATGTGAGATTAGAAGGGGGCTTTGGTTCGCTGGAAGGAAATGGTGAGGAGATAATGGACGGTGGTAGAGGGTTGAATGGAGGGTCACGACGGCCACGTATGCCAAAAGCGATGTGGCGTAATTGGTGGAAGTGGAAGATTGATGGGCGCTACTACGTTTGAGCGCTCGACCGCTTTCTGGGTTGGACGAGGAGTCGAGGACGAGCCCGAGCCCGAGGATCTTGAACAAGGCATTCCCTCTCGGTCAGCGCTGAAAGTGCTAGGCACCCGTCACCGAGTCAAATACAGATCCAATATGATCACTCTGACAAGACAGAATCACATCAATTTCAAGAGTTCTATCGAAAAGGTGCCAACCAACGACAAATATGGCAATTTGTGCGCATTATTGCGCCTGTGGTGACTCTTTCCGAAATCGATGCTGGATTCGAATCCTTTTCCCTTGAGTCTGGGTCCTTCCATCTGATGGTTTTTTTTTCTTCCTCATGATGTTCGTCACTGCTCATTCCCATTTATCCATTCTCAACTTCCAGCCAAGACCACCCGTAGAAAATACTTCACAAATCTCACAAGACGCGCCGATTCGGAGGTGAATTACCTTCCTACGTCGCGCGCGAAAGAGTCTTCGCGGGTTCTACTGTACGACCAACTCGGTGGTTTTGTCCCCAATTCCGAGTCCGCGTCTGCCAGTGCGTTTGTCACACAAGTCGTCGGAATGCTGCGTGCTTCTCTATCATTGGCAAGACCATCGTACCCCAGCCTCTGGCTCAGTTTCGGCCTCGGATGGACCACCACCATTAGCATGCAAACGCGCGATCCAGAGAGTGTGGCCACGCGTCTTCAGTGTTGATCACACGACGAGCATACAGATTCGTCTCCCGGAGCTTACGAATGTGGGTACTGTCGTGTTTCGTCTATTTCCTCTGCCTCAGAATGGTGACCTTTTCAAAGTTCCGTCATTGCGTGAGTGGCCCTTCCCCCTACCCCCGTAGTCGTGTCCCAATAGCTTCGCTCTCTCACACCCAACTTCTACTTGATCTACCTGTCTATTTATCCACTACTATTTTGAGATGATGGCAAATAAAGGGTCGGAGACTGCCTCCCGTTTGGATGTCAGATACCTTAAGAATAAATTGACACCTTTCGTCACGCATACCGCGGGAAAGGCGAGGACGTTGACTCGGTAATGTTATCGGCTTATTCTTTTTTAAAGAGAACGAAAATATTGTATTTGTATCTACTGTCGGTCTGGAGAGGGTAAATGTATGTATCTGGTTCGTGGTAGTGACGCTGGTGAATCCGAGAAACGACTCGGAGGTGACAACAAGTAAAAGGGAGGCAGGGTATGAGAGATAATATACGACCATGTGAAACTAGTAAGAAAGTTGATATGTCATAGACCCGAGGGGTGGTGAGCATACGAAATCGGAAGGTTATGACTCAGTGGGGTGATGGCTGGCAGGGGTGCGGGTAGTAGCACGGGGGTTAGATGAACTGCTCGATGGCTTGTGTATGTGAGCCGGTTTCAAGTATCGAGGTCACTCCCTGCCTCGCTGCTCCCTCATGTGATCACAGGGGAGAAGAGGATGGCGACTCTGAAATACTTGGGCTGCGAGCCAGGGTTACAGGGCGGCCTCTGCGTTCTGGTGGGCGTCGATGAATGCGTCACTGACGTCGCCACTCGAGCTCCTGCAGCGTAATTAACGGCTCCAGAGGAAGCTCTCCATCGTCCGGTCGTAGACTATGGGAGAGTTCTCCGACGAGCCGATAGTGGATGCGATTCGGAACAGACATCGGTATGCGGATGGGGTGGACACGATCACACTGCTCAAGAGCGAGGGCTATATCATTTTCATCTTCTACGGTAACGTTGTAAACTTCATCATCGTAATCAATAATGAGTGGAAGGGGAGAAGAGAGTGTCAACATACCTGGTGTGCCACCTGTACAGACAAGGCAAAGACGGAGGTAGGATGCAGACCCAAGTATGAGATTCCGCCATATTTGGCAAACAACGTACCCGAGCTTGTTCTACTGTTTTTCACGGTCCCATTTCTTCTCTCTGGCGAGAAGATAATCGTCATCCTCATCTGAGTCATGGCAGGTCGATAGAGACAAAAGATATTAAGAAGCGAATCATCGTCCAGGATTTGTATCGACGCAGTGCGTGCCAGCGGACTGTTACCCGTGAGCCATGTTTACCCACAATCTGATAAGCATGACAGGTGAAAGGAGCGTAATTAACTTACCTCCGCAGTTGAGACTCGTTGCACCTTGGCCGATTCTTTCGACGGATGAGGTAGAAGGAGCGAGATATGACATTCCAGGAAAGTAGGTATGAACTATGAAGCTCATGAAGGGTGATGTGGTTGAAGACAACGTCGGCTTGACTCGGACTCGTGAAATCCTCGTGCGGGAACCGTTCAGATCGAGGGCGCTTAACTGCCCTGTTTCGCAGGGCTAGTCTTGGATGACGCTTGCTTGGGCAGGCAAGAGATAATGGGTGCAGCGGATCAGTGAGAGAGAGAATATGCGAGGGTAAAGGGGCTGAGCGAAAGAGCCGCTAGTTTTGGACCAGTGGTTGGGACGACCTCGTTGGGCACCAGACCAGGTCGCGGTCTCTGACTCTTTCCGAAATCGACGCTGGGTGTGAATCCTTTTCCTTTATTTTTTTTTCTTCCTCATGATGTCCGTCACTAGTCGTTCCCCTTTATCCATTCTCAACGTTCCACAAAGACCACCCGCATAAACAAGTTACGCTTCGCAAGAGGCCACCGATTCGGAGGTGGATTACTGTACGTTCCTAGAAGATCTTGACGCGTTCCAGCCCCACAAGTCGTCGGAATGCCGCGTGCTTCTCTATCATTGGGCAAGACCATCGTACCCCAGCGTCAGGTTCAGGTTCAGTCCCGGATGCACCACCACCCATGAGCATGATGCAAACCCGTGATCCAGTGTGTGTGTCCACACGTTTCCGGTGTTGATCACACGAAGCCGACGACAAACATATGGATACGTCTCCCGGATGGCTCGAGAAATTCTTACCGCGATTCCTTCTTTGTTAGCCTTACGAATGTGAGTACTGTCATGTTTCGTCTACTTCCAGTTCCTCAGAATGGTGGCCCCTTCATAGCTCCGACATTGCGTGAGTGACTCTTCTCCCTACACCCGTATTAGCCGTGGGCCGATGACTTCGCTCTCTCATCCAACTTCTACTTGATCTACCTGACCTATTTATCTGATCTACTGTTTTGAGATGGCAAATCGAGGTCGAAGACTGCCTCCCATTTACATGTCAGATACCTCAAGAATAAATTGACGCCTTTCGTCGTAATTTTGAAGGTAGACCGCGGGAAAGGCGAGGGCAAGGCAAGCCGAGAATGTCGACTCGGTAATGTTATCGACTTGTTAACTTATTCATTGGAGAGAATGATTTTGTATCTAACCTGTCGGTCTGGGTGTGTATATCACATAACCGTCGTAAGGTATAGCTGAAGGCTATGATCTGAGAAACCGACTAGGAGGTGACAACGAAGTTAAAGGGAGGGTATGAGAGATATATACGACAATGTGAAACTAAGAAATATCCATGTGTCATAGATCTGGAGGTTGGTGTACCTGTGTTATTCGGCGTCATATGATGGTGGCCCATAGTGCCGTTGGCAATGGGGGTCCCAACGACGCCTGTGCGTGAAGGTCTACCTGGACAGATCGATGGCACGAACTCTTCCTTCGTTGGCGCAGCATCTGAGGGAAGTGGTGGTAACGGCATGTCTGTGGGGGAGGGACAATAGTTATTCGAGCAGATCCCATTTACATGCAAGCTTTATACATCTACAAAGGAGTCTAACACGGAGATCGCTAATGGATTCGGGAACACCTTCTGTCGTCGAGTGCCCATTGAACTTGAATCTGTACCCAGATGGTCCTTCTCTGGTTGAGTTGTTCAGATTTGTTATCTGATAGGGACAGTGGGACACCGTTGTGAGCGTCGGATTTCTCGTGAGCCGAAGCTTACCTTTTGTGAACGTGAACACAACAATCAAGGTGTTCAGACATGCACTAGCCCTTGATGAGGTACAGTAAGTATGAGCGATGTTTAGCTTCTTGCCAATCTGAGTTAGGCATTGGCGGCTGACTTTCCCGGCAGCGCCGATCTAAATTCTGCCCCGCATTCTATCATCATAACAAACCGAATAAGCCAAGACAGGCTAATCCCGAGAGATTCCCGAACGAGTCAGATGTAAAAGGGGTCCAGTTTGTTGGGTGCCATGCTGGTGCGTTCTTTTGTCATTGGTCCCCGTCACGGGCTTGCGGGCTGACAGTATATAGATGTTGGTGGAGGTTCAGTAAGGACAAACAGAAGCAGTCTCTCCAATATTTGGCTTCGCTGGTGATCCAGGAGCTCGTTCAAGCTGACTGCAACGTTTTGTTTGACTTGAGAGCCTTCAAGCGCTGGAACCTCCGCTCTGATATCGTACGACCTCCCCCGTCGCCGAGTCTGTCCTCATTTCTGGGTTCCAGCGGAAGTGGCGAGAGTAGTGTGGGATTGAACGGGCAGCGATCCCCTGGCATCTCTGCGAAGTTATGACTCGAGCCTGCAGTGGAAGAGAAGATCAACGGCCAATTGAAGGATGCTCCTGTATGGAATGTCTGTACCGAGTACTCCCGACTTCACTGAACGCGCCAGCTAGCCTAAGAGTGGGCCTCCCGAGGCATCCATACGATCATGTTCTGAAACTGGGATTCAAAGTTGAGATCTGTGGTGTAACAATTTATAGTTAGATACAGGGTATAAATGATTGCGTATGGTGTACATTTGGTCTTAAGACTTCCTATTGTTCCAACATTGAGACACGATCCCGGGTTTATAGCCAGAGAACGAGAGCAAGGAGGACTATCTCCGTCGCGGCAACAACGCAAGCAACGAGAGCTACGATGCGTCCTGCAGTCACGAATGGCCGCCCGAACAATTGTTTGTGATCCTGTCCAACGGTACGTATCGTTGGGATATTAGCTGTATCGCCAGTATCTTGCCGGTCTGCATAATCGTGCCGCGAATGGCGCGCACGGAGGAATGCGCAGACAGTTAAGAAGAAAGCGAGGGCGGCATATAGTAGGCCGACTGGTACGATGAGATGAAGAGCAGTCAGGGAGAGAGAAAGTGTAAGTTGGGCATACTGCGGTAGAACTTGCGGTCGAAGAGTCTTAGCACAGCCAGGGCAAATCCTAGGATACCGAGCGCTGTTCGCACGTAGGCTCCGTTGTAGGTGCGTTGGTGAGCACGTAGTTCGACGAGCTCGTCGACATCCGCGCAGATAAAGGAGTTACGTCGGTGACCACTGAAAAGACATGTAAAACTCGAGGAAGAAAACAGATTGTTCTGAACTTACTGATATCTGTGCAGTCTCCGTGTCGTCATAAAATTTAATGAAGGTGCGGGATCGGGCGTCGGACCGTCGTTGTCCGACGTTTCTCCTCCTTCGCCCGCTCAACTCCGTCCGACGCGTCAAACTCGAGCTGGCTACCCAGCTCCTAAATATCCGAGGACGCATTACTCTTTCCAAAAGACCTTATAGGTCACCGATTACCCGCAATGTTGTCGAGACTTCAGTGCGTCGGTGCAAGGTGCGTCGCCAGTCCTCACCAAACTCCCGCTTATAACTCTTACCGTAGGTCGACGAAGCGGTATATCATACCATCTTCGGCGCAACTGCGATCGCAGGTAAGCTTGTTGTTAATTAGCTGACCTCGCTGGAACAACGCTGATCACATCCCAAGCGCGCAGGCCTCCTACCGCGTCCGCCACGTGTGCAAGTCCCTCTCGGAACACGGAGCATATGGCTCTTCTCAAAAAAAACAGAGGCCGTACCCCCAGAAACCGTGCCATTGGATACTCCCATTCCCGAGCCTGTCTCAGTACCACCAGAGGTCGCGTCCAGCGCTCCAATTTCTCATTCCACGCCGATCGCAGAAGCTATACCCGCCGAGGCTGTCGCGCCAGCTTCCGACGCTCTTGACACACTCGTGGCGCTCGCGCCCCTCCAGTATGGCGACCTCGCAGCGCTAGGGCTTGCCGGCTGGTCCCCCGCCGGCTTGTCCTCATGGATGCTCGAGCTCATCAATGTGTCGACGGGTTTGCCCTGGTTCCACACCATCATCGCGGGCACGGTCTTCGCGCGCCTGATACTACTCCCCTTTTCCATCAAGCAGCTCCGCAACTCAGCTGCGCTCGCACCGCACCAACCGCGTCTGATGAAGCTCAAGGAGGAGCTCGACCAGGCATACAAGTCCGGGGACAAGCTCGCGGTCCAACGAGTCGCACTCCAGCAACGCAAGGTGTACGGGGAGTCGGGCGTGAGCATGTTGCCCATGTTGATGATGCCGTTCGTGCAGCTGCCCGTCACGCTCGGGATGTTTTTCGGCGTCAAGCGCCTATGCACTCTCCCTCTCGAGCAGTTCCATTGGAGCGGCGTCTCGTTCCTGCCCGATCTCACGGTTCCGGACCCGTACTACATTTTACCGATTGCTTCGGCGGTGCTCATGAACCTGCAGCTCCATGTGCGTGCTTCTCGAACCTCTGTTCTGAACGATTCCTCTGGCTGACTCCGTTTGGTTTCTACAGATCGGCGCAAGCGATATGGCAGCGACGGCGGATCGCGCGACTGCGGCTCACATGATCAATGCCTTTCGCGTCGTCTCGGTCATTTCTATCCCACTCATGGGCAATTTCCCATCCGTATGTGGTTCATCTACTCATTGTCACCTTGTTCGTTACCCAGCCTTTTTTCAGGGCCTCAACCTATACGTCTTGACGGGCATCACCGCGATGGTCATCCAAACAACTCTCCTGCAGCGAGACGTTGTTCGACGGGTGTTGCGTCTTCCAATTTTGCCGAAGAACACGAATGTGAAGCCCGTAACGTTCAAGGAATCTATAGATTATCTTAAGAAGTGGTTCCGTGACCAAAATCAAATAGCGCAAGAGCGCGCTTTGAAAGGTAAGAAGTGGTGAGACGGGTAGTCATTCATACAGTATTAGAATACAATCCCTACATTCCATGACAAATGTTCAACATCCCCAGTCCGAGTCATTCAGCGATCAAGCATGGACCATAATCGGTTGTGCTTGGCTGACTGTCACCACTTACTGCACTTTTATCTTCCATAGCTATCTCTAGAAGTCATCTTCTTGGATATCCCATCTAATCAACTGACCCCATCTCTCTGCATGTTCATGCTCCTGTATCACCCTGTCCTGCCAAATATATCACCGGACAAAGATCCATGACCACAGCTGTCTGCGCATACCCATTGTCGTTGACAATATCAATCCATTCATCGCCACCGTATGTCTGCGGCCGCAGGAGGCGGGGCGGACCACGTGAGCGTCCGCAGCCGATATCCGCAAGACAGGTTTCATCTCTAACGGGTTACCCATAACGGATGTCGTAGATAGCGGCCACGTTTCCGGTCGGTTGGTACTGTTGTACATCTGAATTTGGAAACATGCAGATGCGGTTCAGGACAGGCAAGTAAGTGAGCATGTGTAGGTTGAAAAAAAGTATCATTGAAGAGAGAGGATGAAACCGATGACGAAAGCCCACGACTAGGGAAATCACCGAGTGGTCGAACGGACTAGGGCGGAGGGCCAGATAACGAGCATTTCGACTACAAAAATCAAAATAGGCGCACAAGTGGATGTCACGGTATTTTGGTTCACTTGTTGGTATGTTGCCCCATTAGTGGCTGATCTTCACTTGCCATTTTTGTAACGAGTAAGTCGCAGCTGAGTCAACACCTTTCTTGGCCCTTACATCCGTCTCCTCAGCTTTTGCCTTGGCCCTTGGTCGGTAGTCGGCAAGTACTTATGCGCAACAAGGCGGATACTATGCCCCCCGCTGTGGGTCACCACGAATGTTGTCATCGCCACGTACATTCCCCTGACAGAGAGCGCTGAGAACCTCCTGTACATCACTGCATCATCATCCTGATACAACACCTACCAGTAAGGTATCTCACACCGCATTGATTGTAGTAGTCCTTTTTTTTCAAGACTGCGGAACTGCACATTGGCGCTGAGACGTCACTCAATAACGCCCTATTCGTCAAGCACAGAGAAACTAACGGACATCGCTCTGAAGTTGGCACCGGCGCAGTTGTGCAGGCAAATCTCTTAACGCTATCTATAGGCACCGTCCACCCCCTTTCATTCCCCTTGGCAAGCCACGTCATATGTTTCGTTATCATCTCCTTTGTCTCCACGACTTTCTCCACCCGACTCCCAAAACTCGGGCCTGACTTCCGTGATTCACTTGCTTATCGGACGCATACTTCCCCCACATAGGTCCAAAATATTTCAGGATACCGCCGGAATGGGTTTGCTTCCCTGCGAGAAGGTATGGTGCGGGTTATTGATCAGCATTCTTGGCCTATACCGGTTGCATTCTCAATGACTCCTGATTATCTAGCACTGGATTATCTAGCACAGCATATCCGCACGCTGTGTATATTTATCTTTCCGCACCCCTACCCTTACCCCTTTGCTCCAACCAACCACTTCCTTGCTAGCTAACCATGCGCACCACCTCCCTCGTCCCTGTGCTCGTCGCACTCATCTCAATTGCCAGTACTTTCCCCTTAGGCTACAGCGCTCATCAAGGACGTGTGGCGGCCAGGGACCCAGCGAAGGTCAGATCCCCTGCAACTCCACCCAACTTGGTCGCCCGAGCGAAACCATCGCCAGAACGTCGCAACCACGCCCCGCGACAGGCGCCATCTCCCAAACATGACCACCGCGACCACGTTCCACGAGCGGCACCGTCTGCCAGACAAGACAGGCGCGACTACGTTCCACGTGCACACCCATCAGCCAGACACGCTCCCAGAGCGGAGCCGTCTGGCGTGCACCATCGTCGGGAGGAGCATGTGCCGCGCCATGAGATTGATCACACCAAGCGTTCTCCGCAGCGTCAAAACGTGTTTGGAAATAAGATCGAGGATGGGTTAGGATGGCACAAGGACCAATGTCCTGCGCCGCTCTCAGCATGCCCCGTACGTGGCGCGAGCGATGTCGATGCGATGGAGTGCGTCGATTTGTATTCGGATCTGGGTAGCTGCGGTGGGTGTGCTGCGGACGACATTGCGTGCGTTTTTTTTTGGAACCCCTATCTTATTTCACTCTTTTTTCTTACATTTTATTTCCAGCTATGACTGCAATGCGATTCCTTATGCACGAAGCGTAGAGTGTGTCTTTGGCTCCTGCAAAGTACACTCGTGCGTTGATGGGTACGTAGTTGCGCCACCGCGTGACGTATGTGTACCTGTTGGAGCACAGTGAAAACTTTTTGGAGTCACTGCCTTCTTAGAAAGGTCACGGCACGAATGGGGTCGGTAGCTTGGCGATCCGAATTTAGCTTCGTGTGGAAGAACACTAACTAGGTAGGTACACGTGTAACTCGTAGAAAGAAAGGCACTCTTGTGCCGTCTCGTATGTTTGTAAAATAGTACGATATGGACGTTTTCCGCGTTGCTCTGATTACCTGTTTCTCATGTGATATAAGAATTTGAGCCCACATCCAATCCCGTACGGTATGGTACGATTCCTCTACTTTAATTTCGGGTTTGGGTGCACTAATGCAACGGGTTGTGGATTATCCCTACACTTCTTCCAAGTCCGCGCATCCTCATGTTACGCGGAGTTGACCCTAAATACTCCATTCAGTAGACTGTGCAGTGTTATTGCGACCGTGTAAACGGCCCGACGGCAGCCGAATAGCGCCGAGGCGTGTCGCCGTCGCCGCTCATACAATACAGCACGCCTGCGAGGGACGCACGCCTCACGTATTAATCACGTTTTTTTTTCTGACGCCTCATCCGCTTCGATTGTTTCAGCTGAAAATGAGCTCTAACGCGCACGCACTCTGTATGTGGTGTGCGTATACAGGCGCTTGATTCAAGATACAGTGTGAGATAGACACACCCTTCTTTTGTCATGGCCCACCTTTTTTGGTCAGTATTCAAACCTGTTGGGTAAAGTAAATCACGAGCACTACAGTAGGTGACCGCGGCGATCCAAACTCCGCCAAGTTAATCAGCGATTTTGATCGATATTAAACCCAAGGATACCGTACGATACTGTACTAAGTTAGTACTGTACTGACTGTTGATGAATCGCATCATGCAATCACGGCTCGGCTCTCGCCAGCCCAGGCACCCAGAGAGAGAGTCCAGAACGTACAACCCGGATTTGTGTGTGATGAGTTGTTTTGCGCCCCCCTTGTAGACGCACATCGAACAAAGTCCTGTGGGAAGGTTCGCGAAGAAACACCGGTGAGACCGGTATTATAACTGACATCATGGGAGATTCCAGGAGAGGCAAGCGAGTGAGCTTGGGCCGAGGTGGTACGACAGGTACAGTCTACGAATGACAGCGACAGCACAAGGGCGGGAATGTCCGGTGAGTTTGTCAGCGTGATTATGATGAATCTCGAGTGGTCTGATTTTTGTATTCCGTGTTGCCCTGCAAGCTCGCGCGCTCGGCTTTGCCTTTCGAGTCCCTTTATTACGAGGCTATACAACAGGCCATCCCTCTTCTTTTCTCATCATGGTCCCTTCCCGCACCCACAACCTTCTCCTAGTTTGTCCTCATCCACTAGGATAGACTTTTCTTACTCCCGTGGGCGGAAAACATCATACGATTCCTCAATTCCAATTCCCATCCGTTCTTTTCCCTTGGGCATATCTGGCGTCATCGCTCAATCCCCCCTCTTTCAAGTTGCACTTGCACCCCTCCAAGCAACGGTCCCTTGTAGTGGCTTTCGTTTTGTCTCCCTGATCGTAAGGCCAAGTCCTGCTTGGTTCCAACGACCGTCAAGCTGGCGTGCTTCCTCTTCTCGTTTTCCTTCACCTGTATAGCACTCGGCATCTACTGTCCTACCACCAAACGCCTCCTTCGAGGCGTTACCGATTCATCGCAAGAAATCAAAACACTGGCTTCCTCTCAGCCCGTCGAGGATAGTGCAGATGAGCGGGCCGCGGCTCCTCGTGACGATTGGACCATCACCAATCGGTGGCGCTTTTATGTTAACATCCGGTTTGGTGTGGCGTTAAACCTTGTAGAGGGGGCAAATGCGATGCGCGGGATGATGAATAGTACGTTTGTGCTTCTGCTCGTGTTTGCTACAGGGTGCACGGGTTTCGTAACGGTCAGTCTCAATATTTTTAATCCTCGGTGGCGGCTTTGAATCTGACCTATGAATAGAGTATTGCCGTCCTTTCATTGACGTGGCTCGTTCCTTCGGTTCGTAAACCACCTCCTGAAATAAGGAAGAAGCTTCGCCGCCGCACGTTCCCCGCGCAGCCACAAGAACCACTTCTACTCGAGGAAATCCAGGAGAAGGCCGAGATTGTTCCAAGGCCAGAGCTCGTCCGCCATGTCTCGTTCAAAGAACAGGCGACCGAGACAATCGCATCCCCCCCAGCGCCAGCGTCTGCTCCGTCAACTCCACGAGGTCGTTCCATCCCATTACCACGTTTTAAGAGCCGCTCAGTGCAATCCGAAGTGGTATCCATTCTCCCCGCATCTGCGCCAGTGACCCCCGACAATTCGCCACTTTCTTCCGCCGAGACGCTAACGGAGACACCCACTGAAATCAAACGGGCGTTTTCTGCTCGTCTCACGCGGGTGTTACCATGGAGCCGCTCTTCTACGATAGGGTCGACAATGTCGACATCATCATCGCCCTCATCGGCTGCTGTCGCCTCAGAGTTTGGTCAAGATGTTATCGCAGGTGAAAAGGCCGAGGCTCGAGCCAACGTCACTCAAAGAGGAAGGTTCGGATTTTTGAAGAAGTCGAGGACGATCGACGGTCGGCTTCGCGGCGGTATGTTGTTGTCTATGTTTGGTTTATTGGTTTTTAATTAATTTTAACTTGTGATATTCACAGCTGAGCGTGCGAGTCGTCGACCGGCCCCTATATCACTCCTTCAGCAACTTCCTTCACATCGAATGTCATGTCATCACCCGAATTAATTCCTTCTTCCCAGCGTACAAACACCCCCAGTCCCATATCATCATCACACTTCCCTGTCAAGTCTGAGCGCTCTGAGCAACGACCCCAACATCGCCGCATAATGTCCACTCCTACTGCGGCTTCCCCAAAACTCCGCATCACCGACAGGATCTGCCCCCGCAAAGAAAAGGATAATAAAGCCGGAGAGGCAAAACCAAAACCAAAGCCCGCACGTACGCAACCGTATGGCCCGCCGTATAATTGGATACCCCCCACACCCGGAGCATGGGCCATGGCCGAGACTGAGGAAGCGGACGAGTATGAGGCAACAGCAACAAGACGACGCAAACGAGTGAGCGCGCCCGCTGAGTCCCCAAGCCCCCGACATTTTACGGGTCACGAACCTGAACGATCGGGGAATGTGCCCATTCCGAACCCAGCTGTACAATAGGGAGAGGTGTTTTCTCTTGAACTTAAACTTTGATTGGAATTGGGGGAGGTTTTATCCACATATGTACAAATTGTCATCCCATGTCCGCCGCGCCGCCCTTCATTCGTCATTTCCACTCATTCTCCGTGCATATATTTTTGCTAATTGTATCTGATCCTGCGTAGTCTAGCTCACCATATACCTAGTAACTCCTGACCGCTTTCATTGTATTCCCTGTCATGGATTTGTGCACCATTGCATTCATAAAGTTTTGCTTGTTTTAATGACCACCAGGGAGTGACACATCGTTCGATAGTGAAATTGAATCAGTCATCACGGCGTCGTTGATAACAGATCCCGACGATCATTTCATTGTGCGACAGCGAATCACTTCCTCTCCGCTTTATCGTGATGTAAGTGAGACGGAACAACTGTACTCCACATAACTTCTCTTCGCCTTGTCAATTGGAGAGGTCAATAGCTACCGTTTTAAGCTCCCGTCAGGTTCAGTTTAATTCTACGAACTGACGCCTGTAATCGTTGCCATCCCGTCCGTCATCAACAACGTCAACATAGCGCCAACCACCGGACTTTCTGCCGCCTCGAGCACCCGCCCACTGTCAAATGCGCGCAACAGCGCACCATCTAATAATCGTCTGTGGCAATCAAAGCCAAAAAAAAAGAGAGGACGATGAATTTGAAATTGATATAGGTACTCGGAAGGGGAGAGGGACGGGAACGGGAACGCACCGGAGTTGTTGGATGAGTATGGCGATACGTGGCCAAGAGCGCATGCGCAATGTCCCTTCTGTTCTACCGCCGACCGTCAAGCCACCACGCACATGATCAACGGTGATATGCCCTCCAAATAGTAGCAGGGCGTACAACGGGACCTATTTGTATTTTTTTTTTTGGAGTTGATTCGGACGAGCAAAATGTCATCAACGAGGTCTAATAAGCGCGAACCCCACTTAACTTACCTCCGTAACGTCGCGTAGGTACACCTTGTTGTTGCCATTTTTGTTGTTGTTCTTGTTGGCCGTCTCGACACGTTCGAAACTGACGACGATACCGGAGCGCCAGCGCGTCTCGGTGAATAGCATGCTTGCCGGATGTACCCAAACACGTTTACCCCGCATGTCCGTCGCGCGCCATTCGTGAGCGCCCGCTTCTTTCGCGACTGTTCCGCTCGCGACACGCGAATATTTGACTGCGTTGGGCGGGAGGGCGATGTGGGCGACGCTCGGATACAGCGCAGCGAGGAGGAGCGCTTTGAGGAGCGCTGGTTCGCCTGCATGCACGTTCAATTCGGGTGCCGAGGCACGTTGTCCGACTTGGACGAGCCCGGCGGACGTGAGCGCGGAGAGAAGGTCGTTGCGCAGGACGCTGATATCGCGGATCGTCGTGGCTGATATGTAGTTCTGATTCAGAGCAAGAGCCCGTAGGGCCGTGCGAAAAAAAATCGGTTAGATTACAGTAGATTAGGTTAAATAAAAGGGGGAGAATGGGCCGTACATCTGAACAGAAAGCACGCATGGCGCTGTGCGACTCTTCTTGGCGTATTCGCATGCACTCATCGTACGCGTGAGCGTCCGTGAGGATGTCGCTTTTCTCCGTCGCAAAGCGCGTGCGTGCCCTGCCAGTGTAAAATGTTTCAGTTCAGTTCGAAGCGAGAGCCGTTCGAGTTGGCCAGCTATACTTACGCTGCGGACTCATCACGCTTATCCATAGGACTGAGGAAGACTGGCTTTGAGGAAAGACAGGCTGCCATGGTCAAGATGGGATCAAGACATTGGAAGACGGTCGCGAGAATAAGCATCTGCGAAGCCAAGGTGTTAAGATTCGCTATCTAGCCGAGCCCTTCCGACTCACCTTCCCAAGACGAAGGTCAAGAGGAAGCATAGACTAGCGAAGGGTCAGATGAGCTGGTCACGATAGATACGACCCTTGGCGTACCAAGTGTCGGCCAAGGGCAGTCAGACGGCCCTCCTGATCGATTGCGCCGAGTTCCTCAAGAACAGAGAGCGCCTTGTCCACAGCCGCAATTTCGGGCGGGTCAATGGCACGGCTTAGGAATCCCTAAGAAAGGAAGAGTCAGAGGCAGGCCTAATTAGCCGGTCCAAATTACACGCCTTGACGTCTTCTTTCTCCCGTGTTGCCTTCACTGTCAGACAAATGCTTTCTAACGGGACGCGCAAGATCTCAGGACGCGGGAATCGCTCCATCTTGCTTTCGCGCTGGCGTGTATATAGCTTATAGCACACACCCGGGCGCGTACGCCCTGCACGTCCCCGGCGCTGTCGTCCGGCAGCGCGCGTGATCCATTGTTCGACCAGTTTGGTGAGGCCGCTCTCAGGGTCGTATTGGGTCTCTTTAACTTTTCCTGCGTCAATGACATAGATAATGTCGTCAATGGTGATAGAAGTCTGTGTGGGCGGTAATGAGGTCGACTATTAAAAAAAGTAGACGAGGGGTGGTACGGAGAAGTACCTCTGCGACGTTCGTAGCAACAACAATCTTCCATTTCGAGGTCGGCGCAAAGACAACACGCTGCTCCTCGCTCGACAGGTTGGCATGTAGCGGGAAAATCCTGGCCTGTGATGCAGAGGGCGAACCCTGGAGAGAGTCGATGCATTGTCTGATTTCTTGGACACCAGGCAGGAACACGAGAACTCCCCCTTTGCTTCGGTCTTACTGATAATGTCATTAATCGTGGCAGTTATTAGCTGCCCGCGCAGGTGAGAAGATACATAAGCACATCCGAGTAGAATCTTACCGCGTAATCCACACGGTCAGAGCGGCTAATTGCCTGCACGGCCGTTGCATTGCGTTCATCAAGACCTAAATTGAGATACTCTTCTCTATTAGCTGGCAAGTCTTCATCGTCCTGTTTCTTTCCGGCCTTATTTGCAGAAGGACGATAATCAAGTTGGTGGATGAAATCTTCGAGGAACCTACGTTTCGGCTATCAGCACCCTTGTTAGTTACCAAAGACAAGTCTCCCACATATCCGTTACAGGGTACGTGAACCCCGGAATACTCAGTAGCGGAGCACCGGAGAAGTAGCGAACGAAGGACTCATGGTTTATCGTAGCTGACATCAGGACAACCTTGAGCGTAGGATTTAGCTGTAACAGTTCTTTTAGCTCAAGGAGCAAGAAGTCGCCTCCCACAGATCGCTCATGAACCTGAGGTAGTTCAATAATAGAAGGGAGGGGTTTCAATGCGCTCGCCCACCTCATCTACGATGACATGTGTGACGTTGCTCAAATCATCTCCAGTACTGAGTCGCCTGAGCAAGACACCAGTCGTGCAAAAGAGTAACTTTGTTTTGTTGGTCTGCTTGCTTTCACCGCGGATCACGTAGCCGACCGAACCATCATTCAAACGCTCTGAATGGACCCGCGCAGATACCGACATCGCGGAAATGCGACGAGGTTGGGTAACAATGATGTTTGCACTAGAACCCCTGCCGGACTCGATGAGAGAATCGAGTATGAACTGGGGTACTGAGGAAAGTCAGGTATAAATGTAACGAGTCCGCGGTATGAGAACGCACGCTGAGTCGTTTTTCCAGAACCCGTTTCGCCAACCACAACAACCACTCTAGATCGCTCGAGCATAACTAGGAAGTCACCCTTCGACGCAAATGCAGGAAGGCGGCGTCTTGTCTCATACATTTTGGCATACCGCGCATCTTGACGCATCGTTTCAAAATCCTGCATCACCTCAGCATCTGAACGCAAGTCCTGCCTGGTAGAATTGGAACCATTGTGGGGCTTCCGTGATGCACTTTTTGATGTGGCTTTTGTTGGAGCACCGGTAGTCGGAACAGGCCCGGAGTCTCGTCCCTCCTGCGATGGAACGAGGTGTTTCAGAACATCATACATGTTAGGGGGTCCCTTATCTTCCAATACTCCCCAATGCTCTTCAAGGATCTCCATCGCCGAGACACAGATACTCTCTGTCGAATCCTTGATAGTACCCAACTCGAATGCATCGAGGAGCTTTGCCAAAAGGTGTAGCCGAACATAGGCGGGGACAGAGGACGACGTAACGTACATCGGCGGAGGACGTGAAGACCGGTTATATGAGTAGCCAGGAGGAATGACAAAATTGAGCTGAACTGGGGCAAGAAAAAGGGGCATGACAAGGGTGAAGGTATGATCATCCGCATATGTTGCGCCCATCGACTCAATCTCGTCTTCAGTCATACGCTCCTCTACATCACCGTCGTCAGGTTGCATAGTGACGTCAAGCCAAGGCTCCCCAACGAGACGACGATTGAGTGCGGCCACGAGCAAAGCCCACTCTTCAACCAGGCGTGGCTCGGCAGTGCACTCCCGCACTACGTGCGTCGGCCATCCTGCTTGCTTGATAGCGCGTTCCTCAATCCAACGTTTCTTGATATCTTCTTGACCCTCATGTATGCTGGTAACGAATGGGTTCGAACTGTTGTTCTCCGGAAGAAAACGTTGGGGCAAGTCAACCTCTGGGATGTGAAGAACGAGATACTCGATGCACGCTTCAAGCGGAGAAGCTGCGCGCAGCAGATTTGAGGCGAGAAGAGAAGGTTTCGTGAGAAAGGTAACGGCGTCACGCGCTTGGGTCTTCCGGAAACCTAACCCTTCCAACTGTTGGAGGATAACTGGCACATTGCCTTCAGAAATGGTTACAGTGGGAGTATCCGAATCTTCCGGGCTGTTTTCCATCGCCTAACACAAGCGTAAGTGAGTGATGGATACAATGACGACTATTGAAGATGAAGACCATTTTTATGGCGTTTTCGACCAGTCCACGAAGTTCACTAGACAGTTTCACCTCAGGTGAATCACCGAATCGATCTGATTTTGATTGAGGTGCAGGAATCTCGGCGGTTTCCTGGGTTTCCTTCTTTTTGGCCGCTTTCTCCTGACGATCGGCTACGGACTTGCGCGCAGCAAAGGGATCGGCATCGTACATCCAACTTTGGTGGGACGGCGCCTTCTTATGTTCAGCTGCAAGCTCGACCCAGTAGTCACGAGGTCCAGGAGGGAGAACACGATTGAGTTGGATGCCGTTGCAGAACTGATAGAAAGACGCAATTGGCTTCACGGGTTCAAAAATAGAGTATAAGCTATGAAGTAAACGAACGCGATAAAGAGCATACGTGGCGCCCCAATGTCTAGCTTCCAAGGCAGATTTACAGATATAAGGAGGGTGAGGCTCCATGCGCACTGATTGGCGCTCCTGACCATTCTTCGTCCGAATGATCCTCGTTAAAGTGACGACAAAGGCCCAGCCGTCATCTCGCTTTGGCTGAGAAAGACATGAATATGATTGCATTGAGACAAAAAGAAGAGACTAAACAGTGTCGACAATAGGTTTCTCCCAACCATTTTTTGTGCACCTATGCATATGCTACCGCACTCTGTCGAAAGCCGCCGCGTAGAGTCTAGAGACGAACCTTTCTTGTAGTAAACTCTGCGGGTATTTTGAACCAGGAGGAAACAGAGGCGGAGGGATTCCATCTGCCTGTGCCGCAGTTTCCTTTGCAGACTTGGATGAATTCCCTGCGTTGCCCGACTTTACGATTCCCTTCCTGGGAGGCATTCCGGTGAGGCAGTGTAGCAGGTAAAAGTGAGTGAAGGTAGATTAGTCAGCAGCAACTCCCTTGTCATGTCCCAGGATGACCTCTATAATCTCGAATTCCTTTCCCTCGTCGCCAAAATCACACAGGAAATAGACAATCATACTGGTCTAAATGATAAAACTCTTGCCGAGTTTGTCATAGAGTTACACGACCAATCCAAAACACTCGCAGACTTCAAGGCGAAACTCAAGGAAGTTGGCGCAGACTTTCCAGAGTCGTTTGTCGAGAACATCGATCGCCTTGTCTTGACTCTTCATCCGAAACATAAAAAGAAGAGTTCTTCCGAGGCAAATGGGGAGGTCAAGACTGGTGACGAAGATGCGTCGAACGAGAAGGACAAGCAGAAACGTCTGTTCCCTGGCCTCGCTCTGGCCGATCAGGCGTGGCAACCTACCGTGTCCAAGGACGTGTTAATGAAAGAGGTCGACAATATGATGGCTCAGTTCGAGACCTCCGCGAAGCGTTCTCGGACAAGTCCTCGTCGGGAAGCGTCACCACCCTCCAAACGTCGGCGGACGTCCATGTCACCTACTCGACGGCGCAGCGTCAGCCCGCCACGAGGCCGTGGCTACGACAGAGGAAGAAATGGCCGGACAAGAGGACAACTAGATGAGCGACCTGTACTGTACAAGATCTACGACGGACGAGTGCAGGGACTCAAAGAGTTCGGAGCATTTATTCAACTAGAGGGTGTTGCAGGAAGAGTAGAGGGTGCGTCTCATTTATTGGATCCCATGCTGTCCTCTCTCAAATTTGCCCCAGGTTTGGTACACATCTCCAACATTCAGGTCGGTGCCCGCGCCAACTCTGCCGCAGACCTTCTCAGCAGAGGCCAACCAGTCAAGGTCAAAGTAATGAGCGTGGCTGGCACCCGCATTGGCCTGTCAATGAAAGACGTTGATCAGACCACTGGACGTGACCTCACCCCTCACCTCCGCATCAAATCAGAAGCTGAGCTCATTGAAGAAGAGCGAGAACGCGCGAGTCGTGCTTCCTCGGGTACCAATGCGCTCCCCCTCGGTGTGAAGGATAGTGATGGGCCTGTGCGGTCTGCGAAGCGACTGACATCACCGGAGCGTTGGGAGATCAAGCAATTGATCTCATCGGGTGCCATTGACGCATCTGAATATCCTGACCTTGACGAAGACTTCACCAATCCGGTAGCCCGAGCGGAGGTAGAGGAGGAATTGGACGTGGAAGTTCGGGAGGAAGAGCCGGCCTTCCTTTGTGGTCAAACCAAACGGACGCTTGATCTTAGTCCTGTCAAGATCGTGAAGGCGCCTGATGGCTCGCTCAATCGTGCTGCTTTGGCTGGAGCGGCGCTTGCAAAGGAGCGACGCGAATTGAGGCAACAGGAAGCAAACGATAAGGCGGATTCAGAAGCACGCGACTTTGGCGCGCCTTGGCAGGATCCTATGGCGAAGGAGTCGGAGAGAGTATTCGCGCAAGACCTGAGAAGCCATCTTCGTGGGCAAAAATCTTCAGAGGCTGACGATGGCAGCTGGAGATCGTCGACATTCAACAAGGCGACTACGTTCGGAGAGATCACGAGTCTTAGCCTTCAGGATCAACGAAAGTCGTTGCCAATATACAAGTTGCGTGATCCATTGCTACAAGCAATTCGAGATGTATGTTCGCGCTCAATATTCCTCGATTTATTACTGACCGTCTGGAATAGCACCAAGTTCTTATCGTTGTCGGGGACACGGGATCCGGCAAGACAACTCAAATGACACAATATCTTGCTGAAGATGGCTTTGCAGACAGCGGTAGAATAGGTTGCACACAACCCCGTCGTGTCGCTGCCATGTCCGTTGCAAAACGTGTTGCCGAGGAGGTCGGCTGCCGTCTCGGCCAAGAAGTTGGCTACACAATCCGTTTCGAGGATTGTACCAGCCCAGAAACTAGGATCAAGTACATGACGGACGGTATGCTCCAACGAGAATGTCTTATTGATCCGGATGTTAGTCAATATTCCGTTATCATGCTGGATGAGGCGCACGAGAGGACAATCGCGACAGATGTTTTGTTCGGGCTGCTGAAAAGTACGTTGTTGCAGCATTCTAACTTGACCAGTGATGCTAACGAGGTTCGCAGAGGCTATCAAGCGACGGCCTGATCTCAAACTTATCGTGACATCCGCCACGCTCGATGCCGAAAAGTTCTCCAATACTTCTTTGGTTGTCCCATCTTTACCATCCCTGGTCGTACCTACCCCGTGGAAGTTCTATACACCAAAGAGCCGGAGTCGGACTATCTCGATGCGTCACTCATCACAATCATGCAAATCCACCTATCCGAGCCACCGGGCGACGTCCTCCTATTCCTAACAGGTCAAGAAGAGATTGACACGTCGTGCGAGATCTTATTCGAGCGTATGAAGGCGTTGGGACCCAAAGTGCCGGAATTAATCATTCTTCCTATCTACTCTGCGCTTCCTTCAGAAGTTCAGTCGCGCGTCTTTGAACCTACTCCACCAGGCGCCCGTAAGGTCGTGATCGCGACCAACGTAGCAGAAACGAGTCTCACGATCCCGGGAATTTATTATGTCGTCGATCCAGGCTTTGCGAAACAGAACGCGTACGACCCACGTCTTGGTATGGATTCGCTGGTGGTGATGCCCATCTCTCAAGCGCAAGCACGGCAGCGTTCAGGTCGAGCTGGTCGTACTGGGCCTGGAAATGCTACCGCTTGTACACCGAGGCCGCATACCGCAATGAGATGTTGCCAAACTCCATTCCCGATATCCAGCGCACCAACTTGGCACATACCATTTTGATGCTCAAGGCGATGGGTATCAACGACCTCCTGAGCTTCGACTTTATGGACCCTCCCCCAGCGCCAACGATGCTTACGGCTTTGGAAGCGCTCTATGCGCTCTCCGCGCTCGACGACGAGGGTTTATTGACCCGTCTCGGTCGGAAGATGGCCGATTTCCCATGGAACCCCCACTGGCGAAGATGCTTATCGCATCAGTCGAACTCGGATGCTCCGAGGAGATCCTGAGTATCGTAGCGATGCTCTCCGTCCAGAGCGTCTTCTACCGACCAAAGAAAAGCAAGCGCAGGCGGATTCGAAGAAAGCCAAGTTCCACCAGCCGGAGGGGGACCACCTCACGCTCCTGGCGGTATACAACGGATGGAAAGCGAGCAACTTTTCGAACCCGTGGTGCTTTGAGAATTTCATTCAAGCGCGGGGCGTGCGACGTGCGCAGGACGTGCGCAAGCAGTTGTTGGGGATCATGGATCGATACAAGCACGATATCATCAGCGCCGGACGGGACTACAACCGTGTCCGCCGCGCGATCTGTTCAGGCTTTTTCAGACATGCGGCGAAGAAGGATCCGCAGGAGGGTTACAAGACGCTCGTCGAGGGCACACCGGTGTACATACACCCCGCGAGCGCGCTCTTCAATCGCGCACCGGAATGGCTCATCTATCACGAACTTATACTCACCACGCGCGAGTATTGCCATAATGTGCTCGCTATCGAACCCAAGTGGCTCGTGGAGGTCGCCCCGCAGTTCTTCAGGGTGGCTGATGCGAATAAGATCAGTAAGCGGAAACGCCAGGAGAAGATCGAGCCGTTGTACAACAAGGTATGTGTTTTTGCTTTTTTTTTTTGCCATCGCTCGTTCGTTCCTGACTTGGCTTTTTCCCTCTCTCTTTCTGCAGTACGAGAAACCGGACGAGTGGCGCTTGTCAAAGATCAAACGCAGCGCACGCTCGAGTCAGACCTTTGGTTAAGAGAGAGTTGTTACAGTTTACATATCAGATTGTTGCGAGCTGTATGGTTGCTGTTATTTTAATTCGCCCATTATTATAATCACTTCCTATCCGGGACTCGTCTCCCGCAAAGGCAAAGTACACGCATGACTCGGAGAGGATAAATTCGAGGTGACAGGCACTCGCTTAAGTTTGGTGAGACTACAGTTTCTGTCAGCTGTACTATTATCTTCCATTCATCCAAACTATTTCACTACCGAATAGGGTAAAGATAGAATGCTGATCGAAATGGGAAACGATGCAATCGATTTTTCGATTTAGTTATGGTACAAGATGAATGAGACTAGAGGAGGGTCTTTTAAGCGATCAGCGAGACAGACTATACAAAGGGATGAAAGAGGCAGGTCAGACGTCTATCATGTAAGAGAGGGAAAAAGTGCGTGTTTACACGATCCACGGAGAGGTGTAAATAAGTACATGCATAAAAGGGAGATCGATGCAAGATTGGGGGAGATTGGATGGATGAGGGGTGGAAAAATGGGCCATGGCTTTGTACATGGCGTTGCAGGCTCGTATACAAACTACGGAAAACTGTAGAGGAAAAGGAAAGGATGGAAATCGGAATGCGCGTGTTTTTGAGAGTGCACCAGCAGCCAATCGTGATATTGATAGTTATAAACAGCCGTTGCTCGCATCTTCAAGAGTCATGATCGGATTGATGTGATACCTGGACGAACAGAACCCATCAGTCTTCAACAAAGAATACGCGTATCAAACTAAATACACACCTCAGGTGACGGTTTCATCCATCAACTCATACCGCCAACCCACGGCACGGGATTCTGGGCCCCCATGGTCGCACCCGCACCGAACGCATCTGGCCCTTGAGCGAAGCACCACTCGCGTATCAATGCTGCGTATGTTGAATCGTCTGGACCCGCTCCAGATTTTGTAGAAAAAGGGTCGCATAGCGGAGAAAATGGACCCCGCTGTCTTGGCGGGGGAGAAGGGGTGGGGCTCACGGGCGACAGCTGTCGGAGGGTTACGGGCGTAGGGGGAGTGATCTTCAAAGAAAGGTGAGGGCGTGGGGCCGAGGGAGTCTCAGGGACCTCGCCATCTTCCGAGCCCGTCCCGAAGCCCTCGTCGACTTCATCTTTATCAAGAGCCGGCTTCTCAGCCGGGATAGGGGGTTCAGGATGCGATGGGATGGTGGACTGTCCACCAGTAATGACACGTAGCGCACCTGAAGGGGGTGGTGGGCGAGGCGACGTAACGGCCGTTGGCGGAGGGACACGCGGCGGAGGGGTGGGAGCTGCATAATGTCGAAGATTGAGACGAAAACCTGTGGCACTTGCTACCGGGATCGGAGAAGAAGCACAGCGCTGGATGGACGGGGGGCGCTGAGGGGGAGCAAAGGTCGGACGGGGCTCGTCGTGAGCTGATAGGCGGGAAGCGATAGGCAAGGCCGGACATGCGCTCATAAGGAAAGGCGTGGTCGAAGGGACGCTCAGGCCACGCTTGCGTTCCGGTTGCACCGGTCCGGAGTGCGAACGGAAAGTGATACGATAGTTCTCGCCCGAGTTATTGTCCCAAAATTCGCCGGCACCACCCGCTGTGTAACGAGTGACGAGGAAGAGAGTACGCTGCCAGAGATAGGTTTCGTAATCCTCGAGCTTGATGGCGAAGTTGAAACGGTCCCACCCTTTGGCCCCCATTGAGCCGATAAGGTCGCCCACCGTTTGGCCTTGGTTTGTGCCAGCCAGGGTTTCGAGCGAGGCGACTGGGCCGGTATAGGTGGCCAGTACCTCGGACACGGTCGTCCAGTTATCGAGGGTGAATCGGACACCTACATGCTTTTCAAACACGATGTTACGGACAAGGACGGTACCACGCAAAACTGGGGGCGAGCAGGAGGAAGGGAGATAGACTCAAGGTGTACGTTTGCATAAGGGGAAGGATTGGGAGCGGGGACGGATGAGCAGGTTGCGATTTCTGTAAGTGAAGAGCCAAACTTGTTGGAGGGGAAAGAGAAACCAGAAGGCTCAGGCTCGGTCTCCGTCTCGGTGTCCGAAGTGGGCTTTGAGACGGAAACCGGTTTTCCGGTACGACGAAAGAGACGGACAGATTCTAGACCTTCATCCTTTTCTTTGAAATGGACGCTTTTCGGACCAAAAGCTGGGGTGGAAGGCATTGACTGTGCACGGATATGACGGGCACTCGAGGCTGCCATATCATCAGCGATGGAAGAGGAAGAAGCGGATTTGAGAGATGACTTGAGAGGCCGTCCATTTGGAAGAATTACGCTGGTAGAAGACGGCGTGCGCTGGATGGGTGGGCTTGAAGATTCGGGTGGATTGGGAGAGGAGGCGGAGGCGGGAGAGGCGGTGGGGAAAGGGACGGAAGGATGATCTAGGTGTGAGTGAGATGGGGGTAGATCGGGAGGTAAATGGGGGGGTGAGCGAGGGGGTGAGCTGTCTTCTTGTTGCTCGTTATCGTCATCGTTGGGGATGTGGAAGAGGGACTTTTTTAGAGTGGAAGATCGAGGGAGGGGGTTGAGGGGGGCAAAAGCACCTGGACCACGTTCATTGGAGAAGGTGACTGGGGAGCGGGAGGCGACGTAGGGCATTCAGAGAGAATGATAGTAGAGGAGGGTCATCGGCAAAAAACGCGAAAACGGGCCAAGTTATCATATCTCGTCCTCGCCGGTCCATGGCATCCTTCTTTTCCCGTGGGTCTCTCCTCAGTCCCGGGGACATCTGACGTCATCAAATCACAAATCACTCTTCCCTCCCTTTCCCTCTAACCCACCCACCCACCGCTCTTCTTCTCCAACACTCTAAACATCCCCACACTCTCTATTCCATCTCTCCTTCCCCGTAAGAATTCTTTCCGCAGCTCGCAGTTGCCCCCCGCCTCACCCTTGCCTGAAAAATAAAGCGGGCCTGGCCTGACCCAGACCAAAACTCAGCAGTGCTTTACATCCGCTCCACAGCCGTATATACTCTGTGCCTTCCCAGGATCATTACGTTTCCCATTCTTTTTTTCTCTTCCGAATTTGACGCGCCTTTCCTTTCCCGACACACGTGAACCGCCTCTCCCACAGATTGTGTGTGCCGGTATCCGTTTCCATTTCTCAGCCAGGGCGTCTTCCAGAAGTAGAAGTACGTAACACCTCCTCCTTTGATTTCCAACATCCTCAATCAATATAATCCAAGCATTTTAATGCAAATCTAGATTCCGTTTCAGATTGAATGAAAGTGCTCGCCAAACACGAGTCCCTTGTTGAGCTACTTTCCAGTACGAGTACGAGTACAAGAGTATCATTGTGTCCCTCACGCGCTTGGTAACAACAATCGAAGAACTTCCTCAATTTCCCCATCAGCGTCTTGTCACGCAATCTACCAATCATTTTTCACTTGCCCCTTCACCATCTCGGTTTTCGTACCTCAGTCCATTTTAACCACGTAAACCTCCTTGGGCCGCTCTCGCGGCATGTCTCGGACACACCTACCTCCCTTCCAACTCCAACTCATCCTCGTACTCTGTGGATTATGCAGTTTCGGAGATTTTCCGCCTAGGGCGGCACCCCCGGTGCTGGCCTTGATTGTAGACCTGAACCCGCGGTGTGTCTGCTTCTCATGCCTTCCTCAGATCTTCCTGTTTAACCTTATCGGGTCACGAACCCCCGAAAACTTCATTGTTTCTCCTTAATATGGGCCCTACACGTCCAAGGTACCCATTACTCGCTGGCAAATCTCGCTTCTTCGGCGTATCTAGTGCTGGCTCTCTCTTGCTTGTCTGCGTACCTGTCAACCTTGATAACAGTTTGTCTCCCTCCATTGCACAGTACAGCGACAATCGATACATCCCCGCCAGGATGTCATCGGTCTCTGATGCCGTCCCATCAACTTCGCATATAAATGCCAGCAGTGCAGTGTTTCATTTTTTCAGCACTTTTATGCATCCCTGACTAAACCAGGCATAACACCTTATCCGCCAATGCCCGTCTCTGATATCGGACGTAAAGGCCGGCGCGTAGACAAGGACATTCCCTTATTATTACAACGCCGCGATTCTCGTTGCTGGCACACGTTCGGCGTAGAGACACCGCGAACGTGGTTGCATCCCTCAATGCCATACGCTTTTTATTCTCTTACTGCTCACCGCCTCCTACAGTAAGATGGAGCTAACTAACATGATTAAGCAGACATGAGCCGAAATTAGATCGGAAGTTGAGTGTAAGAATGTTTATGTGATTGGATCAGCATCGCCTGAATCGCTCTTGCTGGCTTGTTATCTACCTCGAGACCTCGAAGAAGCTTTACCTCCGCGCTTGAGACCTTTGCGTTGTCCCTGTCCGGACCTTCTTTGTATACCTCTATTGGTGACCAGTCCTTCGACGATTCCCTATGGCACCTATTTACGCGACCAAGGGTCCGCCTCCCCATTAGTCCTTTAAACTTTTGGCTGATTACCGCCGCTCAGGAACGGAGTCTAGGACCAACGTCCATAAACGTGCCACGTGTTGCGCTTCAAGTCCTTGCTCACGTTCATCTTTGATCTTTAGTTCGTGGCTGTCCATTACGAGAATGGGACGATCTACAATCGTATAGCTCCCATCATTGCTTATCCTTATCATCCTAAGAGCGATGAATCACTTAATCACTAACACCATTAGTGTTATCCACCGGACCGAAGACCGAGGTGGCCTATCTACTTTACGAGAATGCATTGAACTTGAAGAGAGGAAATGTCGGGCGTTGCAACGAACGAGGTCGTCAAGTGTACTTGATCCCGCGCCTTTACACACGTTCCACGTTATCAGTTCATGTCTGAAGTGCAACGGGCGCACGTGGGTATAACCGTGGGTAACAAGCCACCAGTCTCAGTTCAGTTGATCCGCTCCTGGCAATTCCACCACGTGGTGACCACGGGATTGGCTACAAACGGGCAGAACAAGAAAAAAGAAGGGAAAGTGTACGACACGCGTCGATCGTCGGCCTGGAATACGAGGTAACCGGCGCTTATTATCTGCAGTCTTTGCACATATTCCTTTGTTTATCGCCCCTGCTTGCTCATCTCGGTCAAGTCAGCTTGGTCATCCCGTGTGGCGCCACCTTTGATTATAAGCATGCATAAGGCCAAGACTCTCGGCTTTGATGCTTACGCTGGTCCCCGGGGAAACTATCATCCATCTTATACGTTATGGCGCCACGACAGCAGCCGCGCCTTGTCGATCCTACGGAAACTGCGATGAAATGGGAATTACCGGTAATGCGACACCGTTTACTCCGTATCAGGTACCCGGTGGTCGGTCTTCACGATCAAGATGAAACGGCAGGAGCTTTTTTTTCTTTTGGATTTTTCTACACACCCCGAGCCGACGCCTCACTAGCACTGTCTCACCTTTGGAATCTGGACTGGACCTTCGCTAATCTATGTTAATGTTCTCTGCGTTTCATAGGACGAGACCACGAGCTTTTCCGTACGTCATCGGGACGCAACGCAAAGTACTAGTTCATGGATGTCGGTCGGTCTTTGCGGACCATGGGGATCCTCTGCAACTGTGCAATTGAAATCGACACGTGTTAACGATCACCGCCTGAAAATATGGCGTAGCAAACGGCCCAAGCGATATCTATTTCCAAGCGAAATACAGCAGTAGCACAAGGAACCAATTCGGAACTTCCACTGACGAATTTAATCAGTGATGTCACCCTACGACGAGTGACGTCGTCGGCTTCGAAAGGTCATTTTCCTCCGACGCCTCACATAACTCATTCGGGCGGCCGCGTTGTGTAATGTCGCGTCGCATGTACAGCATCAAGGTCGCCGGCAATAAATGAAAAGAAACGAATTTCAGATCCCAATTCATTCTTTTCGATCATTCCCGCGGGCCCAATTGAACTACTCAGGTGACCCCCTCCGGCTATTGCAGCTCAGCAAAACATCGGGCTTTGGTGTTACCCGATGCACCATCTTCCATCACCCTAGAGAGGTAATCTGAATCCCCCGAAGGTGTCTATCATCGCACCTGATCTAGCGCATGTCGTTCTGTTCTGTTTTTCTGACCGCTATGACGTCGTCGGATTTCAGAACGACGGATTCTCCTGGTCCAGAACTCGTGTGCCGTCATTTGTTGTCAGACGACCGGCATCGAGACATTCGGCACCCGAATCAGTCAATACAATACACACTTTTATCCAATTTACGCCCCCCGGAATATTTTGGCTGCGCGCGAAATGCAGCAGCTATTAATCGATCTACTGTAATAGAAATTTCTATGTGGCGCGGCGCCTTTACTTACAGTCTACTGTAGCTGCGATGATCATACGGGGTTTCCGTTGGAGTCGATTCGAGCTTGTCGAAGTGGGTATATTGGTGGACTATACACATACGTGTCCTCCGGTGCCTTGTTGTCGCCTGTCAGTCACACGAGGAGATTTCTAGATCAATTTCTCTGGTGGTGGCTGGCGGCTAGACGCAATACAGCTCGCGTAGGACTGTCGGGAAACGCGAAATGACGTCGGCTTTACGGAACATCATGCGCAAGCGCGCGCTTACTTTCTCCAGGGGAAGGTGTATTGTATTGTATTTTTGGGGACCCGATATCTCCTACCAGGGCACACGACTCTGATTCTCTCGCTTACCCGCCGTTTCTCGGTCTAGAGCGTTGAGCGCAATACTGTACAGTAATTTTTGCTGACCGACAGTACAACCTTGCGGCCGGCCGAGACTGTACAGAACACCTTTGCCGCTCAACTACCGCCGTCTGCAAACACACACACATCTCTCCCACTTTCCACCATCAGAAAAGAACGCGAAAGCGCCTCCGTTCCGTGTGCACGTTGTACTTGCACTTGATATTACACATACGAATGGGTGAGCGCCTCCACGCGTCGCGTCGTGGCCGTCATTTCCGAGAAATCGATAGAAATAGAAGAAAGAAGATACTATATGGAAAATAGAAAATACAGTTGTCCCCCGTTGATGTCATGTCACGCTGATCATGTTCATTGGGGGGTGTTAATCCCGAACGCCGAACGTCCTGAACTGTGTACGGTACAATCTGGGGAAAGCTCAAGGAAGGAAAGTGCAAGGGGAATTTGGGAAATGGAGATCTGAGCAGCAGTGATGAAATCGAACCAATGGCAATTATGCGCATCGCCGCATTCCATCTTGGCACCGCCGCCGATGGTCATGGGGAGACCAAAAATAAATCGGGAGAGTTCAAATGGTTTTTTTTTGCTAGATTGTGTGGGTCCGAGACACTTCCGAGACCCAATTTTCAGCACCACATTCAGCACCACGTTCCACATCAACAGCCGCCCAAGCAAGCAGGCACGATGTCATATCTGTCATATCTGATAAGTTACTAGTACTGTATGTCGCAGTCGCAAAGTCGCATCGCAGTCTGAATTGCTTTAAGCTGTGCGTAAAAGGGATCAAATCTCATAACTTACATCTGCTCCACCCGTAACGCCACATGGTTCGAAAGGTCTGAGGTACTGCCTCAGTTCTGGTTGTCCCCTTGGGGGTAGCTGTGGAGTTGAAAGTTGGAGAGGAGGGCGATCGCGAGCAACCCAAACCCATCATTTTTAGATGTACTCTTCCGTCCGTTCGGCCGTGTGACTTTTTCACTGTATCTATTAATTGGTGCTAACTGAATGCTAATGCGAATGACCACCCCGGTCATTTTCGGCCTTCTTCCCACATGTGGAGTTGCCCCACCCCCAACATCCCCAACATGTCGCGTATTCGCGGGTTGTTGTCTCTCCTTTTGTCCATCCACGGTGGCGTCGTTGCGGCCAGTGAAATTAGTGAAAACCCCACGATCGTGCGTGGACGGCGGTCCATGATGGATGGCCATGGACTGAATACTGATATTGGGGGGTACGTCGCTACTAGCCTACTACTATGATACTGGAAAGATCTTCTAGAACCGTACCGTCACAGCTGACTGCACACACACAATACACACTCAGTCAGTCAGTCAATAATCGGTCAGCAACCGGTCAGCACGAGTCGAGTGCAATGCAATGTGCATTGGAGGGAGTCTAGAATTCAAACGGGAATATTACTGTAGTACGGTGCTTTTTTTCGGTGTGCGAAAAAAAAGAAAAGAAGCTAACGGAGAGGAGAGACAGACGACATCGACGACCAGTCGTGTCGAACAAAAAGTTTTTGGCACGAATTCGAAGCTTCCGCTTTCCGCTTTAACTGCCTGCCTCGACCACGCCACGCCAACGCCAAGAGCAGAAGAGCAGCATCAGCACCGTGACGCGGGACTCCAAACTCCAAACACTCCAACTTCTTCCACGGTTCCGCAGTCGCTCAATTGCTATAATAGCTTTTTTGGTTGGAGGTGTATTAGGTGTGTGGGGCTGGCTTGCGAAGGCAAACTAAACTAAACTTCTAACATCCCTCGCGTTACAGAAATTACTATTACTAGTCCGACGTCCTCCAGCTTTGCCTTTCGGATTTGTAGCTGAAAACTTCACGGTCCATGAGGTCTTTAGCTACAAATCCAAAGGCATTCCTTTCGTACTGGAGTGATAGAATAGGAGGAGGGAGGGCCATGTGTGACTTGGCTCCACTGGCTCCACTCACCGACCACCGCCATTCCTTGTCCGGTGCTGCGGGTTATGCCTCAGCAGCCCCCCCCTGCGGAATCACTTTGGATGCCGATTCTGGAACACGTATTGCATTGCATTGCTACCCGCTGGCGAAAGATGCCGCTATGAAATGCCATACCGAGGACATCGGTGCATCGGTGCCGTACTACCGTGACAGTAGTTAGTACGCTGTCTACGCTGTCTTGTCTTGGGGGTGTCTTCGACCGACCGTGACAGACGTAGCACTCGTGGAACTCGAAGCCCCAAAAGCGCGCTTCCTCCCGTCATGTACTGCACTTTCTATCTGCTGCAGCGCTCCATCCGTCCAAGTAGTAAGGAAAGCCGCACTATCTATTTGTTATTCTCTTATCCTTACAGTAAATCCATATCATTTTACCCTCATTCCCCAGTTGGTTTAGCCGTCGAAAATGACGCCAAAGTTTCTTCTTCTCGCCGGCTTCTGCGGGTTTCGTCACTCGGAGATGAGTGAGTGAGATGATTAGAAGAACCGGTACGGGTCTTCGGCTCGGAGTTGGGAATGACGCTTAATGACGTTTCCTGACCGACACGGTGTATCGCGGATGTGATGGTCTTTCACGAGGCTTCCAGCTTCAAGACCTGGGAGGACGGTCACTGAGTGAAAGCTAGTCTACCTTGTTGCGCCAACGTTGACATAACATTTATACTTTCCTTGTCCAATTGCCGACAACCTCGTTCCAGCCTATGAGGATGATAAGTTATAGTAAGTTTTCAATAATCAACCTGTTCTGACAGGCTTTGCACACTCTCCATCCTGCGGGACCCTTGCCGCACTTTGCTTCCGAAAACCTCCCTGCGCAATATGGTTTAGTACGCCGCACATGCCCGAGTGAGTCCTCGCATGCGTCGTCCCGGATGGATTATTCTTCCTCCCACCCAGTTCCTTTTGAACCCCGCACAGCAAGACATACTCCGACTTTCGAGAAAACTTGAGTCGAGAGGTGTCGAGAGGTGTCGAGAGGCGTCGAGAGGCGTCTAGTCCGAGTCCGAGTCTGAGTCTGACTCAGGGTCTGGCGGAAGGTCCACCGTTGTACTCTGTTTACGCATTATCTGTTCGGGTTAAAGTACCTCCCTTTCCTGTGTCTGTCGTTCTCATGAAGCTCCGTTACCATTTCAAACCATTCCCCAAAGCTTGACAATACCTAGCCTGGCCTGGCTTGAGCACCCAACCATCGTTGGGACACACTGCGCCACAGTTGCTATGGACGGTGATCCCGAGAAGAGAGATTTCGACTTTCTATGGCCCCGCAAAACCGCTGGCGATAATAATCACGACGAAGCCAACTACAGCTTCATTACCTTTCGTCATATTCGGTGGCGACTACTACTGTAGCCCTGTCAGGGACGACGGCCGAGTCCAGAAAGCTGATGCGTGAACACTGCTCCATAGATGCGATGCTTGACAATTGTCCTACATCCCACCTTCTGTAATAAGGCCATTATCTGCGCTCAGAGCCTTCGATGGCCGTCCTTTCGCTAATCTTTCCAAGTTAGACAAAAAGCGGTACGCAGATATGCCGTACCCAGTGATGGAGTGATGGAGAAGGCGTGACAAATATCGTCATCGAGACCGAGGATGCGAACGTATGAAAATAACTGGGTATTTGTAGTATCAACGGTCTAGGCTTTCCGAGCTACCACCTAAGGTTTGATCGACTCCTCTGACTCGCCTGGGCTTGCGACGATTTCCACGCTTTTCTGGTATAGCTCGAGTTCTTCGATTACGTTCAGAAGCGCGTTGACCTCCCACCGCCCGTATATGAAGCCGACATACAGCATGGTCGTCCCTAGCCAGGTGGCGGCGGCGCTTCCTAGTACGACAAATGGTGTTGCCCCGGTTGGGAACCAACTAGCGGTGGCCGCTAGAGATAGGAGGGTCCCAACGCTAAGTCCAAAGAGGGACAAGTGGCGCTTCGCACGTGTGCGAGAATAACGATAACATGAAGTAAGATCTCCAAGAACGGCACTTGCATCGGCCGCCGCGAGTCTCGCAGACTTCTGGACCGGTGCAGGCGCGGAAAGCGCAGAGATAGTACCCATTGGCTGGTTCTGTGCCATGCGCAGTTCGTTATTGGATGTCGTAGCGCGAGCATGGTCAGGGTACTTGATTTGGAGTGTTGCTGAGACACCGAAATGGTCCGAGTACGAAAATGGTGACCCAGGAACCGGCTCTGTGAGGAGCACACGTGCGCTAGTCGCGACGAGTGAGGGTAATTGGGCAGCTGGGGATAGGGGTGCGGGGTCGCGGAAAAGAATATAATCGAGGCGCTTTCCTTGCCACGCAATCGCATGGGCATCAAGGTGTTTGCCAGCGGAGTAGGAATTTAAGGGTGAGTCGGCGGTGACGCCAAACGTTTCGATGGCTTGTGAAGGGGATGGCATGGAGGTTGACGAGGCGGGGGTGGGTGAATATGGAGGGCGGGTTACCTCCCATGCGTCGGACAACGAGGCATGGTCGCGGATGATAGTCATCGGGAGAGTCGTCGGGATGGTGTTGAAATCCCCAGCCTGACTCCACTTATAAGATTGTGTCCCAGTCATGGAGATTGAGAAACCTTACAGCTATCACATAGCGACCGAGCTCGGCGGCTTGCTTCGCAAGTTTGGCAAATTCCCATGCATTCACCAATCGATGAGCACGATGTTGTACGGGCCCTCCTTCGCCACCTTGAGCAAAGAGCTAATATCTGTTTCAGATACTCAGCCATAATATACCATCCTGCGCACTCACGTGGGTATTGAATACCTGAACTTGCCCAAGAATTGGATGCGTAATCAAGACACTTGCAGCGGCCTTGCCTACGAGCCAGTCCCCAGCAAGGACATCAATGGGAGAACCGTTCAAAGAGTAGGGATGTATGGTCGCGGCAACTATCGGAAATCTGGAGAATATTGCAAGACCTGCACCGAGGGCACCACTGCGACCGAAACTGTAAGAGGTGTGGTCCAGGAGAGACTATGCGCAGTCATGCACCTGTAGAACAATTTTGAGAAAGGTAGGGATTTCGAAAGGCGGGACCGAACAACATCATAGTCCGCATGAACCCAGAGCTCTTGAAGGGCAACAATGTCGAACTGGGAGTTCTCCAGGTATCGGGTGATGGCCTGGATACGCTCCGACCTATGCTGGGAGACATATTTAAGACCCCTGAGTCATTTTCAGAGCTTTGCGGGTAACTCTGAGCTGAGAAAAACTTGCCAACAATTAAGAGTGAAAATGTTGATGTGTGTCTCGGTGGGAAACATGTCTTGCGAGGTCGCTATTGGGAGCAGAGCGAAGGGAAGTCACCCGGGCGACGCGGAACCAGCCACGGGTAAACCACGTGCCATGTTCCGACGCTCCTGCCACTTCCGAGTACGAGTCACTCTGCCCTTCACCTTCTCACCTTCTCCTGCCATGGCTAACCTCACCAAAGAGGAGTAAGTACTTAGCGAATCACCTCGCTCGAAACCATGCTGATAAACGAGTGGTGTCCAAATAGCATCGAGATCTCGACGCGCGCGGCGGACCACTTCACTCGTCTGTACTATTCTGCATATGACTCCTCAACGCGCGTCGAAGATTTGCCGAATTTCTATCGTCCCAACTCGGCCGTGAGCTGGAATGGGAATCCATACGAGGGTTCGCAAGGCGTGCGTGATCTGATATCGAAGATGCCAAAGACACAGCACGAGGTGCAGTCCTTCGACTGCCACCCGATTCCAGGTGGGTGATACACATCGATCGCAACAGCGTTATGCCCCTGAGGGATCACTTACTTTTGAGACAGGCAGTCAGCCCCCATCTCTTCTGGTCACTGTTTCCGGAAATGTCACCCATGGTGGTGGACCTGGTGCCAACCCTGCCTCGACTCACAGGAAAAACATCGAGGGTCATCCACGAGCATTCAGCCAAACGTTTATGCTTGTCCCTGATAACACTGCGCCCACCAAAGTCGGTGAAGTGGCCAAATACTACATTATTGCCGACACGATGCGCTTCGTGGGTTGACCACTGGTACTCAAAGGCTTAAGAAGTTCGTTGGTGGGTACATTCGTCTTCTGCTCAGTACCACGGGTTGGATAACCTTCTGTGACACAGTACAACTGATGCACACTACTATTCTATCCTACACTGAAGGACACTCACACCCGGGAACACTGTATTTCCACTGTGGAGTTGTGACTTATCGGAGTTGCTTCATGGCTGCGATCGTACTTGCCGTTGCGAGCGTAGCTGCATGCGGTAGCCTCGTGGAACTCACCTTACGACCGATTGTAGTGATTAGAGTGCCCCATATCAAGGGGAAAGAACGACAGCCAGGTGAATGTTGTATGTATGTTTGAATTCGTGAATGTTGGACACTGGAAATAGATTATCACTTGATCGGAAGACCTTACCGATTCTCCAGCATGCGGTTCAGATGCACGTCCCGGACATTATCCATAGTGTCAGATTGGGTTGAATAGTAAGGGTACAAGAATATAAATTGTGTTATCCTTTGTGCATGATAATGTGGCAGTTGTTCAGAAACCTGAACAGCAGGTCGATCAAACGAGCGACGACGGGTAACTGGAGATAGCCCATGAACGCGTTCGGCACAGGAGGTCATGACGTGAGCTTCAGCCCAATCACTGTATCCCGGCCTAGCTGTTCTGTGCCAATGTATTTCAAACCCGGAACCTGTTCAAAGCCTTCACTGTATCCCACACCATCACCGCCTACGAGCACGGGGGCCGTTGTCACAATCAGGGCATCGACGAGGCGCTCAGAAAGAAACGACTGTATGACGCGAGCCCCACCTTCGACCATGATTGAGCGGATACCTTTATCGCGAAGTGTACGCAGAACAGCTGGAAGGAGAAGTTTGGAGGTAGCTGGGGGAAGATCGGGATCTGCCTGGCGTCAGCGGCGTCGTGAACTGATAAAGGAGTAAACGGACGTATGGTCTCGTGTTCCACAAGAATCACAGTGGCGCCGGCAGCTTGGAGTGCCTCGCGACGGGCCTCCCATTGTTGCAGTTTTTCGCCGTCATCTTCGTTTGCGAAGAACCCCTCGATCTTGGGCGGAGGTGCGGAGATAACCCACGGCGCAACGCCTACACCCTTCGCCGCATTGGTAATGAGCTTACACGTGGATGAAAGTCGTAGGTGTGGGTCAAGAATAAGCGGCCGCGGGTGGTGGTAGTGCTGGAAATGCGTGTTTTGCACGGGAAATGGGAGATGACGGACTGCCAAAATGGATGATTAATTGATGGTTTGTACAGCAGGCGGGGAATCATAATGGGATATGCACCGTTCAACTGGGGATTGTCGTTTACGACGGTACCAATACCAATCAGGATGCCGTCATGCATTGTCCGCATCCTGTCATCAGCATTGCTCATCGAGGGCGTGTTTTCAACATCTTGGCGGTAATTACTCACCAATGAGTCATTATCATACTTTCTTCACCGCTGAGAATGAGTTGCTTTCCGCCAGCACCAGCAATTTTCGCATCGATCGACTGCGCAAATGTGAGGGTAACGTACGGACGCGTGCTGTCAGACGGCACGAGATCCGGAAGCGGTTCTTTTCCCGGGCCTACATCCTCAGGTAGAGTACCGAGGGTAGCAGTCAGTATTTGAGGAGGACCCGACATTATCTAGGTTTGCTAGCTGTGGCTTTGCACGACACTTGGATCTCTAACGAAATTCGGCGTGTGTTGAGGACACGTCAGCACGTGACCAGAAGCGGACTCTTAATTATGTATTGAGGTTAAACGCGACTTGACTCAACGCTTTCTCTTTCATACCACCATCACTACCATCACCACACCCTTCAACTCGTAACTTTCAACTCTCTCTTTGAATCAGATATGTCCGGACGTGGCAAAGGTGGAAAAGTGAGTGCAATTACAGACTTAACACGAGGAACCTAGCAGCTCTACAACCTTATCACTCATGTCACAATGATGCTGACCATATCTCCACGTAGGGTTTGGGCAAGGGCGGTGCTAAGCGCCACCGTAAGATCCTTCGTGACAACATTCAGGGTATCACTAAACCCGTAAGTCCTACCACGTCAACGTTCTTTTTGTTCCTGATATAACTACTTCACAGGCTATTCGCCGTCTCGCTCGTCGTGGCGGTGTGAAACGTATTTCTGGTCTTATCTACGAGGAGACCCGTGGCGTTCTCAAGATCTTCCTGGAGAACGTTATCCGTGATTCTGTCACGTATACTGAGCATGCCAAGCGGTGAGTCCTTCTGTCTTATCACCCTGTTTAAGTGTGTGACAATATCTTTTATAGCAAAACTGTCACAGCACTCGATGTTGTCTATGCTCTAAAGCGCTCAGGTCGCACGTTGTACGGTTTCGGTGCTTAGATGGACTCTACTAGCTCCCGTGACCTGGCTTGGATTTCACTCCTGTATCTCTTTTATTTCCAGTGTTGAGTATTTCGATAATGATATGAGTGTCGTCGCTGCACTAGTGTGTACCTTATCGTTGTGCATGGGTGAACAGGATCGTCGTGAATTAGTATGGAACAACGAACGAATTGTTGGTGCCGTGGTCAAGGATTTGAACCCAAACACCTGATATGCCTTATTTCTAGACAATAAGCCAACATCTTGGTCGTTTAGCTTATAATGTACTCGTCCCTTAGCCGAGACTCAGGCCTATGAATCTCAGGATCAAAAGCGTCCAGGATATCCTATCGACTGACGAGACACATCAAACTATGTATGCGAGCCAAACGACCTTGGCCACCTTTACGCTCTGAGGCCCATGACACCTCCAACAGACGCGTACACAATGAAATGAAATTCGGTGGTAGACATGGGCCACTGGTGACTTCGCGAGCAAAAGCGCCATCGCCTAGCACAGCCCCTCTTTGATCGTGTATTTTGCCCTAGCCTAGCGCCTTTGGGATTCATTTCCTATTGTGCATGTGACGGCACCCGACGCTACCGTGGATTAAGCCCGTAATTGTCATAATAATTTGGATAAAGTTGGCCACGTATATGGAGAGGCTTCGCGGAGATGGCGGGGCGCCAGTGTTCGGGCGTCATGTGGTTTGGTTTCAAGTTACAGTTGTCCCGTGCCGCGCCGCGCCGTGCTCAAGCGGATGAATAACATGGCTCACGTCGTATAGAAGGTTAGAAGGTTTACACGATCGTGAAAAGTAATAATGGTTCACCTCGTACCCGTGCTTGGCAAGCACGACTACCTTTGACACCCAGCAACTGGCACCGTCGGTGGTATTCTCACAGTCGTCGCTTCGATACCGATGGATTCTCTTGAGAAAGAGTTGATGTGGAAGCTCTCGAGGCGAGAAATGATGTCTGGGTGACACGCGATCGGTTAATATAGCTTGAGGGGCTCATTAAACTGTCACTAGTGTACATCCTTAGTACGTCCTTGTGCTAGCGCTTACTGGCGTACATCTATAAGGGGGAAGAAGACCATAAGCGGGGAGGGAAAGGAGGTACGGATATTGTGGGTACGGTTTTAACTGTTTGGTCAACGCCATAAATCCGCCGTTCTCGCATCGGTATCTCAGCTCCGTTGGCGATTCTGAGACCACTGATTCCCTCTACGCCCTCCCGTTTTTGGAAAGTCAGAGAGTCTGGAATCCTGGGAGCGGTAGACGACGATTGAACGTGAGATAGGTACCGAGATACGTAGCCCCGCGGATTCGGTGAGAAGGTGTGATGGCAGGTTGGCATGCAGGCACGCATTATTACTGTCAGCCACGGTGGGGTTGTTGGCACAGCGGTAGAAGGTGCTGCGGATGGAAGATTGCGGAAGGGCCAGAACGTACCCCTCGTAGAACAGCGTTGGTACCTCACCTCTCACCCCGTATACTTCTCCGATACCTATACCTCGGCATTGGGTAACGTGGGGGGTGTGGGGTATGGGCAAGAGTGAAAAGTTTCTGTGGTTTTACACGGTGCAATCGTGAAGTCCGCAGGCAGAAGGGGGCATGCCAGTGATGGTGGCGCTGACGCCGTGCTCAGACTGGCTATCCCTGTGGACTCGATCCTCCCACGGTGTCCTTGTATCTGTGTGGAGGAATACCACATGCGATCGTCAACTAGGTTTTTAGGTGTGTTTTTTGCCCATCTTTAATGGGACGTGAACCGGAGGGGAAAGGGGTTGTTCATCGAAAAAAGGAGTGTCTTGCGGGCCGCGATGGTGGAAGAGGATAAGAATAATGCCGTGAACAACAGAGGGATTTTTCCCAAGATAAGCAGAAAGGGCCCAACGAACCATCTGCGAATGGACAGATCCTGGGATACGCCCGCCAAGCGCCCATCCACACCGATCATATAAAGTTCGCAGAAAAACAACATTGGAGTACAGAAAGAAGTATTGGCACCGAGCCGTATGATAGTTTCACAAAGCGCAGTCGACGAAGAGGGACTAGTTCAAAGATTCGGAGACACGCACATGCCTTGAGGAGGTGGTATGGCAGGAGTTTATAGCCCACTTCAGCAGTTTTCGAGAAAATGCCCACTGCTGGGACAGGACGTTTCTAGTAGGTGTGGTATCGTGGTCATGCGTGCGTGCGTGCGTGCGTGCGTGCATGACCACATGTAGGGTAAAGCCGTAAGAAAAGAAAAGGAAGTTCTTCGATGACCAGGCCCAAATGTTCCGAACACAGTTCCATTCTTCTAGGAAATGATCCCGCGAACATCACCGTCTGCCACAAGCAAAAGCTTTGGGGTATAGTGAACGGCATGATGAGGAGTAGTAGTAGCTTGATTGATTGCGTGCGTGCGGACCTTGACCGGTTTGAACTGGCCCCTCCAAGTTATTCCGAGCGCTGATCTGGATTGGACTCGGATTGTCAATGTCCGAGATGAAATGTGTTAACCAACCTGCTTCGAGTCACGGTGCTGCCGTTGCTGCTGACAGGAAACGTATCTAATCCGTATCACAGTGTCCTGTTCGGTGCTTTGGCTCTAGTTCGCCGCCTCCCTTTAAAGTTGATGAGAATGAGCACAAATTGGCAGCATGATGCTGATAGGATAACCTTACCTTCTTCTTCTGACAGGTGTAGTCGCTTGTCCGTCCTTAAGGCGGTGGTTCTTGTTCTCGCACAGTGCTATACCGTGACCATGCAATACAAATATAACTTGACGGCTGGCAGTATGTACCTGCTTTCAGTTACTGTAATTCAGGTCATGCACTTGGGTAGGGCTTTCTCCGACCTCGGGTTTCCCACAGTTTTCAATTGAAGCCTGGCTACGTAGTACGAATCATCCTTCGTTCGGATTGTCGACAGTCCATGGGAAATGATTGCTTGTTGCCTATGAATGGGTGCCAGCGTTGCATGGCATCATCGCTGCAATGCCTAGAACTTTATCCGTTTTAGCAGGGCGTTCAGGCCATATCGCCGCCGCGCAAGCTGCCAACGGCGATCATCACGAATGTCGTAATAATCATTCCTGCTTAAGTTCCGCCATGACATGTCGTTCTCTGGGTGGCTTCTAGACCCTCTGGGTTTTTCCCGCATGACTCAGCTTGACTACTTATTTCCCCTCCCGCGGCGACCTTGTGACCCCTCCGAGAGAGGAGTTATAGAAATCTCGAGTCGAGCAGCTGGTTTCGTACGAATTGTTTGTCTTTTTTTCTTCTTCTTCATTTACACCCAGCCTCGTTTTCAACAATGACAGACAGATAGACAGAGACAACAGGCCCCGAATATGACGGTAGTAGGCACGCACGCACGCTCTCGGAGATTTTTGTGACTTGTGATCTTCTCTTCTCTTCTTCCTGTACCCCTCTGCGCTTTTCACATCACTTCCCCCGGCCGGGTTTCAGTCAAACTGGTGATTTCATCACGACATCCTCATGATCCACCTTCCTTTCCCAGGTTGTTTCAGAATCTCTCTTCATTCCCATTCCCATCACCCCCGTCAACTTCGATGGATGGAGCCATGCATACCCGTTCGACGGAGTACTCACGGTAATATCGCCTGTCGAAGGTTAGACAGATAAGCTCTCGTTTCTCGCCGCCCGGACTTGATTTTCTCGTACTCGTTCAGATCTTCTACCAGGTTCGTAATGGGAACCCCGTTCAACCTGTGACAATCGGTTACGCGACTCGTAGCATTGGCGCAATCACCCAAACCTTACATCCTTTAACATCATCCCCCCAAAAACACATACGTTTTCGATCTCGTACAACCCTACCATCACCCTCCGCATCTACGAACTTCGTATCGCAAGTCCGTAAAGTGCCGCTGTCATTGTTACCAGTCACCAAAACATCCGCGTGCACACCACTGTTACCGCGTGATGAGATAACATCGCATCACACGTCCATCGAATATCGAATTGTATTTACAATACATCCTTCCCTTCAGTTATTGCCCGCTCCGGAATAACCCCATCGTCCAGTCAGTCCAATTTCCGGTCAGTCATCTATCCATTCATCCATTACTATCATTAACATGTCCGAAAATGCGTATCGCCGTGACGAAAGAAAGTCCAGAAGCAACATCATAATCATAATCATAATAAATAAATTGCGCGGGCCGCGGGGATCGCAAAAGAGTGACCTGCTTTACCCCAATCTTCTCGGTCAGTGTCAAGTGAGCTAGCTCGCACGCGAGGCGCGAGGCGCGAGGGGAAAAAGGAAAAGGGGGTGATGGATCCACGTACGGTATGCCCGGATCTTGGTCGTGGGTGAAAAAATGAGTCCATCGGTCACAGTGCTGTACTACTTATGCGGGGAAGGATGACCGGCTTTCGAACAACGAGCCTGGCTGTTGGCTTGGCTTGGCTTGGCTGCTACAGTAGTACCCTCGGGTCTGGGTCCCACGCCCGCGCCCCACGGCGCCGGGAGGGTTATGACGAGATCAATTTTCTCAATCATATTATGCGGCGGAAACGCTTGTACGCGTGGCACGCGCGCTGAGCATACGTGCTAACGCCGCGTTCTCTTGCGAAAGGTATACCTGAAATGGTCACGGGCTTTTGCTCTCGCTAGCTATAGGGTGCGGGCGCTTAACGCCGTAACTGTATCACGCCATGATAACCGAGGGGTTGCTATAAACCGACTTGCCCTTTTCTCTCCGAAACGCGCAATATCCGTTGTTCTAGTTTCATCTTGTCGGATCTCTTTTTTTTGATGGACGCGTGTCGTGTTTGAATTATTATATCTGCCTCTATCTACATGTATGGCAAGCTCCGCATTCTGCTAGATAAAGATGATTCTATGTGATACATACGAGGGTGTGCTGTGAGTTGGGTGTATGTGTGTATGCATGGAGGGATATCGTAGGGCGTGGAAGAAAATGAGCAAGAATAGTGATACGGAAACGGTGATCGAAATTGAGTGTAGTACAAATTACGAATATCCATTCGTTTCGACTTGCCGCCATGGGAAACAGGTCAGATGCGTGGCGTAGGTGAATGTCAACCATGCGGGTAGGTATGTATACTTACAATTCAGATGGCAGCACAAGAAAACATGCATAGATGCAAGCAGGGTCGAAAATGGTAGAACGGTAGAGTCAAAGTGAGAACCAAGAAAATTTTGCCTAGGAACGCTTCGAAGCCACAAAGGAACCCTCCCAGGGAATCGAATCGATGTCTGCTGTCATGCCACGCCAGCTGCCAACGAACACTTTACCGTAGTGGAGGTATCCTCGGAAGACCCATCTGCTTCGTCCCCACTGTCTTGGGTCAGCCTGAAAACCGGATACGATTAGGGTCAATCTTGAGCAGGAGCAAGCGGCCGGGTGAGGGGACACGTACCGGCAGACGCACGAGTGCGATCAGGCCATCCCATGAGCGCACGCGGCCAAGGAATGTATAGCTTCCCCAAGCCATGCCGTTATTTGTATCCGTCTTCGCAAAATGGTCACTTATAGATATCAGGGGATCAATGCAAGAAGAATGGCGTACCTCGCCAGTGAAAATAATATCCCGAATACCTGTGCAAGTCGTCTCGTAGGTGTCCTCGTAATCATCATCATACGATGATGGCTGCCCAAGGCCAGCTTCCGCGAAATCATCCTCAAAGTCTGAGTGTCGCGGAGAAGGAATGCTTTCGACGCCGTGCATAGGCTCTTCTAACTCGCCACGAGCTTGACATGTTAGACAAGTATTTTCATCGTGCGAGTTAGGATGTCCTTGCTCAAACGTTTCGTGATCCGTTCTCTGCATCTCACCCTGTTGGCGATAAGTGAGGATCGCGTGACCCTGACGAGACAAGCAAAGTTCGGTTGGTGTCGAATTTATTGGAGGCGGGGACGACATACTCGGTGCGTGTTTAGACTTATTGGAGGGAACCACGCATTACGGATACCATCATCCAAAGGGTCATCTTCTCCCCCCGCAGGCACTGGCTCTTGTGGACTGATACAATGGTGCTCTTTTAAGCGCATAAAGAGCGGCCAGGTGGACGTGGATATGTCCGTATCAAAGTGTGCGGGGTAGTGAGGATTGGTTATAAGTGATAGATATGCTCGCGTTTCTGGGATCTAGGGTCGAAGGTTGGACCAGAAAGGAGGAGAGGCAGGTTGGAACGCACCAGCAGTCGACCTTGCCAGAGGCCATCCATTGAGCCAAAGGTGTACACGGTGCCCTTCAATTCAACATGCGCCCAGGGGTCCCAGCACGCGGTGGAGCGCTCCCAATCATTATCCCACGCAGCACTGGGCGCGAGAAGGTCACGTCTCCATGCACCATCCTCCTCAATCAGCCTTTGCTCTGGAGTGAGGGTAGACTTCCAATTCCAATCCGAGGCGGGCACAAGCTGTGCGCTTGAGTGCGAGTTGACCTCGATGATATCAGCTTGAGTCTGACCCCAATTGATACCTTGCTCGAGAGCGGCTGGTCTATCGACAGGAAGATCGGAAGGGGTCTGGAGAGGAGTCATCTCGCGACGAGAAATGTAGATGAGCTTTGCGGCGATAGTGATTGGCGGTGCGCGAAAGCGTATGGTGCGATCAAAGTGCGGCACCTCTGCGATGGCATCCCCGCGAGGAGGGAGGATGGGGTATTCACCGTGGGCGGTCTGCATCGAGACAAGGTCACTGTGTTCCCACTCTTCTGGGAGGGGTAGATGAAAGTGGTTGTCTGGAGCAAAATATGAAGGATACTGAAAGATATGAGAGCTGGAATAAATTGAATAGCGAGAAACTGAGATACCTTGAAGGCCATGATAACATAAGGAAGTATGTAAGTGATGAGGTCGTTCCGTTCGTCCGGGGTTTCGTGTGTAAGGATGTCTGCCGAAAATTCAGGTAAGAGAGACTGAGGCATCAGATAAAAGAAAAGGGACGAACTTTGGTCCGTCATGCACCACATAACCCACAGTACCAGCGAGTGTAGAGGTGTGTCCCTAGGCCAGCCATTAACAGTGTCATGCCATAAACGTTGGCGGACGAAGTTATTGACGAATGCATAGGTGTTCGCCCACTCGAGCTGGGCCCGATTCTTCCCATCGTTCTCTGTCAGGAGGATGAAGGCGGTACGTAGAACGTCCTCCACGTCTGGCGCGAAGATGTCTCCTTGGCGAATACGGCGGAGGGCGGTACAGTAAGTTTTCAGTTGGGATACGAGAAAGCGGGAATGGAGGGCGCGTGGGCCGAGCCTGCGGCGGGAAGCGTCCACGTCGAACATGCCTCGGAATATTTTTGAGTAGAGGTCTGTTGAGCTGAGGGTGTGACGGACATATTTGCATGTGCAGAAGAGGGCGATGAGGTGAACGGGAGGACCGGTGGAGTTGGAGAGAGCAAGATGGAGAGCGATGCGCTCCAAAATCTCTTGTGGGATAGCGAACAGGGGGGATGGGTGGGCGAGCATGGAGAGAGGGGAAGGGGAGAGTAAGAACGAGGGAGACGGTCGGGGGAGCGTCAAGGTATATATGGAAATGACCGTTATCTAACGTATTATTGCCCCGCACCGGGCTCCCGGGACGTGGATCGTCAGTCATTTCCGCCTCGCATTCGTTTCCCCCCAACTGCCCCTCCTCCGTCTTCCGTTCCCGCTTACTCTCCGTCCCTTGCCCGGGTCTCCCTTCTGACCTCCCCTTCCCTCAAATCCCCGTTACCATAAACAAAATACATCACACTATTGACGTAAACTTGTGTCTTAAGTGCGTGCCAGCCGACAGTTTATGGCATCTTTGTACCCGTTCAACGGTCCCTTCTCTTCGCATTTGGCAATCCCAATACCTCATCCCGATAACCCTAACAAAGCCCGTCATACCTGCGTGCCTTTGCCTGACTGCTGTCATCGCCTCCTCATAACTCCTCTTGTCTCCTACCCACCACTCGTCCCTCCCTTCCCTCACGTGCCTTGCTGTTCTACTCTCTATTTCATATCCTCCAACTCTGCTCTCCCCCGTCTCCTCCTCTCGTCTTTATTACAGTACCCTTTCCTCGTACTGTCTTCTTCGGCTGAACGTGCGGCGGTTCACGCGCCGAAGCCTTGTCAGCCACCGGTGCCACAACCAGGTGCGATCTTCTCACACAATCGATCCTTCACAAATACAGACTTACGATTCTGACCAGATTACCCACTAGAATCTGGCTTAACACCATCTCCAGGTGCTCCCATCACCACTTCTCTTTACCTTTACCATGCCATTTGTCCATCTATGGCGTTTCTAGACAGGGCGCGCCTCGATCTTGATATCTAGTTTTTTTTTCGAACTGTGTCGTAATCTTTCTCGCTTCGGGCGTACCTGTGCGTCGTTGCGCGCTCCGTCCGTCATTTCCTCCTGATGATTATCACGAAGCATCAATGTCAGGCGACCTGCCACTCGCAAATGCTGGGATCCCATAACTATCCCATCCTGTTCAACTCGTCGTCACCGTCCCATCGGGTACTCTTGTTCCATCACCGGGGAATTTTCTCCCTACTCCTTTCGGAAGCCCGTTCGATCGCAGGTGCCCCCTGTTTACATTTGATTTCTCTCACCTCGTTGTGAAGTCAAGGGTAAGTCCACAAATTTGTCTACTCGAATTCATGTGCCCAATGGATCCTTCACTAGCACACCCCTGACCCAATCCTCGATTTTTGCATCTTGCGCATGCGACTGCCTTGGCAATCGGTCTCGCTAGGCCTCACAGCCGACGGCGTATCCACCTTCCTGACCTGGCCAGCTCCCACTCCCTTCGTCCTGGAGCCAAGTTGCCGTTAAGCCCCACTACCTTCTGCGTTCTCCCCCGACGTGTGCCGATTAGGTCACGTTGTGTGCTTGTTATGGGAGAATTGGATGGTATCATTGTTTCTGGCTTGCCGCTGTCACGAAATTTTCATTTTTCCTTACCACCGCCTCACATTTGCGCCAGCGCAAGGAGCGAGACACTTACGGCCGTGACCATACTTCCCATCCTCCTAACAACGAAACCTTGTTTTGAACGGAGGTGCACCCAGATCACCTGATGGAAAGCGTCATTTGCTCCGTTGCCGTCTTTGACGGTGCGTGGCATTCTCCTACTGCAAACAGACTGACGGGGACAAGCACACTCCGATACCCGAAGTAGACTGTCGGCCCGTGATCAATCCCTCTACGTTTGTTTGTGGCGTCTGATTCCTTGCATGGTTTAGTAACTTAGGGAAACCCGGGGATGACGCACTGAGAAACGTGCCAAATTCCTCCGTCTCACTACGAGTGTGCCCGGCAAGTTTCCATTCGATCATTGTTAGATGGGACAGTTGAAATGCGACACGACCTAGGTGTGGCAAGTCGCTCATTGCGAACACGAGCAAAATGTATTCTTTTTGTAAAATCGACAGTCCTGTCCTCATTGAGGCCTCATCAGTAAGTGAACATCGGGCCGGCCTTGTTCTTGTTCTTGTATTTATTAATACACTCTCTGCCACGATACATGATGACCTGATGACTTACGTCGTAGTGGTGACGCCGCCCTAGTTTTGTCTTATTGTAAGCTCAAGGCACCCAGTGGCCGATGAGAATTGTGTATCCCCCGCAGCAGCGGTGGCGTGCCCACGGTTGGCGACTTTACGTAGAGGCGTATTGATAGCCGCTTGTGCAACTCCGTCGAATATTCCTGAGATCATTCGTGTGCCATGTGTCTCCTGGTATGTTCTAGGTTGTGTTCCATGAGGCCTGAGGTAGCAGGCTGCTAGTGGGGTCGAATATGTCAGAAGGCGACGATGGGCGCTTGGCGTCAATGCGATCGAGACCCTTTTCTGATGCTTTTGTACACCAGCATGTTAACTTGGAAGCATTCCAACTCTTATCTCCTATTGTCTTTCTTGTACCGAGTGGTAAAATAAAAAGTTGGGACACCGGACTCTGGTCTGAATCTGTGGGTAGGGAGGGGCGTTTTCTTCTGCAAAATAACATTCGCTGAGATGGTAATCCATTTTAGGTCGCATCAAATGCATCCGCTGTCAACCAACATGTTTAGGAGGAAGGGTTTCCTATCCCCCCCGCCAATGGGATCGTCTATGAGAATATCAGGCGCCAAAGTTCTCAACTCGTCTCGCTTCTGCAACCGTTTGCTTTATTTCGTTCAAGCGTGCATCTGCGACTCGATCTGGTTTTGATCGGTTACAGCTCCTGACGATCCATTCTTTCATGAATCATGAATACTTGTGGGCACTTCTCTTACCCTCATCCTCAGCTATCGTTACGGGGATCTCCGCACACTCGCTCTTACTGCATGGGCGTATCTTTGTCTTTGACATGCCCACGGGCTCGTCTCGGTGGACGATAGCACGGTGGTCTAATTAGGCCCTCGCTCGATGTCCCTCCACACGATACCAAACTGTTCAGTCTGTCAAGAAGCATTTGGTTGTGTTATCTAGAAGTGTCAGTCGAAGAAGGGAAACTTGCCAAAGAGTGGGGTGTGACTGTGTGAAATGTCCCGATATGGTGAGTGTATTGCTGAAATGAGCTCCAAAGTTGAACGCTTTGGATGTACAGTTGAGGAGCTGTATAAAAGGTTGGATCATCACAGCGCAACTCTCGCACCGAATCCCACTTCTGCACACATCTGTCTCCCATCACCATGGGGTCTTCTCAGCCATTCATCCCCATCTTGAAGGACATTCCCCCCCCATCGCGCAGCCTTTTGTCCTCCATATGGGCCCCTCAACCCCACCCTACAGAGGCGTCCTGGCAGCAAGCAATCACCTCTTTCTCCCAGACCGCTGAAGAAGAAAAGGTCAGGTCCAAGCCCGACGACAGACGCGGTCTTACTAGTACCTTTGGACGCCCCGATAGGAACAAAGATGCTTTCGGTCCCGTAGACTTTTTCCAGGCTGATCATAGAAAAAATGTTGGAGCTATCGGCGACGGCAGGAAGAAGACTAGCCCCGACGCTGTCAATAATGTGGGCTCTACTCGTTTTTCTTCCACGACCGTTGGCTTATGACCTTTGACTCTAGCACATTGAACAGCTCCTCCGTGCCCTTGATCTCAACTCCCCTGTTCCGTTTGCGCATCCTCCGCCTCCTGGCTTGCTTAACAATACCTCACCTGATTTATCTCCCATTTCTGCGACATCTTCGTTGTTGACACCCACCGACTCACCTGCAAGGACTTCGTGTCTCAAGATTGATATACCCTATGACCATCACCCTTCTGTACCTTCCCCTCAGGGTCTGCAGCTACAGACTGGATCATACCGCGCACAAGACATATTCTCCCCTCAGTCATCTCGTTTTCCACCACCTCAGCTTGGTTATCCTTACCAGCCACAAGACGGAGTTTCGCCCTATGAGCCATTCTCTGAAAGATCATCTATTCTTTCTACATTCCCCCCTCCCGTTCCCAACCAAATGCATGTCGGTGACCGACGTATCCCTCCGGATTTACCGTGGTATTCCGATAGAATGCAACCCCCACAGATTGGCTTCGTCCGGACGATTGCGCCAGGGATCGTTGCTCCGGACTCGTCGCGGAAGAACCCAGCATGCCTCAGAAGTTCGTGTCAACATCGCCTCAGGGCCCGCAAGGTATTCTGCAGGGCAACGAGGTGCAGTACTAGTTTCTCGGCTTATTCGAAATGCGCCTCGCTCACCGGCAACTTCAGCCGATTAACTTCCTCTCGCTCCTGCACCCCTCTTCGTCCCCACCATATCATCTCTTTGTCTCGCGAATTATTAAATTTTCGGACCAGCAAGCGTCTATATTTCTTCAGCAGAAACTCAAGATCGCTGATTCTGGTGAGCGCGCCAAGATAATCGATGCTATATGCGCCAAGGGATTCGAGATGATGGCCCACCGGTAATTTCATCTATATAAGGCATAGCGCCGACAACCTGTCTGACTCACTGTGTTCTCGGTATTTTGGTAGCTTCGGCAACTGGGCAGTCCAGCGGTGTTTGGAGGCAGCTTCTAGCATCGATGAGAGGCGCAAGATCGTTCAGTGCATGAGGTGTGTTTGGTGGTTTGATGCCCAACATGCAAATGATACTGAATCGGATTTTGCATCGTCCAGAGGTCGCATCGTCGAACTTGCTTGCAATTGTTATGGCTGCCACGTTCTACAGAAAGCTCTAGATTGCGAAGAAGAGGTTCGCCTGCTCATCGTTTCCGAACTGTTACTCGGCGACCCGGCGCAAACACTTGTTAATAAGCATGCATCGCACGTTTGGAGCAAGGTACAGAGGATGAGTATCTGAAATTTGAACGTGTTAACGAGTCTGTAGATAATGGAGCTGACATGGACGCCCCCTGCGCCGCCAATCTTTACATAGTGCGTCTCACTTCGTTCCAGGCGAGCGCTGGCCGACATGCCTTTGATAGTGTCAATAAATCCCTGAAGGGGAAATGGGCTTCACTTGCCTGTCATGAGACGGGTTCACTCGTGGTACAGGTAGGGCCAGTGTACTCATGCAAGCTTGGCGTGCCTAATTGTCGGATCTAGCACGCTTTCGAAAATCTAGAAGAGTCTGCCAAGGACGGGATTGTTGAAGAATTGCTCAATCAAGGCCCGGTTGTCTTTAGCGAAGTCGCCAAGAATCAGTGGGGTTCTTACTGCATCCAGCACAGTACGCACATTGATGCCATTCCCTGATAAACGCTTATCAACCCTGCACCCAATTCAGTTCTCGAGCATGGCTCGGCCAAACATCGCCAAATGGCGTTGGATCATCTTGTCACAGGGCTTCTCGAATTTGCTACGAATGAGCAGGGTTCAAAGTCCGTCACGAAGGCGCTTAAGGAAGGCGGCAAGGAGACGCTCGACAGATTTGTGAAGCGAATGGCTGAATCCACAAAAGGGTGAGGCGACTTCCTATGCTCACTGTAGCTACATGCGTGCACGCGCTCATACATTGGTTTCACAGCGGCCGCAGAGCCATTATCGTCGATTTAGCTTTGTCAGTTACTGGGAGCCAGCTAATTGCCTCTGTCCTCCCGAACGTGCGTATACCTCTCCCTACACTGGCGGACTTGATGTAGCTGTGACTCCCTCAGGTTGACAAGGACCAGCGCACACTCCTGTACGAGTCGATCCGTGGGCATATCGTCACTCTCCGCGGTTGTAAGACGGGTTCGAAGGTCATTTGGTTATTGTGAGTGATATGATGTTTTTTGGGTTGTTTTGTCTCGCTCATTCAGCATCGGGCTCTCAGTGACAGAATGGTGAACTTTCTACTCGCTGAACGTTCCCACAAGTCTGACTGCGATCTCATCTTTGAGCGTGCCTATTACGGCTATTAAGAGTATGATCGGCGGAATCTGACTTATGGAAATCGGTTTATTCGTTTACTTTATCTCTCGCCCGCACATCACCGCGACCCGAGCACTGCAATATTTCAAACAAATCAAAATCGACGGCCAACGACGCAAAATTCGGAATGTATCAAACCCAAGAATATCTTCTGTCATAAAGATTTGCACTCGCCCATAATCTCTCAACATCATTCGACCATCCAATTCCATCGCATCTCATCTCATGCGCAGCAATTCTGTCACTATCTGCATCATTTCTCGGTTTTACGCTTAGTGCCTTCTTTTCTTTTAACAATGAGGTTTCTCTCTGCATCTGGCTGCACCTTTGCATTCGCTCTCATCTGTTAGCTGTAGTATGTGCATGCATTTTTGAACAAAGTGACTTGTCATCGTGTTATCGAGAAATTACATATTTCCGGGTTGATGTCTGTCAAAGCGCAGTTGGCGGAGTACGAAATCGGTCGTGGTTTGGTTTGTGGCTCAGTTCCGTATCTTCCCAAACTTGACCACCATGAAGGCATTGACGCTTCTGCCGCTGCTATTCATCCACTCTGCATTCGCAGCGCCAGCAAGTGACGTTCAGATTGTTCTCGGTGAAACCACTGCAGTCGTTGATGTTTACCCGGAAGGGAAAGGCGTCGGAAATGTCATTCACCAAGGTGGAAATGTTTCATCCGAAGACGAGGCGGAAACTTGGGTTGAAGAGGACAGGGAGTATGTGAAGCAAAATGGGCTCGTGTGTATGTCTTTTCAGTGACCTGGCATATTAACTATAACTCACCTCATTGTGAAGACGAGGTGGTGACGCACTCGGCATTGCCTAATCATCGACTCAGGACGACCAAGCCCCATCTTTGCGACCCATCCGTTCAGCAGTATTCTGGATACCTTGACATCACCGACGGAAAGCACTTGTTCTTCTGGTGAGTTTCTGTTCGAACGATTCGATATTGATTTCATTTATCATTTTGCCACAAGGTTTTCGAGTCGAGGAATGATCCAAGCAATGATCCCCTTGTTCTCTGGCTCAATGGTGGTCCTGGATGTAGTTCTTCAACCGGCTTATTGTTTGAACTTGGTCCGTGCCGTATCATCGATGAGGGGAAGAACACAACACGCAACCCATATTCTTGGAACGAACGTGCCAACGTCATTTTCCTTGACCAACCTGTTGGTGTTGGGTTCTCGTACTCCTCGGATGGTTCAACCGTGAATACGAGCCCGGTCGCAGGGGTGGATGTTTACGCGTTCCTTGAACTTTTCATCACTCGCTTCCCCAAGTACGCCGAACTTCCCTTCCATCTTGCTGCGGAGAGCTATGGGGGTACATTCGCACCGAATATTGCATCTGTTATTCACAAGAAGAATAAGGAAATCGCTCTTGCACCTGTTCCAAAGCTGTCCAAGATCCACCTCGCGTCTGTGATCCTTGCAAATGGCCTCACAGATCCATACATCCAGATGGGCTCAATCCCTGATTATGCTTGTAATGGCCCGTACCCAATCTACGATGACCCTGAGGGTCCCCAATGTACGGCTCTACGGTCAAAAGTCCCCACGTGCCAGCGCCTTATTAAGGCGTGCTATAATTTTGGCTCGCGCTTAACTTGCGTGCCTGCTGGGCTGTACTGCTTCAGTCAACTCCTCGGCCCCCTGCAACGTGAGTTATTCTCCCTGCGTTCATGTCTTGGGACTCAAAGCATGTACTGCAGAGACTGGCTTGAACCTATACGATGTACGGCGCAAGTGTGACCGTTCCAAGGATGCAGACGGCCCACTTTGTTACAAGCAGCTGGGCTGGATTGAAACGTGGATGAACGATGCCAAGAACAAGGCTGCGCTTGGTGCAAACCCATCGAGGACGTTTGAGTCATGCAATATGGAGACTAATCAGGCGTTCATGAGTCAGGGTGATGGCATGCACAACAGCGCCTTGCTTCTTCCAGAGCTGATTGATGATGGGGTCCGCCTCCTTGTGTACGCTGGTAATGCCGGTGGGTGTCCTGGTGCTTTGCAGCCACTTCATTGCTAATGCGCGCCATTGCCGTTTTTTCAGATATGATGTGTAACTATATCGTGCGTTTAATATGGGTCGCACGAAGACTTGCTGACCATATCGTTTTGTTACTCCTAGGGAAACGAAGCTTGGGTCGAGAATCTTGAACACAAGTTCCACAAGGAATTCAAGGCAGCACCGTACATCCAGTGGGTAACCGCGGGCGAAGGTCGTGTTGCTGGTGAGGTCCGCTCAGCCGGAGGAACTCGCTTCGGTGCGGGTAACGTCACTTTCGTAAACGTATACGAAGCCGGGTTCGTCTTTCTGTGGGTTCGGGTTACTCTTTTTACTGACCACACGCCTCCTTATAGACATATGGTACCACATGACCAACCAGAAGCAGCATTGGTGAGTTCTTCGTCGTTGTCGGATCAGATAACTTGGAGCTCTTGGCTAACCTTTACCGAAAGGACATGTTCGTCCGGTGGATACATGACATATCCCTGACTTCGGATTGAGATTTCCTCTTACTCTCTCTTCCCGGGGGCCAGACACACACTTTATTAGGAAAAGTCTGATCTGACCCCTTCGCTATATCACATCCCCATAATGCACGTTCCGTATTTACTGGGCAATCATTTCATTTTTTTTCGCTTAAAGCGCTTAGAGAACGCAGGGTCGTCCCCAGCGTCACGCTCACAATTTCATGTCACGCCGAAGCCAACTTGGGAACTGTTACGGTGAACGACTCACTCAAGAGAATGACGGCTTTCTCTTCCACGCCTAGCACGCCATAGTGATCACTGTGACTCCGCAATGACATCCGCGGCATACACGCGTCGAAGCAGGCTTAGATTGAAGTATCATATAGTCCATTTCCAGTCTCCAAGTGTTTGGCCACACTTGCTATATCGATTGCTGGCTGTACACGGCAAGCTCTTACTGGATACGGTTCGGCGCTAAACTTATAGTAGCGCTCAATATTGCGAATGCTGACTCATTATAATCACTTTGCTCACTCACCACCGCAGCTCGTGTCTTTACAGGAACGTTTCATTTGCCATTGGACGCCTTGATTACTTATATAAAAAAGCCATACTCCGGCCCTGCACCACGAGACAAATTCACCTCCTTATCTTCGTACCGTGGACACGTGGCATTTGCAACACAAATTCAGGTTCAAAATTCACCAACCACGAGAGTGGAGGTGGCGAGACTAACCCTGTATAATGATGGTACCAAGAAGCACAGCACGTTGCACCCTCAGTCCATTGTTTCCCCTGATGCATGGCGCCTGATGACACTTACTGTTCCTACTATAGATATCAATACCCTCCACGAGTTAATTGAGGTAATCATTCGCATTTCGCGACCTAGTTTCGAGCGCGCATGATCTCCTCCATAACTGATTATGCGAATTGCGAATTTACATCACCGCTCTTCCTCCCTAAAGTCATAATCGCCGGGGCAACTTCAATTATCCGAACCTTCCCCATTCGAAAGGTTTCTCGTCTAAAATTCGTTTCCAGAGCTTTCCATGTCGTGTTCTCTAAGCCTCTTGGGGTATGCCGCAGAAAAATGTGTTTTTCTTTTTTAATTACGTTCTTTTCAAATGTCAAAGAACCATCCAAGACTTTCGGAGGCGTGTCATATTCCTGATGAAAGAATGTGTTTTCTTCCTCCCCATTTACTCTCTACTGATTCACTCTGTCACCCCAGACAATACCGTTTATCACGAAGTGAGGCGGTGACCCGTCGCGGTAGGCGTTATCGTAATCCCAAGTAACGCCTTTTGGATTCGCATGCGGGGCGCCCCCGTCCGTTAAAAGTGAACGCAGAACGCACTCCGCTCGGGTATCAAGTTGATCTATCATATCTTTTTTTATTCTCTTATGAAATGGGAAGAAGTCGCGGGCGCATAGAACGGGCGCCGAAACGGGTGGGGGGGGGACCCGGGGGAAATCGGGGGTGGAGACCAGGCCTGGGCCGCGCCAAGAATACTTTCTCCATTGGCTAACAGAAGAGGTGATAGCGAAGTCTGTTGACATTGGTCGAGACCCATCCTCGTTTCCTCAGGTCGTAAACAAACAGGAGCGAAGAATCACTACAATCAAGTCGCACACACGACCCTGACCACGGCGACACTTAGGCTTCTTGAGCTGGCGCGTTAATGGGACCGGTACCTTTTTCTTGCAGGATATCGGGTCGTGTACCTATCGCCTATGGAACGCCATGTACGTACAGGTTTGTTGGAAAGGGGAAACTTCTGCTTTCTTCGAACCCTGGAACAACTTGAAAGCTCTCTGGCAGCAACCCAACAAAGACTGAGCCGGGCCCCGCAACCCTACAGTACTGGGCGTGGCATCGTGCGCAACGAGCAAGTTCAAGTTTTCCCCTTCTGTGTATGGCGCCAAGCACAACACTCAGGTGTGTTACGTACTACCGCTGTCCTTTACGACCTCGCCGCAAGGCATATAGATACGATAGGGTCCAGACTCCAGACTCGTCAACAGCGTTTGTCTTTTAATGCCCGCTTATCCCCTTTTGATGACTTAGACGAATTCATATTCTAAAAATGGACACCGACTATGATGGGAGAACTACTGTAGGCATCAGATGGCCGGTGCTTGGAAAAGAACAAGCGCTTGGGCCTCTGTGTCATTATCCCGCCAGTGGCACTGGCAAGTCTCGGATCTTAATTAGAATTAGTAAAAACTCCCAGTCTCGTGTTCCAGACGTTCAAACTCAGACATTGGCGGATAAGGAATAAGAAAATATTCTCTTTATACTTTGCGGTATCTGAATGGAACGTTGTTTTTTTGGTGTACCGGTATTTTGTAGATGTAGATTTGCGTTCGGGAGCTGGTGTGTAGAGTAACCCGCACGTGACCGTGTTTGCCGTTGCCCCGCACACGACACGTGCTTTCCCCATGCTCCAACACTGCTCCAAAAGGACCACGCTATCAACTTCTGATACTGCTGCTATACTACAGGAGTCTCACGAGTCTGCTCTGGGGGGCCAACTGTACGACACGAAGGGAACTTCGGGCAATGACCAATTAAAAGGTAGGACGTCTCGGGAGTAGGCAGACTAATGGGGTTGCCTGTTAACGTCGTTATTGTGACGTTGTAGGATGACTACGTTCTGAGATCCAAGGAATAAATCAGTATCACTTAATCACTTCACATCTCTATGACCCATAAAATAAGTCAAATAATAAAAATAGTAAATACGTGCAGTGAATACAAATAGTGGTGACAAGATGACTATGAATATCTCTACTGCTTCCCGCTTCGTACGCTTATATGCTCACAACTTATCGTGGTATGCATCGAGCAGGGGGATGTCAGGCTACAAGTGAGGGCAATCAGCATTGAATCGCTTGTAAAGAGAAAGGAACTGTACCTTGAGACCCTTGCGAGTGCGGATGGCCTTGACCATCTCCTCCAGCTTGCTTCCCTTATCCAGCGGTGTGCCATTCATAAGCTCCCAATGGTCGAACACAGACTGCGGGAACGCCTGTCCACCCGTTGCCTGCCGGAGATCACCGTTGAAGCCGAACGACTCCATGACAGGGAGATACGCTTTCACAGTGAACATTGGGGTGCCGATACGCTGTTCCTCCGAGAATATCTGTCCTCGCCGCTTATTCAACACCGAATAGACACTGCCAATGACGTTCCCGGGGCACTGAATTTCGACGAGGAACACAGGTTCCTGGATACCGGGCGTTGCGAGTAAGCATGCAGCATACGTCACGCTACGACATGTAGGGATGATCTGTCCTCCTCCACGGTGGACCGCGTCCGCATGTACCTAAAGACACACGATCAGCGAACGAAGTCACGACGTGATCGCCCCCCAAAAAAAATCAGTGAAGATCGCACCGTTACGTCAAGAATGTTTATCCGAACGCCGCGCATCGTTTCCTCTGCGCAGACACCCTGCTTAGTCGCCCACTGGAATGCGGTCACGCAAGAATCCTTGATCTCGTTCAGGTACTGTACACCCTTAGTGGCGTCAACGAGCAAATTAGGACCAGTGGTGTCGGGGCCGAAACACCAGATCTTGCGTGCATCAGCGGTGTCCCATGAAAATTCGTCTGCAAGTACACGAGCACGTAGTTTGAAATCATCACGCGCAGTAACCTTGCCACTCTCGATAGCGAGAGTGAGCTCTTCATCGAGTGGCAATGCTTTGGCGTATAATCGGTTGTGGTTGTTCTGAGACTTCGAGAGCGCTACGATAGAGGACTCTGTCTTGACCGTCTCACGGTAACCGACGACAGGATCTGAAAATTTGAGTGGCACGCCAGCATGATCATCTTGAAGGTCCTGATTCCGAGTCATGGAGCATTATGTTGGGATAAAACGTTTAATTATACACAAAGATCGCCCACCTTTAGACAGATTTCCAAATGCAGTTCACCCGGCCCAGCGACAATATGCTCGCCAGTTTCCGCAGTCCATGCTTGCACGCATGGGTCAGATTTTGACAAACGTTTAAGACCCTCTACTAATTTGGGGAGATCCGCAGGATTCTTCACCTCGACAGCGACTTGCACGACAGGTGACACCGAGAATTTCATAACCTTCATGTTGTGGGCTGTCTCAGACGTCGTAAGCGTACCAGTCTTGAGTAAGAACTGGTCAACTCCAACGAGTCCGACGATGTTACCAGCAGGGCAATCCTCGATAGGTTCGACAGAGTGGCCCATCATTAATACAGTGCGTTGCACTGATTTGACAAACAGGTCCTCTTTCTTCCCAGGGACGTAGTTCGGCCCTTGGATCCGAATTTTTGGGCCGGATCGTACGGTACCAGAGAAGACGCGACCGAAGGCGTAGAAGCGACCCTTATCGGATGCCGGCACCATCTTGGAGACGTAGAGCACAAGGGGTCCCTTGGGATCACAGTCGCGAATACCGATCGCTGACTCGTCGTCCATAGGACCTTCGTACAGGGTCTCAACACGATACCGCTGAGCGGTGGCGGGTGATGGGAGGTTGATGACAATCATTTCCAAGAGAGAATCACCAGCAGGAAGGAACTTGCGCATGATACTTTGAGGAGCTCTTTCCCTTCGAGCTCGCGCTCCTTTTGTGCGAGTTTGATGTCAAGCTGGTCGAGTATTGGGCCGATCTTGTCCTTCTGTAATGTCATAACAGATTTGAAGATTCTGAAAATCGGGTCGAGAACGAACTGATTGAAGGCACGCTCAAGAGGCTTGCCATCGGCATCGGTGGGCTTTGTAGACCATTTCTTTGTGGCGGGGTTAAAGAAGTTGTCACCCCATAGTTTTGCCATCAACTTGTCTTTGTCGACACCAAACTTCTTGGCGTACCGGGCAGCAAACTGACGAAGGGTGAATCCCCATCCATGGAGACCCGATCCGAATGCAACGGTACCCTTGTCGGGATAAACTTGGACATCACCCAGGGCAGCATCATGGTAGGTAGACACAATGACGTTCACGGACTCGATGGTACGAAGGAAGCTTTGGTAGAGATCTTCTTTGGACACTTGAAGCTCTAGAAGGGCGCGGTCGACCTTGTTGATGATGACGACGGGCTTGATACGCTCGCCAAGTGCTTGGCGGAGGACGGTCTCTGTTTGCACACAGACACCCTCGACGCAGTCTACGACAACAAGGGCGCCGTCTGTGACGCGAAGGGCAGCAGTGACTTCTGATGAGAAGTCGACGTGTCCGGGAGAATCGATGAGATTGATCAAGAACGCATTGCCTGCGTTGATAAAAGAATGCGCGTAGCGTCAGGACAGAAGGTAAAGCGGATGGGGAGAGTGAGTCATACCTTCCGTTTTTTGCTTGATAGAGCCAAGTTCCTCCTTGTTGATCTCGAAGTACATAGATATGGCTGTAGACTTGATGGTGATGCCACGCTCCTTTTCGTCAGGTCTTGTATCTGTAAACTTAACTTCACCGGCCTTGGAACTGGCAATGATACCGGCTTTGGAGACGAGCGAGTCAGTAAGTGAGGACTTTCCGTGGTCGACTAGGACGGCGTGTTAGAATGGTGAGGGAAATAAATGGTAAAAATGACTACCATGAGCGATAACACTCATATTACGGATATTTGTGGGTTTGTCCATGAGGGCACGTATCTGATCTAAAAAGTAACAGGGCCGTCAGGGTAGGAAGACACTTGTATAGGCCACTACGGACCAATGGTAAAGTTGCTAAGTTCGGAGGAGTGAGTAAGGGATAAAATGCGTGCAGGACATGAGACATACACCATGATCACGGTACGTTACGGTAAAATACAACAGGGATCTTCAGGTAGAGCAGGTGAAGAAAGATGAGAGGAGGAGCGCAGGAGAGGGTAGATGCAAGGAGGAGAAGAAGAATGCAAGGAGGAGAGAAGTTAACGGTTGAGCATCGAGTCATTGCTGGAATGAATAAATTCGAATCAGGAGTGCCGGTACTCCTGTAGGACAGCCATGCTCCGTAAAGTAGACCTTAAGAGGATAACATCGGGGGCAGCAACCCAAATTTGGTGGTTTCCTCCGTCATTTTCCGAAGCTCCGAGATGACTTGGGCGCTGACAAGCTGACTCGGACTCGGACCCGCCTCTCGACATGGCCGTCGGCGCGCGGTTTCCCATGTAAACTGTGTAAGGACGTCTCAACTCATCAAATAAGACAACCTGGGGCGGGTCTGAAGAGTGACAGTAGTGAATGAAGATTTGCACATGGGTCGTATGCAGCCACGGTATGATAGGGTCCTGTGTAAAAAAGGTTCGTTCTCACGCAGCCAGGTTAACGCCATATCCTGCAGCCCGCAATTGATCGATTGATTTTCCATTATATTCGCTCTTTACTTTTACTTTCCTTGCCCAATCCGGTGAAAACAGAAAGAAAAAAGACACGGCCAGCAAATAGAATATAGTAATCGTCAAAGGTTATCCCCACCACCGCTGTCACAGTGGTAGTAAGCTACCCCCTACAGCGGGGCCACTGGCGGCGGGGCCCTGCTAGTGCCCCGCTCAGCTTCACCCACCTCGCCTTGATGATCTGCGAGAACGGCATCCCGATATCCACACTCAGTCGTTAGGCATCTCTCTACTGCCCTCGGGCCTGCAGTATGAACTCCAGGTGGAGCCTTCCGCGCCTTTCAAGTTCTGGGCTCTTTTTGGCTTTTTCCGAGCATAATACTGATGCATTTGGGGGCAGATCCCAGGCTCGCGGTGCCTCTGGAGCGAGTCGAGGTTGCTGCGCGCGAAGAAGTCCCCCGCCCTCAGCAAGCAATCGCAGAAGGAGATTTTGAGTAGGTTGCGCCGCGCCCTCTATGCCAGTGTGGGTGTCACAGCACAGTGGCGCTTGAAGGTTGGTTTGCAGGTCTTGGTTAGTGTTCGGGGCAGAAGAGTAGAAAACTTGACCTCGCGAATCGCTACAAGTGCCTGGGTTTGCGCAGGAGCGAGCAGAGCAGTTTGAGCTCGCGGCGCGCCCTGCCTCGTCTTTTATCTTTAGGGAATCGCTTGACGTGACCCGTCCTTCGCTTCCTCCTGTCATTTCCCGCGACCTAAATCATATCGTATCGCGGCTTCTACCCTCTGTTCGCTCGAGATCTGCAAACACCAGTGATAGTGGCGAAACGTTGGGACGCCGGTTGCGGCGTCATTGCTCTTGCTTTACATCAGAAGCAGGACCCTCACCGTCCAGTCTCTGACGGACGTAAAGTAAGAGTAACGGTAAACGTACTTACTTCCCATAAAACACAAAGTCCGCGCCTTATTCCGGCACAACCACCCACATCGATCCTACTTCCGGATGTGGAACAGTGGATAACCGGAAAACCCAGGCTGGTTCATCCCATTATGGTGGAGTTACTGGGCTGTGAGTTTAAACAGAGATGTGGAACAGACGATATATAAGAGGGCGAGCGTTTTGATCATGACTATTTGGCGAGCCCCTGTACATAAGCTGGTTTCAGAATGACTACGTTCTAACATCCGGGAATGAATCGCGTATCACTCCATGCCTTCATGCCTCAAACGCAATTCATGAAAAGAGTAAGTATTTTGCAGTGACAAGTACAAAATAGTGTCTCCATTATCATGACAATCTCCATCTTACCGCTTCCCAACTTCGTACGCCGCTGTGATTACAACTTATCGTAGTATGTATCGAGCGCGGGGATGTCAGGCTACAAGTGAGAGCAGTCAGCTTAATTACTCGACAACAGAGGTAAACTACCTTGAGACCCTTGCGAGTCCGGATAGCCCTCACCATATCCTCCAGCTTGCTTCCCTTATCCAGCGGTGTGCCATTCATGAGCTCCCAGTGGTCGAATACTGACTGCGGGAAAGCCTGTCCACCAGTTGCCTGCCGAAGATCACCGTTGAAGCCGAACGACTCCATCACAGGTAGATATGCCTTCACTGTGAACATCGGTGTACCAATGCGCTGCTCCTCGGAGAATACCTGTCCTCGCCGTTTGTTCAACACCGAATAGATACCACCAATGGCGTTCTCAGGACACTGGATCTCGACGAGGTACACAGGTTCCTGCATGCCGGGCGTTGCGAGTAGGCATGCAGCATACGTCACGCGACGACATGTAGGGATGATCTGTCCACCTCCACGATGGATGGCGTCTGCATGTAGCTACAGACACACGAAAAGCATAAGATGACGATGTGGTTGCAACAAAAATCAGGGAAGAACGCACCGTTACGTCGAGGACGTTCAGCCGCACGCCACGCATGTTCTCCTCTGCACAGACGCCCTCCTTAGTCGCCCACTGGAATGCGGCCACGCAAGAATCCTTGATCTCGTTCAGGTACTGTACACCCTTAGTGACATCAACGAGCAAATTAGGACCAGTGGTGTCGGGGCCGAAACACCAGATCTTGCGCGCATCAGTGACATCCCATGAAAAATCGTCTGCAAGTACGCGAGCACGTAGTTTGAAGTCATCACGCGCAGTAACCTTGCCGTTCTCGATTGCGACCGTGAGTTCTTCATCGAGCGGGAGTGCCTTGGCGTACAATCGATTGTGCTTGTTCTGAGACTTCGATAATGCTACAATAGATGACTCTGCCTTGACGGTCTCACGATAACCAACGACGGGATCTGAAATTTTGAGAGGCACGCCAGCGTGGTCATCTTGAAGGTCCTGGTTCATGGAGTTTGTGTTGGGATAAAAAGGTTTAATCGTAGAGCAGGATTGCTCACCTTCAGACAGATTTCCAAGTGCAGCTCACCAGCACCAGCGACAATATGCTCGCCAGTTTCCGCGATCCATGCTTGCACGCACGGATCAGACTTTGATAAACGTTTGAGACCCTCCACCAGTTTTGGTAGGTCCGCGGCATTCTTGACTTCAACAGCGACCCGCACGACAGGGGACACCGAGAATTTCATAACCTTCATGTTGTGGGCTGTCTCAGACGTCGTAAGCGTACCAGTCTTGAGTAAGAACTGATCAACCCCAACGAGTCCGACGATGTTACCAGCAGGGCAATCCTCGATCGGTTCGACATAGCGGCCCATCATCAATACAGTGCGTTGTATTGACTTGACAAATAGGTCCTCCTTCTTACCGGGAATGTAGTTCGGCCCTTGGATCCGGATCTTTGGACCAGAACGTACGGTACCCGAGAAGACGCGACCGAAGGCGTAGAAGCGACCCTTATCGGACGTCGGCACCATCTTAGAGACGTAGAGCACCAGGGGTCCCTTGGGGTCGCAGTCGCGAATACCGATCGCAGACTCGTCGTCCATAGGACCTTCGTACAGGGTCTCACAACGATACCGCTGAGCGGTGGCGGGTGATGGGAGGTTGATGACAATCATTTCCAAGAGAGAATCACCAGCAGGAAGGAACTTGCGCATGATGACTTTGAGGAGCTGTTTCCCTTCGAGGTCGCGCTCATCTTGTGCGAGCTTGACGTCGAGCTTTTCAAGCATTGGAGCAATCTTGTCCTTCTGGAAGTTCATAACGGATTCGAAATTTTGAAAATCGGGTCGAGAACGAACTGATTGAAGGCACGCTCAAGAGGCTTGCCATCAACATCGGCGGGTTTTGTAGACCACTTCTTTGTGGCGGGGTTAAAGAAGTTGTCACCCCATAGTTTTGCCATCATCTTGTCTTTGTCGACACCAAACTTCTTCGCGTACCGGGCAGCAAATTGACGAAGGGTGAATCCCCATCCGTGGAGACCCGATCCGAATGCAACGGTACCCTTGTCGGGATAAACTTGGACATCACCCAGGGCAGCATCATGGTAGGTAGACACAATGACGTTCACGGACTCGATGGTACGAAGGAAGCTTTGGTAAAGATCTTCTTTGGACACTTGAAGCTCTAGAAGGGCGCGGTCGACCTTGTTGATGATGACGACGGGCTTGATACGCTCGCCGAGTGCTTGGCGGAGGACGGTCTCTGTTTGCACACAGACACCCTCGACGCAGTCTACGACAACAAGGGCGCCGTCTGTGACGCGTAGAGCGGCGGTGACTTCTGATGAGAAGTCGACGTGTCCGGGAGAATCAATGAGATTGATCAAAAACTCATTCCCTGAATTGATAAGAAAGTGAGAATTTCATCAGGACAAAAGGTAAGCCGTACCTTCTGTTTTTTGCTTGATAGAATCAAGTTCCTCCTTGTTGATCTCGAAGTACATAGATATTGCTGTAGATTTGATAGTAATGCCTCGCTCCTTTTCATCGTCTCTTGTATCTGTATAGCGAGTTTCACCGGCCTTTGCACCGGCAATGATACCGGCTTTGGAGACGAGGGAGTCAGTGAGGGTGGACTTTCCGTGGTCGACTATGACGGCGTGTTAGAACGGTGAGGGAAATAAATGTAAAAATGACATACCATGAGCGATAACACTCATATTACGGATATTTGTGGGTTTGTCCATAAGGGCACGTATCTGATCTAAAAAGTAACAGAGCTGTCAGGGTAGGAAGACAGTTGTATAGACCACCGTGACTACGGACCAGTGGTGAAGTTGCTAAGTTCGGAGGAGTGAGTAAGGGATAAAATGCGTGCAGGACATGAGACATACACCATGATCACGGTACGTTACTGTGGTAAAATACAACAGGGATCTTCAGGTAGAACAGGTGAAGAAAGATGGTGAGAGGAGGAGCGCAGGAGAGGGTAGATGCAAGGAGAAAAATTAACGGTTGAGACCTGAAATTTCTGAAACTCCGGCATCAATCAGAAGACCATCGAGTCATTGCTGGAATGAATAACATTGGTTCCATTCGAATAAGGAGTGCTGGTACTCAGCTATGCTCCGTAAAGTAGACCTTAAGAGGATAACGTTCCTCATTTTCAGGGGGCAGCAACCCAAATTTGGTGGTTTCCCTCTGTCATCCGTCATTTTCCCTGAAGGTTTATACTGTAGTTAGTTCATGCCGAGTGCGAAGGTCCGAGCTGACTCGGACTCGGACCCGCCATCCAATCGAATTGTGGCTGTGCTGTCGCATGGCCGTTGGTTTCCCATGTGTAATGACCTCTCAACTCATAAAGAAGACAGTCTGGGGCGGGTCTGAAGGGTGACTGTAGTGAACGAAGATTTGCATGGTCGTATCATCGTATGCAGCCACACTGTACACGTACAGGAGTACTGTGTAAATGTCATCAAAATAATGGGTCTCAAATCTCAGCGCTTACTATTACTGGCGCTTGTGCACACTTTGTTAGTGCACACTTTGTTACTCACCAATCCGCCGGGCCGACTCGGCTCGGACAGTTGGCAAGGCGACCACAAATCCTCTTAGATTCTTTGTTGTCGACACAAAGTTCCGATTTTTTTGTGATATTCAGTAGTATCAAGGATTCCCTACACAATCTCACGGTTTTGTACGAAAAGAATGAGAGATGCGAGAAACATATGGTAATTAAAACTTTCACTAATAGTATTGACGTGACTCTAATTTGTATTTGTTTGTCCGGGCCCTTCACTTAGCCAGACTCGGATGTGATAGCTCGCTATCGCTACGCCACGCTCGCAACTAATCGTCAAAGGTTATCCCCACCGCCGCTGTCACAGTACTAAGCTACCCCCTGCAGCGGGGCCACTGCGGGGCTCTGTCAGTGCCCTGCCCGGCTTCACCCAATGCACTTCGAGGAATCGGGACTCCTCGCCTTGACGATCTGCGAGAACGGCATCCCGATATCTACACCCAGTCGTTACGCATCTCTCTACTACCCTCGAGCCTACAGCATGAACTCCTGGTGGGGCCTTCCACACCTTTCTGCGCCCTTTTTGGCTTTATACTGATGCATTTTTGGCGGACTGATCCCAGGCTCGCGGTGCCACTGGAGCGAGTTGAGGTCGCTGCGCGCAAAGAAGTTCCCCGTTCTCAGTAAGCAATCACAGAAAAGGAGATTTTGAGTGGGTTGCGCCGCGCCCTCCATGCCAGTGGTGTTAGAGCACATTGGCGCTTGAAGGGTTTGCAGGTCTTGAATTTAGTGTTCGGGGCAGAAGAGCGGGCACTTGACCTCGCGAATCGCTTCAAGTGCCCATATCCAGTAGGCTTTGCGCAGGAGCGAGCAGAGCAGTTTGAGCGCGCGCACCTAGCGACCCGTCGACGTTTCATCTTTGGGGAATCTCTTGACGTGCCCCGTCCTTCGCTTCCTCTTGTCATTTCCCGCGACCTAAATCATCTGTCCGATCACATCGCGGCTTCCATCACCCACCCCCACTAAAAACTCGGACCTAGCAAGGATTGGCGATATTTCTCTACGCATTATGAGGGTTGGGTTGCGTAGCCTCTCCGCTCCGCGTCCTACTGGGGTATGCCGTATTATTTGTTTCTAATTCCTAGGATTTTGGCCACAGGCTTGTGTATGATCCATCCCATTTAACTTGCTGTACAGACTCATTTCTGGGTGTGATATCTCGTGATTGTCGATTGCCACCGTGACCCGGCCCCGGCCCCGTGCCATGAGACCCATCGCGTCCGCGTTTTCCAAGCGCCTCGATGGGCATGGATGTCGCCGATGCTACAGGTCATCCGCCAGGACAGTTCGCTGATACCCCTCTGTTCGCTGGAGGTTGCAAGCACCAGTGTTAGTGGCGAACGTTGGGACGCCGGTTGCGGCGTCATTGCTCTTGCTTTACATCAGAAGCAGGACCCTCATCGTCCTGTCTCTGACGTACTGTAAAGTAAGAGTAACGGTAAATATACTCACTTCATTACCCCATAAAACACAAAGTCCGCGCCTTATTCCGGCTCAATCACCCACATCGATCCTTACTTACAGATGTTGAAGAGGGCGCGTGGTAGATGAATTTCACATAACCTGAAAAGCCAAGCTGGTTCATCCTATTATGGTGGATTTGCAGGGCTGCTTGGACTCAAAGTGAGCTCAAACCGAGATGTGGAAAAGACGATATAAGAGGGCGAGTGTATTGACCATTACTGTTGGCGAACCCTCGTCGGGTGTGTTGAAACGCCGTTGAAAAACGTGTGCATCGACGAGTTGTCAGACAGAACTGGGTAGTCCGTTACGTTGTACTTCAGTACATTAGATTGTTTTTTCAGAATGACTACGTTCTAAAATCCGGGGATGCCTCCATGCTTCAAACGCAAATTCATGAAAAAAGTGCTTTGCAGTGACAAGTACAAAATAGTGTCTCCATTATCATGACAATCTCCATCTTACCGCTTCCCAACTTCGTACGCCGCTGTGATTACAACTTATCGTAGTATGTATCGAGCGCGGGGATGTCAGGCTACAAGTGAGAACAGTCAGCGTTGAATTACTCGACGACAGAGGTAAACTGTACCTTGAGACCCTTGCGAGTCCGGATAGCCCTCACCATATCCTCCAGCTTGCTTCCCTTATCCAGCGGTGTCCCATTCATGAGCTCCCAGTGGTCGAATACTGACTGCGGGAAAGCCTGTCCACCAGTTGCCTGCCGAAGATCACCGTTGAAGCCGAACGACTCCATCACAGGCAGATACGCCTTCACTGTGAACATCGGTGTGCCAACGCGCTGCTCCTCGGAGAATACCTGTCCTCGCCGTTTGTTCAACACCGAATAGATACCACCAATGGCGTTCTCAGGACACTGGATCTCGACGAGGTACACAGGTTCCTGCATGCCAGGAGTCGCGAGTAGGCACGCAGCATACGTCACGCGACGACATGTAGGGATGATCTGTCCACCTCCACGATGGATGGCGTCTGCATGTAGCTACAGACACAAGAAAAGTATAAGATGACGATGTGGTTGCAACAAAAATCAGGAAAACGCACCGTTACGTCGAGAACGTTCAACCGCACGCCACGCATGTTCTCCTCTGCACAGACACCCTCCTTAGTCGCCCACTGGAATGCGGCCACACAAGAATCCTTGATCTCGTTCAGGTACTGTACACCCTTAGTGACATCAACGAGCAAATTAGGGCCAGTGGTGTCGGGGCCGAAACACCAGATCTTGCGTGCATCAGTGACATCCCATGAAAAATCGTCTGCAAGTACGCGAGCACGTAGTTTGAAGTCATCACGCGCAGTAACCTTGCCGTTCTCGATTGCGACCGTGAGTTCTTCATCGAGCGGGAGTGCCTTGGCGTACAATCGATTGTGCTTGTTCTGAGATTTCGATAGTGCTACAATAGATGACTCTGTCTTGACGGTCTCACGATAACCAACGACGGGATCTGAAATTTTGAGTGGCACGCCAGCGTGGTCATCTTGAAGGTCCTGGTTCATGGAGTTTATGTTGGAAATAAAAAGGTTTAATCGTAGAGCAGGATTGCTCACCTTCAGACAGATTTCCAAGTGCAGCTCACCAGCACCAGCGACAATATGCTCGCCAGTTTCCGCGATCCATGCTTGCACGCACGGATCAGACTTTGATAAACGTTTGAGACCCTCTACTAGTTTTGGTAGGTCCGCGGCATTCTTGACTTCAACAGCGACCTGCACGACAGGGGACACCGAGAATTTCATAACCTTCATGTTGTGGGCTGTCTCAGACGTCGTAAGCGTACCAGTCTTGAGTAAGAACTGATCAACCCCAACGAGTCCGACGATGTTACCAGCAGGGCAATCCTCGATCGGTTCGACATAGCGGCCCATCATCAATACAGTGCGTTGTATTGACTTGACAAATAGGTCCTCCTTCTTACCGGGAATGTAGTTCGGCCCTTGGATCCGGATCTTTGGACCAGAACGTACGGTACCCGAGAAGACGCGACCGAAGGCGTAGAAGCGACCCTTATCGGACGTCGGCACCATCTTGGAGACGTAGAGCACAAGGGGTCCCTTGGGGTCGCAGTCGCGAATACCGATCGCAGACTCGTCGTCCATAGGACCTTCGTACAGGGTCTCACAACGATACCGCTGAGCGGTGGCGGGTGATGGGAGGTTGATGACAATCATTTCCAAGAGAGAATCACCAGCAGGAAGGAACTTGCGCATGATGACTTTGAGGAGCTGTTTCCCTTCGAGGTCGCGCTCATCTTGTGCGAGCTTGACGTCGAGCTTTTCAAGCATTGGAGCAATCTTGTCCTTCTGGAAGTTCATAACGGATTCGAAGATTTTGAAGATCGGGTCGAGAACGAACTGATTGAAGGCACGCTCAAGAGACTTGCCATCGGCATCGGTGGACTTTGTGGACCACTTCTTCGTGGCAGGGTTAAAGAAGTTGTCACCCCACAGTTTTGCCATCATCTTGTCTTTGTCGACACCAAACTTCTTCGCGTACCGGGCAGCAAACTGACGAAGGGTGAATCCCCATCCATGGAGACCCGATCCGAATGCAACGGTACCCTTGTCGGGATAAACTTGGACATCACCCAGGGCAGCATCATGGTAGGTAGACACAATGACGTTCACGGACTCGATTGTACGAAGGAAGCTTTGGTAAAGATCTTCTTTGGACACTTGAAGCTCTAGAAGGGCGCGGTCAACCTTGTTGATGATGACGACGGGCTTGATACGCTCGCCAAGTGCTTGGCGGAGGACGGTCTCTGTTTGCACACAGACACCCTCGACGCAGTCTACGACAACAAGGGCGCCGTCTGTGACGCGAAGAGCGGCGGTGACTTCTGATGAGAAGTCGACGTGTCCGGGAGAATCGATGAGATTGATCAAGAACTCATTCCCTAAATTGATAAGAAAGTGAGAATTTCATCAGGACAAAAGGTAAGTCGTACCTTCTGTTTTTTGCTTGATAGAGCTAAGTTCCTCCTTGTTGATCTCAAAGTACATAGATATGGCTGTAGATTTGATAGTAATGCCTCGCTCCTTTTCATCGTCTCTTGTATCTGTATAGCGAGTTTCACCGGCCTTTGCACCGGCAATGATACCGGCTTTGGAGACGAGGGAGTCAGTGAGGGTGGACTTTCCGTGGTCGACTATGACGGCGTGTTAGAATGTGGAGGAAAATAAATGGTAAAAATGACGTACCATGAGCGATAACACTCATATTACGGATATTTGTGGGTTTGTCCATAAGGGCACGTATCTGATCTAAGAAATAGCGAGGTGTCAGACTGGAAAGACATCTCCATAGACCATTACGGACCGACGGTGAAGTTACTAGGGGTAGTTAGTAAGGATTTAAAAATGCATGCAGGATGTGGGACGTACACCATGATGACAAAACTTTACAGTGGTAAAATACAACGGCGGTTTTCAGACAGAGGAGGATGATGGGAGGGCGCGAGGAGAAAAGATGACAAGACGAGCTTATCGATTGTCGGTTCGTCTCGCTTTAGGGCAGGCACAGGTTACTGGCAGGCTATTCACGTGATCATAGCTGCCTGAGGTCGACGACCGTGAAAGTGTTCCACGTCCTTTCCGCGAATGCCACCAACAAGGCGACGAACGGCGCATTGGCCAGATTGTTAATTGACATGTTCTCTAGCATCACCAATGCTCTCCACATCCAACAGGGGACTAATAGACCTTGCGGGCATAGCCATTACTCTCGGTGCTGACATTTCGTAGCAGAATGTCTATATAACTTTGCAAAAGTGTCGAAGGGAGGAATTTTGGTGTATTTCAATCCCATATTCGACGCGTTGAACAAAGTGAGTTGCCGCATTCTCTTCGACATACTACTGCCTTATCTTTCCATCAACTCGCTGTGGACCCGGAGCTTTTTGTCAAGAACGGCGCAGAGCTCCTTGATCGCCTACTCAAAGATATAGTTGCATAGCCTGATTCTGGTGAAAACGGAATTGATTGTCGTCCCGCACCCTGATGATGATGGCGCGAATGCAGTGCAGCGCCGCGCGTTCTCCCTTTCTCGCTTCATCCCACTCTTTTCCGACCGTATTTGCAGTACGTAGTTTCACCTTTTACACGCTCCTTTCTCGTTTCATTTCTGTACTGGATTCCGTGCCGGAGCTCGAATTAATCACATACCCTCCACATCTCTGGATGTGTCATTGTACGAATTATCTCTCTCAAAATGGATGGCCAGTTTTCTGACGGGCATCCTACATTCCTTTTCCCATACTCCAGATGTCACACTCGCGTATGTGAGCACCGGATCCTATGCGAAATCACAATTTCTTCGAAATGAGCTCGCCACCGTACTAGTACCCTTACCCGAGGATTCTCAAAATTTCCCAGTCTGTTAACATTAATCCCGCTCTGTCTTCCTGTTGCCTAATTGCTCAGAACTGAACATGCCCGAGATGCCCGTTCACGTATACATAATCCAATTCTGGAGCGGGAGGGACGTGTTCTCCTGCTCGAGCACGAGCATGAGGGCCGACTCGAACTACCACTTTGCACTATCTCGTCATATTAATATTGGCTGTGTAGGCCCATCTGTTGAGAGCGATGAGAGGCCAAGAAGCACCCGTGTGCCGTGTTTGCTGTAACCATGAACATTTTCCCACGGGCAACAGCCCACAGCTCCATTTATACGACTAGCCATTCACGACTTTCCCCTCATTCTCCATCTCAATCCCTCAGTCTCACGCATTGTCCTATCTTTCTTTCATTAAAATTACTTCAAGGATACCTCCCCGATGAGACCTGCAACACCAGGGTTTATTATAACCTTGACTGCTACCATCCTCCTAGCCATCGTCTCCTTTTCCGTGCCATTATTCAGATCCGTATTCTTCCTCAAGGCCTCACTTGCAGTAGAAGGAATTAATGGTTCCGTCACTTTCGGTGTCCTTGGATATTGTCTCGAATTGAATAATGGTACCACTTGTTCAAAGGCCTCTGTTGGTTACCAGCTCAGTAAGCCCCCTTTTGCTCTATCGTATCCGTGCCTTTGACCGTCAACCGACCGATTCATAGATATCAACCAGCTTGTGGGAAACAAAACTGGAATCGAGATTCCTCAAGTTGTCGTCAAGTGGATCACCTATGCCCTTGTCCTACACCTCGTTGCCCTTGTCCTGGCTGCCATCTCCTCTTTTTTCGGCCTCCTTGCCCATGTTAGAGAATTCTCCATGACCTGTTTCTCTTCGTGCATCTCTGGCCTTGGCGCCGCAGTCACGCTACTTGCGTTCATTTTCGATCTCATCTTTTTCTTCCTAGCAAAGTCTCGCATCAACGGCGTCAATGGCGGTAGCGCAACCATGGGAAGCGCCATATGGCTTACCTTCGCCGCCTGGGTTCTCCTATTATTTTCAGGCTGCTTCTATTCCCTCGGGCGCTGTTGTATCCGCCGCCGCCCCCGCGATATGGCCCGCGGGGACGGAGGTACGTGGGCACCAGCACCATCGACGGGACCGACGTACGAAGAACAAATGCGGCTCGATGCCGTAAAGGCAGAGGCTGACCGTAAGGCTCGGCAAGGGAAAACTGAGATGGGACTGCCGGCCTTCCCGGAGTACGACCCTACACAGCCTCTCACTGCCGACGCTGAGTACGAAAACGCGATACGCACTCCGTACCGAGATGCGCAGTATGCTGCGGCCCCGGTCGGCACGCGTGCAGTGGATGAGTATTACACAGGTGGAAATAATGCGTACCCGCCGAGGAGACAGCCAACTGCGTCATCGGTCTATTCTCCGTCTAATTACTCGATCCCATGGCTGTACCACCTGTACCAACAGGATATCAACGCGAGCAACTTCCAGCCAAGCAAGTCCCGGGTATGGACACGAACAATACGCCAGCACTGCATGTAAGGTCTTTTCTCGCCAGGTCTTCTACTCAGTGATTCACCAATCGTCCTCCAGACAATGCACCTCATACACGCGCTGCATCTAACGGCAATAGCGTAGATCCCTTCCAGGCATATACTACACCACAACCACAACCACAACCATACAGCTTTGCTGCGCCAGAGCTGACCTCGTCATACTATACCCCGCAAGTCCAGACGGCATCGCCACCGTTGCAGTCTCGCTCATACACACTCGGCGGGGGCGGTTATGACGATAACACCATCCCCGCCCCCGCCCTGCCCGACCCCCCGGCGAGCGCCAACTCAGGCTACCTGCCTTACCCCGGTGAAGTCAATACAATAAGCTCTGGCAGTGTGTATTCGGGCATGGAAAGCCCAGCGAGCCCGCGGAGGGGTCGCAGCCTAATGGCCGGGAGGTTGCCGAGCCCTGAACCATATGAAGATAGTCCACCAACCTACGACGAGGGGTTCGGTACAGGGACAAACCATCCGAACGTGCGGACGAATTATACCGGGGTATCAGGCAAGCGATAGATGGGCAGGGATACTCATGCTATCGACCATCTCACTCCGATTTTTTATATTCACGGACCAGTTTTTATTCATTCCGTATCCACTCCACGCTACGTGGCTGGACTTCTCTCATTGTATTGGGTTGCTGTAGTTATAGAAATGAAGCATCTCACGTACACTTATTTCGCGACTCGAGGATCTCCTTTGTTTTCTCAGTACAGTGCGATGGCTCTTCAGGAAGCTTTAGGGGCTCGACCTCCCGCGGCTGGCGGTCACTTCGCGACTTCGGCGGTTCAGCCGATACGAAGAGCGAGAGAAAGTCGTGTACGATGTCAGCTGCGGCAATGCTTGTGATGTCAGCGTGATCGTATGCGGGTGCAACTTCGACGACGTCTGCGCCACTAGGGGTGATAGAAGTAAAACGTTGTGAGAGAATCATGTGGCTTGCTGCAATGATTGCGAAACGGTTTACGTACACAAAGTTGAGGCCCGCGAGGCCGCGGATGATCCTCTTGACCTCGCGCGTCGTCCAACCACCTGCCTCAGGAGTTCCAGCTACGATTTAAAACAAAAGGTTTCAGGAAGTACGGAGACAACGCTATTGTTTTGTGCTCACTAGCTGGTGCCAAGCCTGGGTCTACCATAACGAACGGGGGAATCAGCCCGATGTTGTGACAAGGCTAGTAGCGGTGCGTACCAATAACATCAATGTCGAGGCTGGCGATGCGAAACAAAGTAGTAAGTAGCTGTCCCCGAAGCAAAAGGATGGCATGCTACTGCTATGCTTGCCTGAGGTATACGGGGCTGTCCGCGATGCGCGCACGAATGCGCCGGATCACCTCTTTAATACCGATATCGTCAATGTCGTCAGTCGAGATGATGCTAAATCCGACTTCATCGTCTTGTATCAAATCAATCGCATTCTGCGCATAAACCATAAACCGGTTAATACGTGCTCAGTCAAAACGTACGCGCAGTTGCAGCCCGTAATCATATTTAAACGCACCGTCATCTTGCACCGGATGCCAGCGTGCACACTCGTATTCGACAAGAGTCCCTCCTCGCGCGCGATATAGAAGAAGCTGCCATGCGTGATGCTCTCTTGTGGGGACCATCGTCCCCACGTATCAAGATGGGCATCAAAATGGATGACCGAGATGGGCCCATAGACTTTATATAGCGAACGAAGGATGGGAAGAACAATAGTGTGATCACCGCCGAGGCTGGTGGTGAAGTAGAGCATTAAAATCATGAGACGTGAAGGAGAAAAATGGCGGGGTCATTACGTGACAATTTTCGGGTGTTCCCTCTTATCCTTCGCGAATGGACGTGTAGAGCCGATCTCACGTTCAAGATCGGGATAGGGTACGTCACGTTGCAGGAGTGTAGAATATGCGACTTCCATCTGGTCTAGCGCTAGTGTATTATTGAATGGGCTGACAGGGACCTTGGGAAGCAAAGCCAGCCCATCAGTTTTCACGCGAGACATCGATATATACACGCGCGTGACACTCACATCCCCGCAATCAATGATGTGGAGGTCCTGGTCATAAGGGTCGAGTCCCCAGGAAAGAGACCACGTAGCATAACCCGGGAGGGAACGACGGCTACCGACGCGAATCCCCTGGGGTCCAAAGCGCGCACCTGGTCGGTACGTCACCGCAGTGTCGAAGGGCATTCCGAGTAACGCAATATCAAACGCGCGATCGGTATCTTCGAGGCAGCGGATGTACGGGAGGTGCGAAAAGGCGAGGGGACCTGTGAACGCGAGATCGGGCTGTGCGCCATACTTCTCAGCCCAGGTCTCGGACGAGCTTGGATCCCGCCGCACGGATGTGTCGCTGGGCACCGCGTCGTAAAATGGTGCTGTCTGTGAGCGCAAGAAGGGAGGCCTGCCAGTGCAGAGCGACAAGCAAGACAGTCGCGCAGAAAGGCTTCATGGCAAGAACAACAGATACATTATCGAGCGCGATAACAAGAGGATGGACTCAGACACGTTTACATAAGCAGCCTATCGACGACGCATGACGGCGAAATGTTTTCTGAGCAATTTGAATCATGGCACAGACACCCCAGTTTACCCAATACAACCCAAGATTTCATGTAGGATTGTTGGAGGAGCGTGTCACAAACGTCTCGAGTACCGACTTTCCTGGCCATTATCCGGATGAGGACCTCTCGTGGGATTTGGCAAAATTCAAGAAAGTGTGTCAGGTCTGTTCGTGGTGTTAACTATCTCACTCAGTTTAGGGAATGCGCAGAAATTGCAAGTCAAGATATACAAACTCTCGAAACGATCTGTAGAGTTTGATCTCGTCGGCGTTGACGCACCTATTGCCAATGCACTACGACGGATACTCATCGCGGAGGTACGAGTTGGGATTTCCAGGCCATGTTGACCATAGGTTGAGATTGAATCCAGGTCCCGACAGTTGCGATAGAATATGTTTACGTGTGGAACAATACCTCTGTCATGGTGATGAGGTGTTTGCGCACCGACTCGGAATGATCCCCTTGAATGTAGACCCGGCCTTACTCGAGATGAAGGAGAATCCCAGTGACCAGGCTACAGACCGGAATACAATCGTCTTCAAACTTAAAGTCGATTGTACGCGGAATCTTCTCGCACCACGAGACTGCACAGAATCTGCGATCCTTTACAACAACTCTGAAGTACTGGCACGGGATCTACAGTGGGATCCGCAGGGCGAGCAGGTGGAGATCTTCGCTAAACGGCCACCAGCACCTACAATCCCGGAGACCGTCCTCGTAAAGATGCGTCCTGGCCAGGGAGTCGAAATGGAGATGCACGCGGTCAAGGGTCTTGGGAAGGATCATGCTAAATTCAGCCCTGTCGGTACGTTTGCCCACGGCCTTCTCCTCTCATCCTTGCTCAAACAGTAGAATCTGGTCTGGTGCAGCGACGGCGAGTTATCGGCTATTACCGCACATCGTTTTGGACGAAGCAAACCCCGTACCACCCCACCTTGCAACCCGTTTCCAGAATTGCTTCGCACCCGGGGTCATCAACGTAGATGCCCGCACAAAAAAAGTCACTGTCGATGACTACGGTGTACGCGGCGAGCCGATGAGTCGTGAGGTGCTGCGCCACCCCGACCTTGCAAAATTTGTCAAGCTCGCGCGTGTACGAGATCATTTTATATGTGCGTTATCTTTTCTTGTGTGGTGAGGCAACGAAACATTCTGATGTACCGTCCCGTTTTCTTAGTCAACGTCGAGTCAGAAGGTCCATATGAACCACAACGTCTTCCGCTCGAAGCTATTCGGGTAATGAGGGGGAAAATCTCAACATTAAAAGCTGCTGCTGAGGCGCTGGGAGACCCAGACGGAGGAATACAGATGGCGGATACGTAAAACTGAGTTGTAGCTGCGAGACGGTGGTACAATCCTCCAGTGATGAAACTATTGTATGGATGAAAGGGGCCGTTCGTCAGTCATTTGACAATCTATTTGGCTAGTCCAATTGCCACACCAACTGGGCTTCACTCTTCTCACTGATTCCACCAATGGCTGATGTTTATCATCTGTGACACAGTAAGGCGTGAAGGTCACCTTGGACTTGGGGTGTTCACCTCTTAGAACCGAGAAATGCGAGTCAGAATTGACAACCTATTATAGATCTCAAGCCCGTGTGACAGGAAGAGAACAGTTCCTTCGGAACTGCCTCAACACGCCATGCAGCTAGACTAGACGTTAACCTTGTTAATAAATTCGGGCCTTTTCATGTTCATTTACAGCCCATTGCAAGTTGCGTGCATCGTTTTCGAAAAAGCCAGATTAAACATCATGCACCTTATAGTACTGTGCGCGGCTGGCTCCTTGGTCTCTATGTAATACATAAGTAAGAAAGGCAACATGTAGAAATTGGAGAGGACAGGCAGTGCATAAATATGGCGCACGTCTACGCACCATAAATATTATCCAGTGGCCCCGGGGGCTGTTGAGACGGCATCATCTAACCATAAACTCCGAGTCGGCTCAAAAACTCCACTTTGACTTCGACGGCGAACCGGAGAACTTACTTTCAGTCACGTCGTCTATGCCATAGACCTTTACTATGAGAATGCTGTTTCCTTCGAAGTATACTGTACAGCTCTTGAGCGGTCCAGGGATGACGCATTCGTTTGAACATCATCTCCAAGACTCCAACGTGAGAGTTATAGGGATGTCGGCGCTCCGCAATCTATCCGAATTAGCGCGGCATGGGAAGCTGACCCAATGAAAGTCCTTGTATGTGTGCCCGAGGTTAAAACCTAACGCGTGCTGTTTTTTGTAGGGGGAAGATCGAAGGAGAAATGTGAATATGGCAATGTAGAGGAGGGAAGCAAATAAGGTTGCCGAGGCTGAGGGGACGACGGTGGCATTATGAAACGGTCGATTTGGTCACAACAGACATGAATACATTCAAGTTGCTACTAATACATCCACGGATACATCACCATTTTGGTGCTTTAATTGCATGACGTCTGCGCACAATGGTAACTTTTACCACGCGACCCGCTCGTTCGCGCGCGGAGACGAATGGCTCGAATGCCGCCAGTGCTTCGGCTGCATGGCGCTCGTACTCCTCTTCTGAATTTTTTGTCAAACGCGATATTGATACCTCGATTTCTTCCAGTACGGGCAAGATAGCCTCTCCGTCATCTTGCTGGAGGGAAAGTGCGGCCTGGCGTATGAATGGATCCACCCGGAGTACCCTAACACTGCGGAATTGGCGAAGGAATTCGCGCAACGAAAAGTACTCGTTCATGTACGAAGTTGTGAAAAATAAGGCGAGCTCCTCCGCTACGGCAAGCTTCATAGAGGGCGTGGTGTAGATTGACTCCGGGTAACAATTCAAGTTAAACCTAAAAGATGGCTTGAGCTTGAGGTAGTCGATCTTCCCCGATTGTGTCGACGATAAGAGGTAGAAGTGTCCGAGATCAAAAGTTACACTGACCGACCGAAAATCTTCGCTCACGTCGTCGATGACCTTAGAGAGGTACAAAATGGGAGCTCTGGTGGAGAGCACAAAGCGAGCATCTTGGAGGGATGGAGCTGAAAGCCCGGACATGAAATTGTCCAAGAATGTTTTAGAGCCGGTAAAGTGGAAACGTGTTAATTTTAGGAATGGGTCAATATCTTTGGGAGTTGAATATGTTGAATGCTCGGACCGACGATCGCTCGGTGTGGTAAGATCGAGACTGTGTAGGGATTGCATGCATTGCAAATAGGAAAGTAGGGACGATCTTTGTGACGAGTCGAAACAAGTAAAGCTCAATTCGAGGTCGGTGAGAGCCGTTGCGGATAACAAAAGTCCAGCAACGGATGAGAGGGAAGCGTCGGACAATTTAAGGCATCGAAGACGCAGATCTGATTGATCCGGCCCCCTGAGAAATGTGGCCGGGATGTCCAGTTCGCGGTTATATGGAAAGCCAAGGTCAAGACTCTCCAGTGCGGGAAAGTGATAATTAGTCGCCTTGAAAAAGGTTCCAAAGCTGATAGCACTGACAGCACACCCTCCAAAGGAGATCTTGCGCACGCGATCACGATATCTAAGCGCAGCACGCAACCGCCAAAGGGCGCTACCAGAGATGTTTCTAAACTGGTAGTCCTTGTATTCGATGAAGATAGACAAACGACTTGACAGGGTTTTCTTGATATAGTCTGGTTTTTGAGGCCCCACGTTGATACCCAAGTCCAAACGGGAGGAAGACGCGAAGATGACAGCGTGCCACCTTCTACACGCATGTGCGAGATTGAGCCATACAGATTTCTTCCTCCACTGACGATCGTATGGATCGATGGTTTGTCGATAGGAATCGAATATCTCTAAGAGTACCTCATCAGGGAGACGATTGATCGTCAAGTTCGGGGGCCGTTCGGTGTCCTGAGAGGTGCCTTGACTTGGGGAAAATAAGCAGGGCAGTCATTTCGAGTCATATCTGGACGTACCGTTGCTGGTCAGTGGACTCCATGGTGGTGTGAGTGTGAGCAAGTGTGTCAAGTTAGGAGTTATAACTGAATTTCCCACGTGGATCGAAGGAAAGTGGCGCGAGTATTAGTAACAGCTCTAAGGGAGACCTGATCAATGTGCAGAATGAGACATGGCGGCGGCGGCGGGAGGTAGTACGGAACGCGTGAAGGATCGGCTCGGGTGCGATGTCGGAGACGGCGTGAATCACTAAGAAGCAGACGCTAGGAGTCGGATCGGATGCAAACACAAGAGGTGGGATTCGATGAGCCACTGGCAACAGGCCACTGATATCTTAGCCACAAAGTGCAGGATGGATCAATGGGAATATGGGATACATGACGCAAAGCAAGGGCCGCACAATCAGCATAACCTAGTAACCATCTAATCACGCGTGTGGAGCAGAACCAGTCGTCGCGCGCCGCCGCCCGCCGTGTCAGTTGCGCCACGCGGAACTGGTCTACTGTATACTAGTAGGCGAACACAGTACACGCGACCTCCTTACAGAATTTCCGAACTCCCCTAATTACTCATGTGACGAGTTGTCGCCGCGAAGTTCACATTTGACCTGACCTCCAGAGAGAATATCTTTGCTCCCGGGTGACTGTTTCCCCGAGCCTGCCATACTCTGCTTGTGTGTGGGGCCGGGTCGTAGTACTAGACCGGATTATCCCGGTGATGACGCTCTTGACAAACACCTGAAGGCCTGAAGGTCCAGTCAGACAGTGGTGACATCTATCTTGGCTAATGAGACGTCACTCCTTCTCCTTCATTTATGCTACGCTCAGAGCTTGGTCTGTTGTTCCTGTTATTACAATTGGACAATATCCGTCCTCGTACACGACGAAGCACTTTTCATAACCAAAATAAATATACAATGAGACCACATACTAGAACCTGAAGGAACCGGGCAAGAAAAGAACATAGACTTCTACGATAGCGTAGAGTAACGAGCCGCGGTGGTGCGTAAAGGCAGCACTTCCCACTGTCGGCGTGCCCACGCTTTCTCACCGAGTTCAAGATGTTCCTGACGCGTCAGTCCGATGACACGAACACCACGATCACGAGCGGGGTCGTCGTCAGCTTCAGCATCCTCGCCACAGTCTTGTTCCTCCACCTCTTCGTGGCGCAAATTGAAAGTATCGTCGGTCCCCGCGGCAATGGAGTCATGCGCCGTTATGGATGGGCTACCGAATAGGGACAATGGAGCGCGGAACGCAGAGGTCAGCACGTTTGTCGCATCGTCGAGAAGGGTGCGCGGGCGGGGGCGGGGAAGCGCAGTCAAGTAAAAGGTCTTGGCGCGCCAAGCAGTGCCTCGGGCAAACTCGGGATCGTTCTCGAACTCCACGGTGAGGCGTCCCGTCTGGCCGTCATAGCGGAACCGTGGAGTGGATGTGAATATGGATTTGGGTAAGGCTGTGTCAGGGGGCGGCGATGCCTGAGGACAAGGCGTCCGTCTGAAATCATGCCGAGATGAATGGTGAGGTTCTCGGGAAAGGGAGAAGAGAGGGTAGAGAGGGAAATGACTGACCTTCGACGTCGAGTGCGTGTCCTGATGAGCGTGCACAGAGTGCACCGTTAGTGTCGATGAAGAAGACCTTGGGAGATCGTGAATGGGGGGACACAAGACAATATCCGCATACTGACCTGATTGAGGGCTTCGGGCCTGCGGAGGCCTATGCGCCCGTCAGCCGTGTGTGAAGGATATCATAAACCAACAATGACTTGCCTTCCACAAGGGAGTTATCCTTCTCCGGCCAAAGTATTATGGGTGCACCATCTTGGACTGAATCCGAAGAGACATCTAGCATTCGCCCGGAGGAACAGAATGTAAGACAAAGTAGCCCGGGGGGAAGCCATAGTCGTTAACCGAGGCCTTTTCATCGCCCTCCTTCACAAGCATGGTATTTGGTAGGACGAGGTCACAGACACCGCTCATAAAGATGCCGGGCCGGGTCGGGCCTAGGATTCACAGGGATCACGGTTTCCCAACCATGACGTCATTGCTTACGTAGCGTAGTTGGCCTACGTTTCACGCTTCATTTTATTTAGACCTTCAGTCAACATGACAATAGCACAAAAAGTGGTTCTATGCGGCGCAGGGTTCCTCGGTACGTCTTTCGACGAGAGCATACGGGTAGCATTCTCCTCTAGACCTCTACTTAGGTTCGAACATTGCAACTGCGATCAGCAATGCAAACAACTCAGCTGCGCTTTTACGGCGTGTGCAAATCTCATCCAGAAACCCTTATAATGTATACACCAAATTGAAAGAGACGCTGCCAGAAGACCACCTCCTGCCTCCGGTCCCAGTTGACGTAACTAATAGAGAAACCCTTGCCCAAGCTTTTAAGAATGCGGATGTGGTCGTCTCTTTGGTGGGTATACTCCATGGCTCTCCAGCCCAGTTCGAAGCAATCCAGTGGAAGGGAGCGGAGAATGTCGCACGGGCTGCTGCGGCTGTCGGCGCGAAGCTCATCCACATCAGCGCCATCGGGGCAGATCTCCATGGCAAGATTCCGTATGTGAGGACAAAGGCACTTGGTGAAGAAGCCGTCCGCTCTCACTGTGCTAATGCAACTATCATTCGGCCGAGCTTGGTGTTTGGTCCTGGTGATGGTCTGTTCAATGTGAGGGACTTGGGTCATGGTACTGGTTGAACTTGCTTTGACCTCGCATCAGAGGTTTGCACAGCTTTCTCGCTACTTGCCTGTGCTTCCTGTTTTTGGAAAGGGCGACACGCGGTTTCAGCCGTATACGTGGGCGATATCGGCCTACTTGTAGAGATCCTTACGAGATGCAGCCCTGGAAAAGTCGCCGACGGCAAAATCATCGAAGCCGCGGGACCCGACGGTAAGTTCACTCTAGCTCAACCCTGATTGGCTGTTCGTGACTCACATGCTATTAGTCTTGACGTTTCGCCAAATAATGCAACTTGTGGTGGATCACACGGGTCGTTTTCGGCCGATTATTTCCGTGCCTTGGATACTTGGCGAGCTTCAAGGGGAAGTCATGCAGCGCCTCCCAATAAATCTATTCACCATCACGCGTGATCAGGTCCGTTGACGTCCGAAATCTCAGCGTGCTAGCTGTGGATAGCTGATATTACTAGATTGAACAACTCAAGCTTGACAACGTCGCGACTTTTCCAATCCCCCATACTCATGTTGACTTCAAAGGCATCATGGAAGCGCACTCTTGCACATTAACCTCTGTTTATGATGTGTTACCGCACTATCTTAAATGAAGGAGTCATGTGTGAAAATCATGTCTTACGTCTTTTTGCCCAGTTTGGATGCTCTGCATTCCACACGGTCAACTGTCGGGTTTGCTCGGACCATGACTTATCCTCAAATAAGCAGTTGGGGAGTACGTAACGTCTCCTCTGGTCATGATTATCTGGGTTTATAAAAGTGAGGCAACTGGGAATCAATATCCTCCGTATCCTTCAAACAATGTCTTCCAAGTCGAAAGATGATGTAGACAGTAAACAGTCAGCCGGAGATCCTGATGTCATGGTCGAGCAATTGTTGTCCCCAGCACCGCCTTCGAACACTGAGTTCGCCGTCGGGGACGAGAGACACCATGTCGCAATTGACAGGCCCTATAGCGTCTTCACTCACAACGAGAAGTGGTTGATCGTCATCCTTGCATCCTGTGCTGCAGTTTTCAGGTGAGTTAGACATATTGTAACGCATGTGTCTACTCCGCTGACGCTCACTCAACTCGCACATTAGCCCTTTCACTGCGAACATATACTTCCCCGCAATTCCCGTCATCTCAACAGACTTCCACAAAAGCGTAGAACTCATTAACCTTACCGTCACGATGTACATGATCATGCAGGGCTTATGTACGCATTCTCCTCTCCAAATCCGGTTTTAAGATGTACCTTACCAGTCGCCCTGGCCTTAATGATCCAGCTCCGATGTTCTGGGGAACACTATCCGATCGTTGTGGACGCAGGCCAATTATGTTTGCCTGTCTAGCGACCCTTTCTCTGTCTTGTGTGGGACTTGCACTGGTCCCGACATCCGCCTACTGGCTGTTGATGCTCTTACGATGCATTCAAGCTACAGGATCTGCGAGCACAATCGCCCTCGGTAACCTAATAAAGCAACGGCAGATTGATTAGACGCTAATGATGGTATCAGGTGCAGGAATCATTGGTGATATAGCGACTCCTGCCGAAAGAGGTGGCTTCTTCGGCCTGTTTGGTCTCGGCGCTCTAGTAAGTGCATGTGGTCTTTGTTTCTTTCAGTCTCAAACGGATTGAGTGTTAGGTTGGTCCCTGTCTTGGTCCCACCATCGGAGGAGCTTTGGCCCAGGGGCTTGGCTGGAGGTATCATTGATCCTTATCACTTACACATAGACTTGACGGTACCTAATTAGGTCCATTTTCTGGTTTTTGTGCATCTCCTCTGCCGTGTGCGGCCTCGGACTCTTTCTGTTCGTTTCGCTTAATTCGTATCCAAATTGCGTTCTGACAGGCTTCTCTAGGTTTCTTCCAGAGACTTTACGTGCTATCGTGGGAGACGGAAGCATCCCGGCCGGACGGATCTATACACAACCTATCTCCCTCATCGGTAAACATCGCGTTGAAATTTCCAGCGAACGGCCGACACGAAAACCATTCAAAAACCCTCTGTTAATGTTTGCTTACCCTGAGATCTTCGTCGTTCTGATCTTTAACGGCACACTCTATGCCGTCATGTACGGTGTTATAGCGAGTCTGTCGGTCATTTTCGAGAAGGTTTATCCGTATCTTAGTCAGACGGAGATTGGCCTATGTTTCATTCCCATAGGATTAGGGATGTTGGTTGGTTCATTATTTTCGGGGAGAGCCATGGACTCCTACTACAGGAAGATTAAGGACGATCTAATCCACCAAGCCCGAGCTGATTCAGAGAAGCACGTCGATCCCGAAGCGATTGAGAAGGACCCGTCATTCCCGATCGAGAAGGCGCGGCTACAGATTTTGCCGTGGGTTGTATTCGTCTTCACCACCTGTGTTATCAGTTATGGCTGGGCACTCCAGTCGAGGGTCAATATTGCGGTTCCCCTAATCTTGCAATTTATCAGTAAGTTCTTTACCCGCACACCACTTGCGTCTCATCACATTCCACCTAGTCGGCATTTCAACTATCATCATAATGAACGCTACCCAGACTCTGCTAGTAGACATGATGCCGAACCAGGGATCCTCTATTACGGCATGTGTACGTCCACCCTTTTTCACTATCCCATGGATTCTATTGAAATATTCTTTTCTTTTCTTTTAGAACAATATTGTACGTTGCCTCTTGGGTGCTGGTATGGTGTCGATTGTAAGACCCATCCTCGACGCACTCGATAACGGATGGACATACGTCGTTCTTGGCGGCCTTTGCGTTTTGGTGTCTCCCTTACTGTACGTTGAGATCCGGTGGGGACCCTTTTGGCGACAGCGGCGGGGAAGCAAGCTTCAGTAGCCTGTTGTCTGTTTCAATTGCCATGGCGGCTATTGTCCTCGACTGCGGGGACTGTGTACGATCGCCCATCTCATATCTTTTCCGGACTACTACTTTGATACGTCTATCAATCGCGATACATCTCCGTGGAGTACGGCTACGGCTAGACATTCGGGATGAGGAATTTCAAGAATATTGGCTTGGTTCGATGAGCAGAATATCAGGGGTAGAACTCGGGACCATGTGTTGGTAGTTAGCGGGACACCAAACAGTACGTGCTGGGATTGCTTATGTATTTAACGTACGAGGATTTTAGAAAAAATAATGCGTGTGACTTGAGCTAGCCGCATTTCAATCGTCCTCCTCCTCGTCGGAGACTCGGAGTCGAGATGACCCAGCGTCGATCATCTTGGTCCGATTGAGTACTGCTCTTGACTCTGAAGGCGATTTTTCTCCACAAAGTACCCCGCGGATCTTCGACAAACTCTTCCGTTCATGACGGGCGACCACGCTACCTCCACGACCAGCGCTTGACCAGGCGACGCTCATCAATACAGGTTTCTCAGGCTGATGGTTAGGATGGTGGAAGTATAACGCAATCTGTCCTTTTAAGGCGGGAATCGAAGGTCCATACTGAGTTACATAAATGAATGTGAGCATGACAATGTAGAGGAGAGAAGCGAATAAGGTTGCCGAGGCTGAGGGGAGGACGGTGGCAATATGTCGATTTGATGTAGCGCATCACAACAGACATGAATACATTCGAGTTACTACTAAGCTAGTACATCCGTGGATACATCACCACCGTTTCACATTTTCTGTTTTATTTAGCATCCGCTCACAATGGTAACTTTTACAAGGCGACCCGCTCGTTTGCGTGCGGAGACGAATGGCTCGAATGCCGCCAGTGCTTTGGCTGCATGGCGCTCGTACTCGTCTGAATTGTTTGTCAAAGGGGATATTGATACCTCGATTTCTTCTAATACGGGCAAGATAGAGCCTCCGTCATCTTGCTGGAGGGAAAGTCCAACTTCCCGCGTGAATGGATCCACCCGGAGCACCCTGACGCTGCGGAACTGACGAAGGAATTTGTACAACGAAGAAACGTGCCTCCATCCTGCTATTTTCGGACTAGGGAAAAATAAGGCGAGTTCCTCCGCCAAGGCAAGCTTCGTAGAGGGCGTGCTGTTGATTGAATCTGGGTAAAGATTCACGTTGAACCTAAAGGAAGACTCGAAGCGGTCGAGTTTCCCCAAGTGGGTCGACGATAAAAGGCAGAAATACCCGATCTTGAAAGTTACACTGACTGACCGAAATTCTTCCCTCACGTCGTCGATAACCCGAGAGAGGTACAAAAGGGGAAATCTGGAGGAGAGCACAAAGCGAGCATCTTGGAGGGATGGAGCTGAAAGCCCGGACATGAAATTGTTCAAGAACATAATAGAGCCGTAATAATGGAAAAGTGTTAATTTTAATAACGAGACGATATCTTTGGGAATTGGATGCTGGGACTGGGAGTCTCGATATTCATGCCGCCGCAGGGGTGTGGTTAGATTGAGACTGCTTAGGCATTGCATGCCTTGCAAACAGGCAAGAAGAAACGACCCTTGTGACGAATCGAAACCCGCGACATTAAAAGTAACCTCCAATGTGAGGTCGGTGAGAGCCGTTGCGGACAACAAAAGTCCAGATACGGATGCGAGGGAAGGGCCGCTCAACCCAAGACGTCGAAGACGCAGATCTGCTTGATCTGGTCCCCTGAGAAATGTGGCCGGGATGTCCGGTTCGTGGTCATATGAGAAGCCAAGGTCAAGACTCTCCAGCGCGGGAAAGTGATAGTTGGTCGCCCTGATGAATTTTCTGAAGCTGGCAGCGCACCCTGCAAAGGAGATCTTGCGCACGCGATCACGATGTCTAAGTGCGGCACGCATCCGCCAAAGAGCGCTACCAGTGACTCGGATGGATGTAATCCGGCACTGGTATTCGATGAAGATCGGCAAATGACTCGACAGGATTTCCTTGATATGGCCTGGTTTTTCAGGCCCCACGTTTATACCTAAGTCTAAACGGGAGGAAGACGCGAAGACGACAGCGTGCCACCTTCTACACACATGTGCGAGATTGAGCCATGTACATTTCTTCCTCCACTGATGATCGTATGAACCGATAATTTGTCGATAGGAATCGAATATCTCTAAGAGCACCTCATCAGGGAGACAACTGATCGTCAAGTTTGGCGACCGTTCGGTGTCCTGACAGGTACCTTGACTTGTGGAAAATAAGCAGGGCAGTCATTTCGAGTCATTTCTAGACGTACTGTTGCTGGTCAGTGGACTCCATGGCGGGACGACGTGACGACCACTGGCAAGTTAGGAGTTATAATTTCCCACGGCTGAGATCGGATTTTTAGGGCCTCGCCGCGCGCAACCTGACTAGGCCTGGCTACACATGCGGGCGACTTCGTCACTTCAAGTAGTCGCCGCGAAGTTCACAGCATTTCTTCGACCTGACTTACAGAGAACCGAGGATATTTTTGCTCTCTTACTACTGTAGTGGACGAGAGCATCCGAACACGCAGCTGAAATTTTGTGACGTGTACAAATCTCATCCAGAAACCCTCATAACATATGCACCAAAACGCTCCCAGAAGACTACCTTTTGCCTCCGGTGTATACCCAAGCTTTTGGGAATGCGGATGTGATCTCTTTGGTGGTATAGTACCCCATGGCTCTAGCCCGGGAGCGGAGAATGTCGCACGCAGATCTCCGTAGCAAGATTCAACAAAGACACCGTGTGAAGAAGCCATCCGCTCTTAGTGACTCTTACTGTGCTAATGCAACTATCATTCGGCCGAGTTTGGCCCTAGTGATGGTCTGTTCAATGTGAGGCACTCGAGTACTGGCTGAACTTGCTTAGACCTCGCATCAGAGGTTTGCACAGCTTTCCCGCTACTTGCCTGTGTATGGGGGCGATATCGGCCTATTTGTAGAGATCCTCGCGAGAAGCAGCCCTGTAAAAGTTGCCAATGGCAAAATCATCGAAGCCGCGGGACCCGACGGCAAATTTCACTCTCGCTCAATTCTGATTGATTGATCTCGACTCACATGATTCTATTAGTCTTGACGTTCCGCCAAATAATGCAGCTTGTGGTGGATCACACGGTCCGTTTTCGGCCGATCATTTCTGTGCTTTGGATACTAGGGGAGCTTCAAAGGGAAGACATGCAGCGTCTTCCAATAAATCTATTCACACCATCACGCGCGATCAGGTCCGTTAACGTCCGAAATCTCAACGTGCCAGCTGTGGCCAGCTGATATTAATAGATTGAACAACTCAAGCTTGATAACGTTAACTTCTTTAGATGCTCTGCACTCCACATCATGACCACATGGTCAACTTTCGATCTCCTCCGACAGTAACGACCCCTCAAATAAGCAGTTGGAGAGTACGTAAAGTCGTAACGTCTCCTGGTCATGATCTGGGCTTATAAGAGTGGGGTAACCGGGAGTCAATAGCCTTCGTATCTTTCATACAATGTCTTCCAAGTCGGAAGCAGGTGCAGACAATAAACAGTCAGCTGGAGTTCCAGATGTCACGGTCGAGCAACCGTTGTCTCCAGCACCGGCCGAGATCGCCGCCGGGGACAAGAGACACCACGTCGCTATTAACAAACCCTACAACGTCTTCACTCACAAGGAGAAGTGGTTGATCACCATCCTTGCATCCTGCGCTGCAGTTTTCAGGTGAGTTAGATATCTATAACGTATGTGTTCTACTCCGCTGACGCTCACTCACTCAACTCGTACATTAGTCCTTTCACTGGGAACATATACTTCCCCGCAATTCCCGTCATCTCAACAGACTTCCACAAAAGCGTAGAACTCATTAACCTTACCGTCACCATGTACATGGTCATGCAGGGCTTATGTACGCATCCTCCTCTCTGAATCCGGTTTTAAGATATACCTTACCAGTCGCCCTCGGCCTTAATGATCTACTCTAGCTCCGATGTTCTGGGGAACACTATCCGATCGCTGTGGACGCAGGCCAATTATGTTTGCCTGTCTAACGACCCTTTCTTTATCTTGTGTGGGACTTGCACTGGTCCCGACATCCGCCTACTGGTTGTTGATGCTCTTACGATGCATTCAAGCTACAGGATCCGCGAGCACAATTGCCCTCGGTAACCAATAAAGCAACGGCAAATTGATTAGGCGCTAATGATGGCATCAGGTGCAGGAATCATTGGTGATATAGCGACTCCTGCCGAAAGAGGTGGCTTTTTCGGGCTGTTTGGTCTTGGCGCTCTAGTAAGTGCTTGTGGTCTTTGCTTCGAGAAGGCTCAGTCTCAAACGGGTTGATGTTAGGTTGGTCCCTGTCTTGGTCCCGTCGTCGGAGGGGCTTTGGCTCAGGGGCTTGGCTGGAGGTACCATTGATCCTTATCGCTCACACATAGACTCGACCGTACCTCTTCAGGTCCATTTTCTGGTTTTTGTGCATCTCCTCTGCCGTGTGCGGCCTCGGACTCTTTCTGTTCGTTTCGCTTAATTAGTATCCAAATTGCTTTCTAAAGGGCTTCTCTAGGATTCTTCCCGAGACTCTACGTGCTATCGTGGGAGACGGAAGCATCCCGGCCGGACGGATCTATACACAGCCTATCTCCCTGATCGGTAGACATCGCAGCGCTGAAATTTCCAGCGAACGGCCGGCACGAAAACCATTCAAAAACCCTCTGTTAATGTTTGCTTACCCTGAGATCTTCGTCGTTCTGATCTTTAACGGCACACTGTATGCCGTCATGTACGGTGTTACAGCGAGTTTGTCGGTCATTTTCGAGAAGGTTTACCCGTATCTTAGTCAGACGGAGATTGGCCTATGTTTCATTCCCATAGGATTAGGAATGTTGGTCGGTTCATTATTCTCGGGGAGAGCCATGGACTCCTACTACAGGAAGATCAGAGACGATCTAATCCGCCAAGCCCAAGCTGATTCTAAGGACGTCGATCCCGAAGCGATTGAGAAGGACGCATCATTCCCGATCGAGAAGGCGCGGCTTCAGATTTTGCCGTGGGTTTTATTCGTCTTCACCACCTGTGTTATCAGTTATGGCTGGGCACTCCAGTCGAAGGTCAATATTGGGGTTCCCCTAATCTTGCAATTTATCAGTAAGTTCTTTACCCGCACTGGGTCACACGACCTTGCGTCTCATCACATTCCACCTAGTCGGCGTTTCAGTTATGATCATAATGAACGCCACCCAGACTCTGCTAGTAGACATGATGCCGAACCAAGGATCCTCTATTACGGCATGTGTACGTCCGCACTTTATCACTATCCCACGGATTCCTTTGAAATCACCTATTCTTTCCTTTTAGAACAATATCGTACGTTGCTTCTTGGGTGCTGGTATGGTGTCGATTGTAAGACCCATCCTCAACGCACTCGATAACGGATGGACATACGTCGTTCTTGGCGGCCTTTGCGTTTTGGTGTCTCCCTTACTGTACGTTGAAACCCGGTGGGGACCCTTTTGGCGACAGCGGCGAGGAAGCAAGAATCAGTAGTCGGCTGTTGTCGTCGACTGCAGACGGGGTACTGTCCCCGGGCACAATTACCCATCTCAGATCTTTCCAGACTGCAAGTGCTGCCTCTTTATGTCTACCATTTTGATACGTCTATCAATTGCGACACGTTTATGTGGATGACGACCACGGCTAGGCGCTAGACATTCAGGGAATTTCAAGAACATCGGCTTGGATCGATGAGTAGAATAGGCTGTCGGAGCGAGGATCACTCGAAGATCGTCCGTATCCGACTCAGGGCCATCAGGGCAGATCTCCGTCGTAAGATTCCGAGAACACAGGGCACCGTGTGAAGAAGCCGTCCGCTCTTAATACTCTTACTGCCAATGCAACTGTCATTCGGCCGAGCTTGGTGATGATCTGCTCAATGTGAGGCACTCGAGTACTGGCTGAACTTGCTTTGACCTCGCATCAGAGGTTTGCACAGCTTTCCCGCTACTTGCCTGTGCTTCCTGTTTTTGGAAATGGCGATACGCGGGTTCAGCCTGTATATGGGGGCGATATCGGCCTATTTGTAGAGATCCTTACGAGAACCAGCCCTGTAAAAGTTGCCAATGGCAATATCATCGAAGCCGCGGGACCGACGGCAAGTTCACTCTCGTTCAACTCTGATTGATTGATCGTGACTCACATTCTATCAGTCTTGACGTTCAGTTAAATAATGTAACTTGGGGTGGACCACACAGGCCGACCATTTCTGTGTTTTGGATACCAGGGGAGCTTCAAGGGGAAGGCATGCAGCGTCTTCCAATAAAATCTATTCACCATCACGCATGATCAGGTCCGTTAACGTCCGAAATCCCAGCGTGGCCAGCTGATATTAATAGATTGAACAACTCAAGCTTGATAACGTTAACCTCTTTAGATGCTCTGCACTCCACATCATGACCACATGGTCAACTTTCGGATTCCTCGGACAATGACGACCCCTCAAGTAAGCACTGGCAGTTGGGAAGTACGTTGTCATGATCTGGGCTTATAAGAGTGGGGCAACTGGGAATCAATATCCTTCGTATCCTTCATACAATGTCCTCCAAGTCGGAAGCAGGTGCCAACGATAAACAGTCAGCCGGAGTTCCAGATGTCACGGTCGAGCACCGCTGTCCCAGTACCGACCGAAATCGCCGCCGGGGACAAGAGACACCATGTCGCTATTAACAAGCCCTACAACGTCTTCACTCACAAGGAGAAGTGGTTGATCACCATCCTTGCATCCTGTGCTGCAGTTTTCAGGTAAGTTGATATATAATATATTGTAACGCATGTGTTCTACTCCAATGACGCTCACTCAATCAACTCGCACATTAGCCCTTTCACTGCGAACATATACTTCCCCGCAATTCCCGTCATCTCAACAGACTTCCACAAAAGCATAGAACTCATTAATCTTACCGTCACCATGTACATGGTCATGCAGGGCTATGTACGCATCCTCCTCTCTAAATCCGGTTTTGGAGATGTACCTTACCTATCACTCTCGGCCTTGATGATCTAGCTCCGATGTTCTGGGGAACACTATCCGATCTCTGCGGACGCAGGCCAATTATGTTTGCCTGTTTAGCAATCCTTTCTTTGTCTTGTGTGGGACTTGCACTGGTCCCGACATCTGCCTACTGGTTATTGATGCTCTTACGATGCATTCAAGCCACAGGATCTGCAAGCACCATTACCCTCGGTAATCTAACAAAGCAATGGCAAATTGATTGGACACTAATGATGGATCAGGTGCAGGAATCGTTGGTGACATAGCGACTCCTGCCGAAAGGGGTGGCTTCTTTGGGCTGTTTGGTATAGGGCCTTAGTAAGTGCATGTGGTCTTTGCTTCGAGAAGTCTCAAATGGGTTGGTGTTAGGTTGCTCCCTGTCTTGGTCCCATCGTCGGAGGGCTTTGGCTCAGGGGCTTGGCTGGAGGTACCATTGTCCTTATCACTCACACATAGACTTGACGGTACCTCTTAGGTCCATTTTCTGGTTCTTGTGCATCTGCTCTACCGTGTGCGGCCTTGTACTCTTTCTGTTCGTTTGCTTAATTCGTATCCAGATTACTTTCTAAGGGCTTCTCTAGGATTCTTCCCGAGACTCTACGTGCTATCGTGGGAGACGGAAGCATCCCGGCCGGACGGATCTATACACAGCCTATCTCACTCATCGGTAGACATCGCAGCGCTGAAATTTCCAGCGAACGGCCGGCACGACAACCATTCAAAAACCCTCTGTTAATGTTCGCTTACCCTGAGATATTCGTCCTTCTGATCTTTAACGGCACACTGTATGCCGTCATGTACGGTGTTACAGCGAGTCTGACGATTATTTTCGAGAAGGTTTATCCCTATCTTAATGAGGCGGAGATCGGCCTATGTTTCATTCCCATGGGACTAGGATTGTTGGTCGGCTCATTATTTTCGGGGAGAGCCATGGATTCCTACTACAGGAAGATTAAGGATGATCTAATCCGCCAAACCCGAACTGATTCTAAGAAGTACGTCGATCTCGAAGCGATTGAGAAGGACCCGTCATTCCCGATAGAGAAGGCTCGGCTACAGATTTTGCCGTGGGTTGTATTCGTCTTCACCACCTCTATTATCAGTTATGGCTGGGCACTCCAATGGAGAGCCATTGTTGCGGTTCCCCTGATCTTGCAATTCATCAGTAAGTTCATTTTCCTCGCACTGCGCCACACGACCTTGCGTCTCATCAACATAGTCGGCTTTTCAAATGTCATCATAATAAACAGTACCCAGATTTGCTAATAGACATGATGCCGAACCAAGGATCCTCTATTATGGCGTGTGTACGTCTGCCCTTTATCACTATCCCATGGATCCCATCGAAATATCCCATTCTTTTCTTTTAGAACAATATCGTACGTTGCCTCTTGGGCGCTGGTATGGTGTCGATTGTAAGACCCATCCTCGACGCACTCGATAACGGATGGACATTCGTCTTTTTTGGCGGCCTTTGCGTTTTGGTGTCTCCCTTACTGTACGTCGAAATCCGGTGGGGACCCTTTTGGCGACAGCGGCGGGGAAGCAAGAATCAGTAGTCGGCTGTTTTATTTACCAGCGTGGGAGTTGTCGTCGACTGCAGAGAGGCGGGTACAACCACCCATCTCAGATCTTTTCCAGACTGCTGCCTCTATGCCTACCATTTTGATACGTCTATCAATTGCGATACATTTATATGGATGACGACCACGGCTAGACATTTAGGACGGGAATTTCAAGAACATCGGCTTGGATCGATGAGTAGAATACCAGGTAGAACTCGGGACCACCTGTTGGCAGTTGCTGGGACACCATACTGTACTCGAGTACATACCAAGGGGTTCCCCGCCGAAATCTTGGGCAACATCCATTTCCAGGTTTTCCCCTTTGGGGCCGGCGACTAATCGGTCGCCGAACTCAAAGGGGAAAACCCTGGAAATGACGGTGTTGCCCAAGAAGTGCTAGAGATTGCTCATGTATTTAACGTACAACCATATTAGATAAAATAATGCATGGGACTTTAGATAGCCGCATTTCAATACTCCTCGTCGGATTCGGGCATGTATTCATCGTCGTCGGAGTCGAGATGACCCAGCGTTGATCTTGGTCCGGTTGAGTACTGCTCTTGGCTCTCAAGGCGCTCTTTCTCCACAAAGTCCTCAAGCGCCCCGGGCATCTTCGACAAACCCTTCCATTCATGACGCGCGACCACGCTACCACCACGGCCAGTGCTTGACCAAGCGACGCTCATTAATACAGGTTCCTGAAAATTAAGGACGGTTCAGCAAACATGCATTTTACCGCAGAGTAGCCAGCGCCAATTCATCGTACCTTCGAATGCCAGCTCACATCGCGGACGCATACTGTTTTAGATGGGATACGGGGGCGGTCTACCTCTGACGCAGAAGGGTCGAACGACATGGGAAGTGTTTTACTCCGGTCCAGGACTTGGACTACCCGGCCGTCGAGGGACCAGATCTAAAAAGAGCCACGGAATAATAGTGAATGGGTAATTAAACTAAACCACATTGGAGCGGAGCGACACGAACGTGTATTCTTCCGTCAGCGGACCCGGAATAGATGTACCGCCCTCCCGTTGTCTCAGCAGGGCTGAAGTGGCAGCGTATGAGAGTCTGGAGCACGGCGTGCCCTCGATACGTCATTACGCTACAGTCCAACGGATGCGCAATGTGACTTGGTTTCGGATATTGCCCATACCTGAAATACGATGGTGGTTTTACAATGAGTTGCGATGCGATGAACGAGAGAAAGAGAGGGCGGATATACCGATAGTCGTAATTACGGATGCCATACGAAATGTTGGCGACGTTTTCGTACTCTTCATTCGTGCGCATTTTACGTAGGTCCCATAGGCGAAGAGCCTGGTCCTTCCCATTAGAAATTACGTAGCGGCCGTCGCCTTTGGCTGATACGTTTGTTATGCCTTCTGTGTGACCGATCAACACACCCGACGGCTTTTGAGAAGAGCCCAAGGAGCGACGGTCCCTGTGGTCACTGTGTAGGTCCCGCCATCAACGAAGCAAGTGTTGACACACACCAGACTTTCAAGAATGTGTCATCAGACGCACTGATGAGCACGTTGCCTGACGCAGTGTCGGCCCAGCAACAGCTGTTAACGTCATCTTGGTGCGCTTCGATCTTCACTGTTCGCCTGTTGGCAAGTAGGTCATAGACTTCATACCTTGTTGAGCCACGTCTTTCATCATAAGCCTAGACAATTCACTTGCCAAATATCCTGCCATCACCGCCCGCAACAACCTCGTTACCATCCGCGGAGAATTTACAGCTCCAGATACCAAACTCGCTGAAGTTGGATAAGCGTCTACGTCGCGGGGGCATGGGGTCCGCAAAAGGTATCTCTGTTTGTGTTGTAGACGAGTCCAGTGTCGTGGCCATGTGCACGGTTGAGTCCTGCGTATAACCTCGGTAAGACTCACTTCAGCAGGGTAAACACTCACGATCGTGGAGTAAATGATCCTGGTTGTATATTAGCAACCAGGTATTCAGGAATAAACGGTTAAGAAACCTTTCATTATCTGGGCTCAGGTGAGCGTCTGTTATCGTCCACCCACCCGAAACGCCTCGAATGACCTTGATGATATTCAGCGTCGTCGGTTCATCCAACACTGACCGTCGAGAAACCCGATCAGTCTGTCGTACGGCCCGGGCTGGCTTCGTGAGGGGTGCAGTCATGTCATATATATGCAAGCGAAAATCTAGTAAAGTCGTAGAGTTTTAGGATCTGAATCGAGAGAGAAGAACGAAAAGTACCTCTGCAACACGTGTAATAGAAAGAAGAGTCTAAACAATGTGCGTAAAGCACCGACCATATCAAGCTGAAGGCGCGTACGAACCTGCAGAGTATTGGCCACAGTATATGTTATCTGTCAGCGACGCGACAGCGGTACCAGCGGTGTTCGGGATGATGTCCTGCGGTCATGAGAGAAAATCTCAAAGCGCATATAGAACACGTAGTACGTACATTGGTAATGTCCTGCTTGGATGTTTGTCGGAGCTTGCTGCGACTTGATAGAATGACTTTGGAGAAGTTGGCACTACCTTTGCGAGACCGAGCTTCGACACCAATTCTGCCAAACTCCCCACCCATGAGAAGTTTAGTCCCTGCCTCTTGAGGCGTAGTCACGGGTGGAAACCATTTGGGGGTCCTAGCGAATGGCCGACCCCAATAGCTGTATTCCATCTCATAACCCTCGTCGTCCTCGTCGTCATTGCCCTGAGTTCCTGGTCCACCATCCTCGACGGTAGAGTCGTTATCATCTTCATTGGCACGAGGGGAAGTTGCGGAGTCTTCTCCTTGGAAGCGCGCCAGGCGAAATGACCCCGGTGATAGTAGGCGTTGGAACAGCCCCTGACTTGATACGTTGCCCTCTTCATCATTGGTCGTTCCCATGGCGCGGATTTGCACTATCGCTATTTCAGATCAATAAATGGTGCAACGATCGATGAGATATTGAATGCGTACTACGAAGGATCTCTCCAATACTCACAGTCTCAGGACGCTCATCTCCATCCCTCTCTGTTGGAGAATCATCGTTATGCGGCATTGTGTATGTGTACAGAGTTAATCTGAGTCAACATCCGAGTCAGCTCTGCGCAAGTCCGGGCTGCGCAAGTCCGGGAAATCGGTGGGACTGGGACCGGACCGGAGTAGCCATTTAGGACCCGAACGGACCGCAGGGAGAGTATCCGGGGGTCCTGGGGTATGAATCCTTTCTGTTCAAGCTTGCCTCAAAAAGCCATTCATGGCTGCTCCTCCAATAACCATCAACGCGGACGAAGTGAACTGCCTCGTTTACGCGTACCTCAAAGACTCGGGTGATTTGGCCTTGTCCTTCGCTTTGTATGCTGTTGACACCTACCCCCAGGTTTCCAGCACACCGCCTTTAGTCTTCTCAATGAAGGACATCTCCACCACTCTGTTCACCTAGAAAAACAGATTCCTCGAGGCGAACTCATAGAACTCTTGATCAAGGCGCTACTTTACACCGAAGTTGAAGCGCACTGGCGGGGAAATAATGACATGACTGGCAACTGCACCACTGGGTTCTCATTGTTAGAAACACACGTCTGCTCCTTGAACCCAAGCATCAAACCAACCGTCAAGTTGTCTGGCAATCCCCCATCCGTACCCGTTGCTACAGAGCCGCAGATGGCTTCAGAGTGCGAGCCCTCTGACTCAACGCAGAAGCGCAAGGCGAGTACGCCTGTTGAAGAGGGTCACTCGGACAAACGACAACGGACGGACGAGGCTACTACTGTGGGGGTAGAGGACAAGAACATTGATGGTGCGTCCTTTCTTCGGTGAACGCGCATGGTTTCTTATGCGAGATGTTTCACACACGCGTCTTAGTGTCCGCTACACGGAGAGCCAGCGTGCGGGGGCGAACAGCGAGACCGTCGAGCCAAACAAGAGAGCGTCAAGGCGCGTGAGGTCACCCAAGTCCAAATCGCCCGCGCCTCCAATACCTGCCTCAGCCTCAGCGCCGACATCATTACCTGCAATTGAAAATGACGACGCCCGTGACACTGTCTTACAGTTAAAGGGACATGAGGCGGAGGTGAGTGAACATGGGGTGCTAAATCCGGCCACTAATTACGAATCGATTAGGTTTTCGTTTGTGCTTGGAACCCTACTCAACACAACATACTGAGTTCTGGGTGAGTTCTCACGGATATGGTGATATAGTGTCTTCAACCTTTCTCGTATACAGGTCAAAGGATGCAGTCATCCATTTATGGAACCTGCCGCAAGCCCCCAACGCCAAAACCAAAAACATCAAGCCCTATCGAGCAATAGATTGCTCATCCGCGAAAGCTGACGCAGACCTCACATCTTTAGACTGGAATTGCCACGGGACACTTTTGTCAGTGGGATCTTACGACGCTACTTTGCGTATCTACACGGCTTCTGCCGAGCTGTATTTCGAAAGTCGCTTGCATAAAGTAAGTACGACCAGTTGGCGAATCACCAGCACTAAGAATCGTCGATCCTTTTTAGGGCCCTATATTCGCGACGCGCTTTTCTAGGGACGGGAAATGGCTTGCCACTGCTAGTTTAGATAATACAGTGTGTCTCTGGGACGTCGAGAAGAAACAGAGGCGTATGCAGTACAAACATCGAGGTAAATGCTGCTATCTGTTGCTTGAGTATGACTAACGAAGTATTATTTGCTAGGAATCTGCCTGGATTTGGACTGGTTGGATGAAGAGCTGTTCGCGAGCTGTAGTGCCGATAAAGTGATTCACGTGCTAAGTGTCAACCACTCAGAGCCCGTTGCTATCCTTACGTGGGTATCCATCTCCATGACTTATACCGTACTGACGCTACCAGTTCTATAGAGGGCATGATGGAGAGGTGAATCAGATCAAAGCAAACCCACTGGGAACACGCCTCATGTCATGTTCGGATGACATGACTGTGCGCATATGGGGCATGACGAGAGTGAAGCAATCGTCTGACTCCAATCAGGTGACCGTTAGCGCAGAGATGACAGTGCTCGAGGGTCACCGCAACTGGGTCACAGGAGTAAGCTGGAGCCCTGTGAAGTTGGCTAACGGCCATGAGCTCGTCGCTACGTGCGTGTTTCTCTAGCTTACTCCTCTCACTACTGATTATATACAGTGCATCATTCGACGCCACGGCGCGTCTCTGGGACGCCGACACGGGCGCATGCTTGCAGGTATTTACGCATCACAAGAAGCCGATATATGCAATCTCGTTCAGTCCAGACGGGAAATGGCTCGCGACAGGCGGTGGCGATGGTTGGTTCCACCTTTATGACGCAGCGGTACGTTCTACTTTCGTACCCCATTTGTCGTTCATTTCATCTCATTGCGATGAATTAGGGGAAGGAAAAAGTTTGGTCCTGGTTCTCGGAACATCAAAAGCGTGCGATATTTGAGATGTCTTGGCAGCAGCAGCACGAAGTTGGTGTTAACCGTGTTGCTCTTTCCCTGCAGTCGCACAAGGTCGGTTTGATCGATCTGACGCGAATACCTGCGCTGCAGAAGTCACGTACCAGTACAACCTCTTGAGGCATACCGTCACTCGTGTATTTTACTTTTTTTACTATCTTTCTGGGCTCTGTGTCTGTGTGTTGTCTACTTTTTAGCTAAGTTATATTCCAGTTGTATAATGTAGTCGGCATAGCGACTATCTTATACACCTATTCACTTGGAGTGCTGTGTTGCTGAACAGGAACGGAATTGGCCACGTGTCACGTGGCACATTTCACACCTGCGGAGTTCGTTGATGTGTTGATGGTCAGCAGTCAACGATGTCAGCCAGACGTCGCAGCACAGTACATGATTTCTCTACACTCCGCTTACACCCGAATGGGTCCCGTGTTGCGATTCACTCCCCTGCACGGATTGATCTTCGTGACTCTCGAATGCGCAATACCGGACACGACACGCGCGGTAATCGTGTTGCTCGAGATGCAGCCGGCCTCGGCGCGGTCCCAAAGCGCACGGTGATACGCAAGACGATAACGATAATGATGATGACGACGACGACGAAGATGAAGATATTGAGATACGGAAAACTAAGCCTCGTATGCCGCTGCGCAGGAAGAGACGCCGCATAGATGAGAATGTAGACTTTTTGGGGGATTCTCGAAACAGTGCTCGTTGTGTGGACGATACGGCTTTTGTGAAAAATGAAGAGTCGATGAACTGGCCTGTTCCTTCATCGGTGCGATATCCAGTCGATCATTTCTTTAATATGGACTCCCTTACCGTTCGTCCATAGGACTTGCTGAAATGCGTGCATTACTTTGCGAGCCAGTATTTTGCCGCGCGCGGTCTGCTGTCCGATCGATCGCGCATGCACAGACATGAACTTAGGCAACGTAAAGCCAGAGTCGGAGATGTACAAGCGGCTGATTCGGGCGCGGAGGTGGATGCGGATGCGGTCGACCTCTTCGCCGAAGATGAAGACGCCTCTGAGAAAGAGGATCGCTGCGAAAAGAGCATTCTCAAGGGCCAAGAGAGGAGCAAGGGTGAATGTTCACTCACGAAGAGCGTTCCAGACATGTACAAAGCATTTGACGGGTCAGCGCTTATGGCCATCGGTACGCCCCATCTTTATAGGATGATTCTATGCCCGAAGTTGAATGATGTCACGAAGGTATGTTACTCCAAGAGCATGTATCGGTGCTTCTAAGGCCCAACATCCCCCCGGGATGGGAAGAAGAGATGGAGGCGGCAGGCCTCGTCCCGGAGGATGAAAGCGTCGATCTGGAAGACGAAGACGATGCCGAAAGGGACAAGTCAGACGACGAAGATATCTCAGTTCAATAAGTTTCTAGCGACAAGGACTGAGAAGAGATTCTATGTATAGTAAAATTGTCGTGTGAACACACGGCAACTATGGAGGTAAATCTCGGCTAAAATCTCAGCTATCGATGGATTTCCAGAAAGTCTGTTCTGTTGAAGACCCACAATCATTCGCCGGAGGAAAGGGGGACACGAGGGGACACCCACTTCCGCTTCCGTGATCCGTACATCGTGCGTTCCGCGTTCCCCATCCGTTTCTCGGAACGCCATCGTTACAGGCAACCATGCAGGAATGATTCTAATATATGTATTTTTGTTCATCCAGATTATCCATTTCCCATTACGACCAATATGTATGCGTTTCCTTTTCAATCTCTTGGCACTGTGACTGGCGTGCCTCGCGCCAATGTAGTCAGTACCAGCATAGCAATGGAATGAGAAAGTGGGAGATATTGTCCCCAGATGTTTGATGTTTTGATTCCCATACAATCATGATAATAAGATGCGAGTAACTTAGTGGTTAGACTCGGATGCCCTTATCCATCGAACTTTTAACGTTAAACAGTCAGCTGAGCTTAAACACATGCAACGGACTCCACTCGATGGTAGTCTCCTGCCAGTGAGTCATCAGGAAATCTCCCTAACAAGCTGGCAGCATGTTGTCTGAGACATTCAGTTAGTACGTTAATGGATATTGTAAATTGTAGTCTAGGTATTTGGTCAGCAGTCGGTGAAATGTCAACAACAACGTTTTTGCTAAAACGGGTGCAGTTCTCATGAAGACTGTGAACCGTTAGGGTCCCATCCTCCCATCGCTTGAGAATGTTTTTCTGAAAAATGCCCATATCTGGACCCTCAAATATCCGTAGCCTCTCCAATCGTCGGTCACGAAGTTTATTTTTTGGCAACATGCCCGAGACCGCTTTCCGGACAATCTGGAAACCTTCCCTGTCAAGAGATGACATTTAAGCGATATAGAGAGCGACGTACTTCATCAGGCTTCTTGCTCATCATGTCCCTATATTTAATCTCCTTCAAGCCTCCAGGGTAAAGCGTGTGCTTCCGGTACAAAATTTGATCGGCCTTCCTCCCCGTGACTTTGACTTGTCTGGCATTCGTCACGACCACATAGTCGCCGCAGTCGACTATCCTGCAGTCACGTTTCCAGACTCTCAAGCAAAAATAAGATGAACATACCACTAGGGTCGTAAATTGGCTTGTGCTTCCCCATAAGCACGATTGCTATTCTCTCCGCCAATTTTCCAAGGACACGGTCTTTCGCGTCGGCATGATGCCATACGCGTGCATAGGCGAGGGCAGTCTAATAAGGTTGTCTGAGAAGATTCAATACGAGTATGAAAGGAACATACGTTGCCTATTGCTTGGGACATCAAGGTTGTGGACGGTGGCAGAGTGACGAGTAGGCGCCGGTGAATTGGCTGGTTGCCGCCACATCTACATCTTATCTTATCATTCCCGGGCCGGACCATCTGCGTCATAGGTCGGCACCGGCTGACGGACCATTCGGAACAAAAGTCTTAAACCTCGACCACCACCATTCCCTCATGCTCCGTCTGAGCCTCTTTGCATACACAAGGCCGTTATTCGGACCTGTCGCCCCTCGGTTTGGGCTCAAGGTTTTCCCTCTGCGTTCCTTTGGCAGCATCGGGGCACGACCGCGGATTCTGGAAGTACTTCGAAATCGCCATCCCAACGTCGCAACCAAGCCCTTCCAACAGTCATCACGAGGCATTGTCGATTCTGCGGTTGTATCCGTCCATCGCAGACAGAGGCTTGGCGGCGATACGCAGTCACAGCTGTATGTTGAATCGCACGTGCTGAACCCAAACTTAACACATTTGCAGGCCACGGTCGCCGGCACTATCGTTGGAGTGGAGGTGTTTTTGAACAGGGATACGCGAGACAGCCTCACTGTAGCTGAGCGATCGTACTTGCATGATTCCTTCAAGTATACGGGTGGTGGGCTCGCCCTGACGGCTTTGGCGGCTCGCGGTATGTTCAGGGCTGGACTGCCATTCCGCATCATGTCCGCAAATCCTTGTGAGCACCCGCAATACAGGGCTTGCGGGACACTATTCACACCTTGTAGGGCTTGTGCTTGGTGTCAGTCTTGTCGGCAGCATCGGTAGTATGATGGGAGTGTACTACACGTCACCCGAGAACTCCGCTCAAAAACACTTGTTCTGGCTGGTTGGTACCCATCCTTCCCACTCGCAAAGCATGCTTCAAAGATGTCCCACTATAGGCTTTCAACGCTTGCCAGGCCGCAACGCTTAGCCCACTCTTCTTCCTCAGCCCGGCCATACTATCGCGAGCGGCATTGTACACATGTGGTGTTGTTGGCTCGCTTTCCTACGTCGGAGCTACCGCGACGTGGGTTCTTTTGAAAATTTTCATATAATATTTCTCTAATCATGTTGCAACAGAAATGACAAGTATTTGTATATGGGCGGCCCCCTGCTTGCTGGCATCACTGTCGTTGCACTGACATCGCTTGCACCCATGGCTCTTCCTCTCGGTACACGTGCCTTGGCTATCACCGAATCTATCTCCCTATATGGTGGCCTCGCTGTGTTCGGTGGCTTCGTGCTGTACGAGTATGTAAATCTTCTGATTGTGATCGCCGACGTACTTGACCCGTCCTCGTTTGCAGTACGCAAAAAATCCTTCATCATGCTCGCTTGGCTGAACGCGGTGTCATCGCGCGTGATCCCATGAAAGAGGCGATCGGTCTTGAGCTTGATATGCTCAACATCTTGTATATTCTGTTCCATTCTTCGCCTTCCAACATAGCTGACTGCACCACATTTTTTTAGTGTTCGTATTGTCCAGATTCTCACTATGCAAAACAACAGAAGGAAATGAGTCAAGGTCTAGTCTCGTGCCCAGTAAAAGTAGTCCCAGTTTATACTTCGAGTCTACGTGCATCAATTATTTTTTCCCTGTCAGCATAGCCTTGGAACTGGACTACCTGCCCAGTTCCTGCTATAGGGTGTGTGAGTGTGATTGGATTAAGGCTATCTGTGCCGTTGCTCGATAAGTTCTAGGCTATCCACTTCCATTTACCCTTGGCTCTTGCGTCGAACCACCTCACGAACACAACGCACACTCCCGCTGCCATTAGCAGAGCCGCATCATATCCAGCTACTTTATCGAAACTCTTCATCAGCTGTGCTGTTGGTTCCAAGAGCTGGCCTTGCCCTGGGTGGGCACCCAACAGGGCGCCTGCGATGGGCGCCCCTATTACCGCGCCAAGGCCACGTACAAAGTAGATGGCGGCATTTGCAGAGGAGTAATGTTCTTTCCCATAAATTTCCGCAATAGTGGTAGGCAAAAGGGCGCTGTAGCCTCCGGAAGCCATACCATAGAGGACGACGAACGCGAGGAAACGTTGACGTGACGCATGAATCCAGAGTGTGATTGCTGAGATAGCAGAGAAGATGACCTGCACGTGGCAATCGATCAAGCGTTAGAGGAGCAATGTAATTATAATTATACGAAAAGGGGAAATCTGGACGTACACAACCAACCAGGGTGTTCTGTCGTCCGGCGTAGTCAGCAAGGATACCCATAGCAACGCGTGATATGCTGTTGACACCGTTGTTCACAGCCAAGAGCATGCTGGCCGTGGTAGGTGAGTAACCGAGCACATAAGTCGAGTATGTGGTCAGATAATACAAGGGTATTATGTTTCCAGCGGCTTGAAAGAATGACGCAAATAACTGCGGATCGTGAGTTGGCGAGCGGGAGTTGAAAATATACGCGTGAGATGTACGCACCTGCACAATGAATGTTCCCCTCTTTGCGAGTGCAAGAGACGGCCGAATCGGCTTATACGCCGGATGGGGCCGAATAACGAAGGAAATAGCAACACAGATCACAAAGTTCCATACCCCGAGAATACGAAGTGTCACAGGTGCACCATAATGCTGAAGCAATGTCTGGGTGACAGGGGCGAAAACCAGTCCACCTGCACCGGACCCAGACATAGCAATGCCCATCGCAAACCCACGGTGACGGTCGAAAAACACAGGAGTCAATGATATGACGGGGTAATATAACATTGATGATCCGATCCCGACGAGGAGAGCCTGTGTAAGGAAGAGATGCCATAACTGATCGGGACAAAAATATCAGCCGAAGGCAGGAACTACGATTATGCCGCATGTACCTTCGTAGCAAGGCTCGCGAGAATGAATCCTAAGCTCATAAGAGCTGATCCGGTGAGGCACATGAGGGACATGTTGCATCCTTTCGAAATGAGTACGCCGACGAAAACGCTCCCACTCCATGTAAGACCACCTCCTATCGTGCCGATGAGGGAGGCCATAGCATATTGACCAGGACCATCAGTGATATTGCTTTCTGTTGACGTATAGAAATCCTGTCCAAATACCATTCGTATATAAGTATCCGGAGACAGTCGTGACAACGACATGGCTAGGAGACTTGCCTGAAAGATTCCATATGTTTGGTTCAAGCCAATCGTCTGAAAGGTCGCGAAGAACCCAGCAAGAACCAATGCGCATTGATACACGCGTGATGGTCGCGGGTACTCTGGCTCCGACAAATGTTCCGTGTCTATTGACATGCGCTCTTTGCTGTCATAGTCATAGAACGATGGTGTAGATACCAGAGTCATCGCAGATCGTTTGTAATCCCCTTCATCAGATATCGAGTCCGTCATGGTGAGAGATGGTAAAGACATCGACAGAAGATGAAATGGTGCTCGCGTCTGGCGTGGCGGGGGTTGGTCAAATGTTGAAGAGGAAGTGAATCCCTTCAGGTTCGTGCCTTCTCTAGGGGATGAAGAAAGGCCTAAGCACTCCGGGTGCCCTGTAGCGACGCGTCGGTGCGAGGTGAGGATGAAGTTGTCATGTGCATGTCTTTCGGTCCTTTATATTCAAGCGATTCGATTCGCAGATGGCCTGGAGCACACCACAGAGTACCCAAGTCCTGGCGCACAGCCCCACGGGTCGCTTGAAAGGAGGTTTCCCCGTTTATGGTTCCACGTCACTTCCCTTGTAGCGGTCCTGTGGAAGCCAAAGTGGTGCAAGGTATACGAGATCTGCTGCTGGCAGATCTAAGGAACTGCGGGTCTCGCAAGGTATCGCGTGATGTCGAGAATGGGGGTAATCTGGAAAAAAATCCTCCATTTACACGATCCCGATAAGCTGCCAGCCACCGTTACCCCACTGCAGGAGTAACGAGGGTCGGAAGAGGGCAGCCCCGCCCGTCCGACCCGAAGTATTACCGAGAAAACCTACTAGCTACGTACCACTCAGGCTGGCCGTTGCTGATTGGAGGGAAGAGAGAATAGTGAGGGAGTTCACCAACGAGCAATGACGGCACCCAGACCCTGGGGCATGGCTTGCTATGAACATCTGTATCGACGAGTAGTGCGTTAAGGAGGGCGGAGCAATGAAGGTATTCAAAGATATGCCGCATTACCATCCTCACCGGGAATACTATTTGCGCTTGCGCGTATGGGTTGCCTTGGTGGGCACTTCAGATGCGATAATGGCGCACAGCTCCCCAAAGCAACGACCAATTCGAAGAAGCTGGGTGCGTCGTTGTCTAGGCTCAGGGCTGGCTTGTAGGCACCAGGTAAGACCACGTTACTGGCAAGGACGTTAAGCGCCTCATGACAAATCCTACGGGAGCCTACAAGACAGTCCACTTCAAGTATTTGCTAGTGGCGTTGTCTTTAAGGTGTGTGATGCGAGAACCGCGGTTTTGTGGCTGGCGAAACGTCTCATCCAAGTGCCAGTGCCAGTGGCCGCCGGCGGAAAACGCCCGTCAGCGGCACTGGCCGGACGGTTGTAACTTAATCGAAAGTAGTAGAAAATCACGAACGTCGCAGTTACGGTAAACTATCATCAAGAGTACATGTCGACAAAGATTGTCCTGGTGACGGGTTGTTCCGAAGGTGGCATAGGATTTCATTTGTAAGTCGACCTTTCTGATGGACGAGAGCAACGTACAGTCGAACCCCTCTTGACCCATACCCATTTGGAGGACTGCTAGGGTATTGGCTAGAGGAGTTACACCTGAAAAAAAGGTTTTCGGAGGTATGGGTTAAGAGGGGTTTGACTGTACTGTAGTTAATTAATTCCTGATAGGGCAAAAGAATTCGCTTCGCACGGCTGCAAAGTTTATGCGTCCGCCAGGAACACAGAGCGGATGCAAGCTCTACATCATCCACGTATCGAACTACTCCCCCTCGACGTCACAGATGACTCCTCTGTCAAACTCGTCGTCGACACTATCATAGCAAACGAAGGAAGGATAGACATCGTCGTAAATAATGCCGGAACAGGTTGCTATGGTGTGTGACGCCTTGGGAAACTTCTTATATTTTCATCCTGTTAACATCATTCCTCCAAGGGCCAACGTTGGAATTACCCCTTGAACAAGTCCAGGCTGCCTTTGACACGAATGTATTTTCGGTTCTCCGGATAAATCGTGCAGTGCTCCCTCACATGGCCGCTCGCAAGCAAGGAATGTTCATCACTATTGGCTCTATCGTCGCGCAGTGGTATGCGCATCTCTACCTCTCGTTACTCTACCGAAAACTGAACTGCGCGTTATGTAGCCCCCTGCCGTGGGGTGGTATATACGCTGCTACCAAGTCAGCAGTACACGCGATTACCAATGCGTTGGAGATGGAGTGCCGACCTTTCAACATCAAAGTCTTGCTCGTCGCTCCTGGTGGTGTCAAATCTAATATCTCTGCAAATCAGACTTACAGCCCGCCTCCGGACACTCTTTATGCGGGGTTTATGGAAAGAATTCTGGCCCGACGGGATATAAGCCAGTCCTCCTCGCCAATGCCTACTGATGTCTTTGCAAAGCGGGTGGTAACGAAAGCTCTGGCACCGACCCCACCAAGTTACATGACACTAGGTAAAAATTCGACGCTTTTCTGGTTTATTACGTGGTTGCCCCGTCATTGGCTCTTGTTCGTCCTTTGGAAGCGTTTTGGTGATACGTCATAGACAAGGGGCTCAATTTAATTGATGAGAAAGGCTGCCATTCACGATAGATAGCTATGGTATCCCCAATGGTCTGTTATTGTTGGACATGCACAACTTGAATAGAATAATTCTCTTGCGTTGGTGTTATGTCAAACAGCTCGCTGTCCTCGGACGACGCCGGTTGATTCGAGGAACAAATTGGTCTATTCGTCGTGAACGGCACTCCCATGCAAAAAAATTAAAAAGGTATTAAAGTTGTCTTACATTATTGAATAAGCAATCTAAGTTTTCGGTATTATTGTTGAATGAATAGTCGTAGTTAATGAGCCAGAAATAAAGGTTTTTAAAAAACACTTATTGTTGCACACTCTGCCACCATTTCAGGTGCGAATGACGTGGGTCGAAAATTCGAGTGAAAAGGAAAGTGATCACGTACCACACTGTAACTACAAAGTTTGGCCAACCACGCCACGCATCAACATTTTAAGTTTTGACAACCGAATCCAATTAGTTCGTGAGTACGAGCGATAAAATGAGATCAAATGTGAGTGGGTCATTTCGCACTTTACGGACGCAGTGTGCTGCATGCCTTTGGCAAAGGCTGACAACATAACGTACGACACTGGGCTAGCGTCGTATGGTATTTTATCCGGGAGAAGGTTCAGTTGTGGGTCTACAGCCAAAGCCTCCAGGTCTGGGACAGTGGGGCCCTGAGTCTGAACTTAGTCTGCACCTGCGAACATACCCTAGACAATGTTTCTCCGGATTCGTAGCCCCCAAACCCCACTATGTTTGCCTCGTGCAGCCACGTCATAATCCAAGCACCAGGCCATCCGCAAATATAGCGACTTTAATGAACTGGATTTGGGTGGAATGTTTCGTACTCCCAGCCCAGACGACAAGTTTGACGAACTAGTCCAGCAATTTGGCGGAGAACGGCACTTTGCACATCGTAGACATAAGACATGACATGCATGACACTCAGAGCCATGGGTCATGGGCATCCTCGGCGTGTCGTCAGCCAGTCGCAAATTTCATAGCGACGACTGCCTCGATGCAACAATCGCGCTGGCATATGTGAATTTTTGCTGGGTGGTCGCGTTACAGTAATTGGTGTGGTGAGTCGTGTATTCCCGGAGAACGCAAGCCTTCTAAACTTCCTGAATTCCCCCACGGGCACGTTGAAAGACACATTCTAATCCTCGAGACGAAAATGGAGTGCAGAACTGGATGCTTGCGTGATGAAAATTGCAGGGAAGAAGAACCGGCGCCAAAGATGGAACTTTTCCAGATCGTCGAGACTCACGACCAACCTCGCGCCGCCGTGCAGTCTGGACATTTTGCGATCGATTGTATAGGCTAAATTTTTCAAGACCACGCTCTCTTCGGAAGTTCAGCTAATTGTGACGAGGATCGCAAGAGGGAGTATGAACGGGCGAACGCACGAAGCGCAGCAGGATAAGCAGTCCTCAGGTTGAATTAGATAACAGGTCGGAGATAAGGCGTTGTTATGTGGAAAGAGCACATCTTTATACTTTGGGGGACTAGAACCTCTCTGAATTCGCGTAAATAGAGTTATCCCAGGTGGTGTATAGCCGGCATTGTTGTTGTTGTTGTACCAGTCCTTGATTTAAATCGAGACTACAACACCCCTTTTATACAAGATCTTGAATCATTGGTTCAACAAGCTTTCTTTGTGGTTGAGCAGAAAGATGTGAGATGTGAGTATGCTTTGTCTCATGTAAAGCGGCAGTCGAGATGTAGAATGTGAGCACAAACGCCGCACTAATTTTTGTGGCGTTGAGGGTGAGCTCTACTTGCCAAATATGGAAATGTTCAAGCAGGCCACGACGTTAACGGCTTACAGTACAGTATCCCAAAACTAACTGGCGATGTCGCACTACCCGAATTACCTCTCACCAAACGTCACACCCACAAAGTCCGGAAAGGCTCAGAAATCGCGGGCGCGGCGTGAGCCTTCAGGCGTCTTCTCCCTTTTCCAGCCGCAGCAAATCCAACAGTTCAAGGAAGCATTTTCACTAATCGACCAAGACAGGGACGGTCTGGTCGGGGAGCAGGACCTAAAGGACACGTTTACCAGCCTAGGTACGCGCAGCACAACAAGCACCTCGGAGCATGGTGTGCTCACGCAACTCCATCCTAGGAATTGTGCCGTCCCCAGAGATGATGGAAGAGTTGCTCACATCACGCCCGGGGGAAAGTGGCTCGCAGCCGACTTCTACTGAAGACCCGCGCGATCGTGGGATCAACTTTGCTATGTTTTTGACCATGATGAGCGAGCATCTGTTCGAGTTCGATGCGGAGGCGGAGCTACTCGAGGCATTCTCGTCTTTTGACGAGTCAGACTCTGGAATGGTCAGGTGCGATGAAATTAGAAAGTGGCTGAGCGAAACAGGCGACAGGATGAACCAGGGGGAGGTATGTGTCCGATTATCGTCGGGTTCACCGTCTCGCCCAATGGTTGATCCCTGACTGTGTTTACACAGATCGATAGGTTTCTGAAAGGTTCATTTACCGATCGTCAAGGAAATTTTAACTATAAAGAATGGGTGAAGGTGCTTCGGGTGAATGAAGAAGATAACGATACCGAGACACAGGTGTAAGACTAAGTTTATGTATTTGTCTTGTACTGTATCTACTAGTAGGTTTCGGACGTGTGTCCTTTCTAATGGTTCGTTTCATCGCTCAATCTTGATGCAGTCCTTTTCTGATATTCGGTTGGCAGACTTTACGTTTTACATTACGCCCCATCAATACCACACATACCCTCTTACTCCCTCTGAGTGTTTTCTGGGTGCAATGCGGAATCAACGGTCCGTGCCCAGTCGGACCGAAGCACACAGGCGCAGGCGGCCATGCAACTCTTCGCAAGCACCCTCAATACCTCATCAATGCAGTCTTTGCTTGTCATTCCTAGGGGTTTCAAAGCACAATCATTTGAGTTCTTCTACTTCTTATTATTCGGAGCTAGTTTAGGTCCGAGATGCTTTCCAAGCCCTAGGCTGGCATTCTATGAGGTCATTGGCAAGAATGGGGTTCAGAGCGGTAATGTAATGTCCTGCTGTCGTTGTTCTAACGGCGTGTAATCCAGTCTGATCAGCAATTAAGAAGAATTTCCGGATGAATGGGGAGGTCTGGGATTAGAGATTCTTTGGGCGACCCCGAGAGCTCCATATCGCTATTCTCCTACTCTGGCCCACAACAATGGCTCTGCCACGGCCCTCGTGTTTCGAAGGTGTCATTGACGATCCACTCTGGATACTCCACACGCTTGATCTGGGAGAATCCGACGTGTTAACCTCGGAGAGGGTGCGAGCGGAAAATTCTATGAGGGTACCGCACTACCAAGGTTTCTCTTTTTCAAATTCCCATTCCGTATCAGGATACCGCATGAAACTAAGCCGCGGTCTGCGATCATGGACGACAACTGCATAGGCACCTCAGCCCGTCAGCACGCCAGATGACTCGGGCGCTGTGCACAGCCCCTGTAGTCTTTTCACGTTCTCAAGGATACTGGGCGGATATTTATTTCTGGTCTTGGTTGCGTACGCAATCCCTTCTCCAACAAGACCAAGTCATAGTCATCTTCAACTGCTATCACTGTGATTCAAAATGTTTCGTTCCGCCGGCCGCCGAGTCTCCATAGCTTTCATCCTCATGATGGAGTCACTCACATGTCGGATTGGAATATTGTGTCGTGTGAGCAATAATTGCATCTGAACTTTGCCGTAATAAAATCTGCTTCGGACCCAGATCATATCAAATCCCGTCTCTCCGAGGACAACTTTGGAGTAGCAACGCATGGTTCGTGGTCATGAAGACGGCGAAATTTCAATTCAATCGAGCGTACGAACTTTCTTTTTTTCTAATTGGGACTATCGCACCGTCCGTTGATCGCTTCCTCCGCTTTTTTTGCGTGCGATGGCCGGGATTCTGTTCCCCTCATCCCCCCCCCTCCTTTCCTTTCGAAACTTCCCCGCCTCCTTACTTGTCGGTGCGTTGTCGGCGCTCCACTTCTGAGCCCTGCGGTACGCTGACCTACTGTTACTAAAGTTGACACGATACATGCGGCACACTGCCAGTGTGTCAGGGCCTAGACAGGTAGACAGAAGCCTGATATGAGATAACTATACAATGACAATTAATGGTACTGTAATGTGCGATCAAAATGATCTGCCCAAACCATCTTATTGATTGTGGCTGTTCGTGCATGATTGACCTTTCATCCGCAATTGCAATAAGGTTTTCATCCATCCATGAGAAAGTGCTATCATTTTTTGGCCCCGAACCCATGATAATGATCGAGTGGTCAGCCCGAGGATGATTTTTTTTGGTTATCAGTGTGATTATCTGGTTTAGTGTCCAACTTTGTGATATTTAGCGCGTGACACTCCTGAATTTTTGCATGCCAGTGGTAAAGCGACTTTTCCCTGAAGCATGAAAGAAAAAAGTTTAGGGGCCAACTCAAGGGATACAGTACAATGCGACGATACTGGGCCATGTTAACGATATGGAATGCCGGTGACTGAGGTGTGCTATGTGAGGTACTATAATCGGTTCTCGGACCGAACCAAAGCAGGCGCGCTTGCTGGTGCAAGCATCACACGAGGTCAGAGGTCAACTGACTCGGATCTTTCACGACTTCGGACAAAATCCACGATATACTCCCAGAGCTCGCGTTGATGCCCCATCGCCTCTGAGTACACGGTAAAAACCATGGTGTACATCAACTCGTGGCAAAAGTATCAAGAAGCCGCTGAAAACCTGTACGCCAACTCACCCAGAAAGGTACGGTACCCTCTCAGCTCCTTCCTCGCAAACAAACGAAATGATCTTTCGGCTGGGCTGACGAATTGTGGAAAAGGCTCGCTACAGCGTAAAATGGAAATCCTCGGAGGGTAAACTCGTCCTCAAGATCACTGACGACGTGACAGTGCGTATCTGCCCCTGCCCCCTTCCTTACAAATGTCCTTCCTTCACTCTGTTGACCAAATACCGAAAATCGAAACCACGCAGTGTCTAAAATTCAAAACTCATTCGTCCATTTTCCTGGGCCGCTTCGAGGCACTTAATCGCTCTCTGATTCAAAAGATGACGAACACACGTCCTCCACCGGTTGTTGCTGCGAAAGTAGCTCCGGCGACCGTTTCAACTTCTCAACCGCAACCTGCGACTGGTTCTAAATCGTCTAGTACACCCACTGCCTCGACGGGAGGAGGGGTGAAAAAGAAGAAGGGCAAGAAGAAGTGACAGGGTGTATGTTATGGTCTGTTGGGCCGGATGGATGATATACAGGGGAGGAGTGGGTCATTCGTTGCACGCCTATTGACGTGTATGTGCCTTGACTCTAAACATCTATTCCTCTCCATCCTGTCATACATCACGTCCTTCGGGCTTTTGATTACAGGTCGCACAATACACAATAACAACTATCCGTTGACAACTGAGAACGTCGCGTCCCATCGGTTGTGAGAGTCCTCACAAAAGCGTTCCCGATGGCTCCAAGTTAAAGAACGTATTTGAAAACCTGTCGTAGATCGAACGCCCGCGAAGTATCGTCTGCTCCACCTGTCCGTAAAGCACCAGACCTTCGTATGGAGTGACCTTGTTCTTGAACTGAACCATTTTCTTCGTGATCTGGTCTCACAATCAATCAATCGCCTTTGAAAAATCAGAAGCGGAAGCTGCGCGCACGGTATATTGGGCGTCTGGGTCCCAAATGACCAAATCCGCATCAAACCCTACTGCGATTTTGCCCTTGGTGTCGCCGAGGCAGCATGGCTCGCCGTATTCTCGCTCACCCATCGTAGGATCGTCCCATAGGCACGTTGCGTTTCCGTGCCTCAGTCCACAACAGACTCAGCCCAAACCCAAGAGTACTTATGCCGCCCCAAGCACCCATGATATCGCCCTGGTCCAGCTTTTTCAGCTCCGCGATGCAGGGGCTATGGTCCGAGACGACGCAGTCGATCGTACCATCGAGCAAAGCAGCCCACAACGCCTCGCGATTCCCACATCGCGGATCGGTGGGCAGCATTTGAATTCGGGACGTCCGTCGGGAATTGAATCGGATGCTAGGCAAAGGTAATGGAAGCATGTCTCGACTGTGAGTTTGTGCCCGGCTGCTTTGGCACTGCGGATGATGGGAGAGCTTGCGCGGCTGAGAGATGCACGATGTGACAGCGGAGGGTGGGGAACTCCTTTTGCAGATCGATGATCCGCGAAATGGCGTCAACCTCGAAACTTTCTGGACGTGAGCTTAGAAATGTGCTGTACACAGTCGAGTCCTCTGAACTGATGCTTAGCGTCGGCTGGTCGTCACGATCATCCACTTCTGCGTGGAACAAGAGAGTGGTTTCCCTGTCCTGCGCAGTATCAGCCAAAGTACGCATGGCTGAGAGAACAGATAGACCGGTCGTTACCTTGAGCATAGACATGGCGGGTCGTAGATCACTTTCGGAGACACATGGGAATTCCTACTTGGATCCATCACTGCAGGACGTGAGTGAAGAGACGCAAACGATTACTAACCTCGACACCACTTTCGATCATAAAACATTTGAATCCCTTGACACCAGCATCGACCAAAGGACCTAATTGATCCTAGCAGAACACGGGTTAGTTTGACCTCAGCCAAAATGAACAAATTGCGCACTTGATTACCTGGGATAACGCCACCCCAGAATGCAACATCCGTCCAGCACTGCTCACGCGCCGCACTACGTTTGGCGGAAAAGTTTTCCACAGTGGTCGTCGGTGGGATCGAGTTGAGAGGCATGTCCACGACGGTGGTTATACCTCCGGACGCAGCCGCACGAGTGCCCGTCCAGAAGCCCTCCCAATCCGTCCGCCCAGGCTCGTTAAGGTGCACATGCGCACTGGAGACACACGAAGACAAGGTTGGGAACTACAGGGTGCACAGAACCAAGCCGTGATGAAAGATCACACGTACTCGACGAGTCCTGGAAGTAGATACTTGTCGCCAACGTCTGTCCAGCGATCGTCGTCGCTGCTGCTCGCCAGGTAGTCAGCTCTGACGTGTCGTCCCTCCCGGACATCGATTATTTTTCCTGTCTTGGTGGAGACTAGGACTGTCGCTGGTCTTGGTACCTGAGATCCGGGGAGTAGAACGTTATTGCTAGTGTATACTCGAAGGTCAATGTTGACGCTCATCGTGCCGAATTGTCACGGAGATGCTGTGCGACGTATCTTATCACTCGCGTTCTCAGTCGTTCGTTCATATTGATTTGATATGATAACGATCTCTCCGCGATCTCTCAGAACCAGTAATACAAAAGATGCATAATACAGATCTTTATTGCAAGGTTAAAGTTCATTTGACAAGAATAAATGCCATAGTTCTTGGCTCAGGCTCCACCGTCACGGTGACGGCTGAAGTACTCGTGGAAGTTGCTAGCGCGTCTCGGCTCCAAATCTGCCTTAACCCCCTTCCATTAGAAAGAAGGAGTCCGCTTCAGGGAACAGACATTACCTGCAGATGAGATGATGCATGATGAGTAGGTGGTGCGACCAAGGTTAGGCCGGGACTTGTGACTCGCCGGACGCACCCACGTCATTGGAGGGTCCATAATTAATTCCGTCCGCTTCAACGTCCATCGTGGCATTTGGGCATTGGGGGATTATTTGAGGGAACGAGTGGGCATGGCAAGAAAGGCACAACCCTCATACAAGCAAGTTACATTACATCCCCCAACTCGAGCGTGTCCGTCCGTCGACTCGGAGTCCGAAGCGGATGAAGCCGAGGCAAGCCATTGCCGCCCGAGTTGGACCTTGCTCTGACTTTTACCACATCCATCCCGGCGAATAGCTGTGACTGATATTAGGTTTAGTACCCAGTATCCCACAATGTTTGAAAAAGTTAGTCCGATATGTCTATGCCAGCGAATTTCTGAAGACAGGGTCTCTTCGCTAGGTCACTGCCCTCTGGTCGCCAGCACCAACACCGCAACCTGCAAAGGTACCATATGACCCTACTGACCCCAAGCAGAACCCTCTCAATCCCCAAGGCCTGAAACCGTAAGTCGTCATCGTGACCATGCCTCCGCCTCGTAGCCTAACGAGAAAAAAATGGCTTTGTCCCCCAATCCTAGTTGTTGTGCCTGTCCCAAGACTAAATCTGCACGCGACGACTGCTTCCTCAAGTTTGATGGATCCGAGGCCGACGAAAAGTGCAAAGCGCTCGTGCAAGAACACTTAAGTTGTATGCGGGATCTGGGCTTCAAGATCTAGACAAAAAGTGCGCAGCCTGGACTAGCCACTTTGATGCAGGAGGGAAAGACGTGTTGTACGCCTATCTAGCGTATGTACCCAGCTCCAATATATGTCAACTCCTCGGCTTCGATATGTCGTCATAATGCGAGTATATCGTACACCAGCAAGTAGAGGGAAGGGGCGAGCAACTATAAGACATCTGGTGCGTCTCTCGTCGAGTTCGAGGCCGAGTCGCATCGAACGCGGTTATTGGTTTTCTCACATATCCAGTCTTACATCGTCGCACTTCAAAGCTTTCATATATACGAACCCATATACTAATGTAGGGAATAAAGGAGCTGTTACAAGCGCGTTACCGACCACACGAGTACGGAGAAAGTGGTGTTTTGCTGGGCATCAAGCTCTGAATTCTTCTTTCCCATTTGCACCAGCTTTGTCTGCACGTTCACCATACCATTCTCAAAGACGAGACCATCCCAGAGCTCGGTCCAGCTCTCCGGAGAATGGCACCACATGCGATGATCTCTGTGCCAGTGCACCACCGATGGGTCAAAGCCCTTCTCAGGGAGTCCCACCTGCAGACCGAATATCACCGAGCCCGGCTCTGGGGAGAGCAGCCCCGCGAGGGCACGTGCCACATGCAACTGCTTTTCCTCACCGAACATGTGGAAGAAGGAAGAGGCGTATATCGCAAACACACGTCCGTGCAACGGGTTGAGCGAAGTCAGACTACGCAAATCTGGAGTTGGAACTGAGGGAGGATCATCGCCCGTGGTGGTGCGCTCGTGGGCAGCACTGGCAGACGCGACGGGCAGAACGACCTCGAGGTGCTTCGGGTCGAAGATATCACCCGGAACGAACGCTATCGGGTATGTTTCCTGCGTCGTTCTGAAGAGTTTATGCCCGAGGTCCGCGAACTCTGCAAGTGACCCAAAAAAAAGTAAGCTTTTTTCTAAATCCCTGCCGATAATCTCAAGTGCCAAAATATAAAGCGCACAACACACCTTGGCATAAATCAGATGTGAGCACTTGTTCAAGTGGGTACCCGTCCGCGACAAGCTTGCGTGCATCGTTCCCCACTATTTGTTATTATTAGGTAGATGTGAGCAATTTTTCTGGATGGACGAGAGGTTGCTATAATCCCGTGATTCTCACTCACTGCAGCAGCCCATATCTAAAAATATGGTGTCCCCGCGTGATTTGCCTTTCTCAAGCAAATCCTGATACGGGGACAGACGCCACATCTTGAGCCTGGTGGGGGGTATTTTAATAAAGATCCCAATTTCAGCTACCGAACTTTCCGCGTTGTATATCCTATTTTTTTTCAGGGGAAAACTCACTTTGCGAAATGGAAGAGGCGAATGCAAGGGTAAGGATAAACCTGTTTTTTCGATGAATTTTTTTTTTTTTTCATTTCCGCCGATGATATTTCAACGGAATGCAAACCTCATACGCCTCGGCTTGCACTTGGAAAAGATGCGCCTTGAGCTCGTCGTCGTTTTGTATCCCGGTCTGTTGTTTGAAGAACGTACGTTCATCTTCAGTGAGATCGTACAGACGCTCGTTCAAGGTCATGTCCGGGTCAGTTCAGTTGACCCCTGCGGTGCTGAGATATTTTCTGACATGACGTCCTATAGCAGTCGTGCCCACATGGCCGCTGGTCTTATAAATGTCCGAAACGGGGCGCCACCAAACAGCCTTTGCTGGCCGTTTGACGTGTCCAGTATCACGGGATACTTACAGTGGGTGGTCTAGGATAAACTCGGGCGCAGAGCACGTGGCCATCCTATTTCCTTCTCTCGCCACCGTGGTCGCGCTTCCTCCTTTTCCCCACTCTCCGCTCTCACTGAACTCTAGTAGTTAACTCCGACCTAAAGGAAGACCTGGATACCCCGGTCACCGCCAGTCTCACGCCGCACGGGGCTCCACAAAACCGCAATCTTTTACAGCAGAATCTAGCAAAATATTTTCTTCACCTACTGTAGTTTGTGCTAGCAGTGCGGAGGTTCTTTTTAGTTTTCCCAGCCTGAGGCACGCACGACCATGCGATGGCGATGTCAGACCTGCACGTGTGGTCATACGTCATATCTGGGAACTGGCACCATCACACGGAGCCCGCATGCGACTGAGTGTTCCCGCCCACCCGCGCAGCTGGCAGGCTCCCTCCCTGTGTCCCGGCCAAGCCGGAAAGCGCAACGGGCTTTGCCCACACATTTGTTACATGCCGTGGTAATTCCAGAATAGTAAAATACATGTATATACAGAGCAGGTGTCCCTCACAACGTGACCACACCCCCTCAGCACTGCGTTAGTCTAAAGACGGAAGGAGAACTTGTGTGATTAATGTTCCTTGGATTGTTTGATAACGGGTTATAATAAGACAGAGGCAAACCACAGATAAGTCGTTGGTGTCAAGTTGCTTACGCTTGGCCCACTCCCTTTTCTTTAGCAATTCGCTCAAGCTCTGCGAACATACCGCTTTTCATAGCCATGTTGCGGAAGATACCATCTTCTTTCTGGATCAGGTTCCATGGGGTATCGGATTCAATAATGACGCCTTTGTCAAGCACGATCAACTTGTCATAGTCGATTACTGTCCTCAAACGATGTGCAACTGAAAAGCAGCAGAAGCAGGCGTGAGTCAGTACCCTTTCCATAATTGAAAGATGTCGAGAATCACTTGTCAACAGTAGTGCACCACCGAACTCCTCGCGAATAGCCGCTTGGATCTTCGAGTCGGTCGAAAAATCGATGCTACTCGTAGCTTCGTCTAGCACGATGATCGAACTTCGCCGCAAGAGTGCCCGCGCCATCGCAATCAGCTGTCGTTGACCCTGCGAGAAGTTAGCCCCACCGGCCGATACTTGCATCTCGAGAGTTATAGGTGTCCTGGACTCGATCTCAGTGGTGGATCCCACTGCGGATGAAGCAGGAGGCGATTGATCTTGGTTAGGGGAACCTGGGCGGCTCGGTGCACGAGAAACTTGACGAGAGCCGCGCTGGGATTCGTAGGCGCCATCAGTCATCATTCGAACACGATGCAACACGTCAAGACATTCTAGGTCATCGTGTTCATCTAGAAGAGGTGGTCATTGATACCTGCTCTAGACACAAGAGACTCGGAGACGCCGTGACTGCGTACTAAATGGATCAAGATTTTCACGTAAAGTTCCAGAGAAAAGAGTGGCATCCTGTGGAATGAACGTCTGCCGTAGTTGAGACAATCTGCCAAGCTTTAACAATACCGACTGAATACTCACAACCCGCGAACGCAAATCGTGCAAACCAATTGTTGTAATGTCTATGCCGTCTACGAGGATCCTGCCAGCGGCAGGCTCGACCTGTACAACTTTTAACATAAAGAGAACAGTGCTTCATGCTCACTCACAAATCGTAATACACTCATAGCTAGAGTCGATTTCCCGCTCCCTAGAAGACCAACGTTGAAGGGATATCAAAGTGAAGTCATATGGACGTACCTGTTCGTCCCAACAAACCCACGCGTTCTCTTCCCTTCAAAGTAAAAGACACATTGTGCAGTACGGGTGGCAGTTCAGGGGCGTATCTGATGACAAGGTCCTCTACAACAATGAGGTTCTCGCTTTCGGAGGATGGCCAGTAAGCAGGAGGGCGCGAAGATCCATAATGGCCGGGGGCTCCTGAGGTAATTCGAGATACTCGACAACTCGCTCGACAGAGCTACAGAAAACTCAGTGTCACGATCAGCCTCAAAAAATCAAGACCACTTACTTCAGGTCTAGCTCAAGGCCTGTCCAGGATCGGCAGGCCCAGTAGATACTGTCTGTGAAGGCCATCGCCGATGTAATACAAAGAGCTGCAAGACCAGCAGATACCAGACCGGATAAGGCGAACAGTGTTGTGACTAGCACGACAAGGCGCCGAGGGCATCAAAGTTCAGCGAAAGCCAACGGTTTGTCATCAAAAAGTTATACGACATCTATCTCTTCGTAAGCAAGCAGGAACAGACTAGAAATATGATACTTACTCGAGTAGTCAGATCAACCTTGGCGTGAAGATTGTCGAGGAATCGTTGTTCGGCAGAAAATGAGCGGACTGTGACAATGCCCTCAAGTAATTCGCTGAAACCAGAGAAGATCGGGGAGCGTGAAATAGACTCCATTTGTCTCAAGTCTCGTCCCGTGTTCAGGTAGCCAATCGCGAGTGCGCGAAATACGAAGCCAATTACGGAGGCAGGAACTAGGAACAGAGGGAAAATTACGCTGGAAATGAACAGTCAACGAGGTGAGTAGTGTAGATAATGAACAACTGACGTCACCGTGATAACCGACGCAACAAAAGATGCGAGTGCTGAATAAACGGCTTGAAGGGAGCTCGCCAGAGACGAATCAACGGTTCCGATATCCTGAAATTATGTCATTTCGAGGAAGCAGAGCTCTAAATTGTTTCCCTCACCATGCTGAAGCGATTGAGCAAGCGACCTAGTTAGGTAAGCTGAATGTGTTCGTAAAATGAAATGCAAATAAGTGTACCTTGAGGTGTTGTGTCATGCCACCGCATTGTTGCGTGTACCACGGAGATGAGGAGTTGCTTGAAAAGTACTCTGGAAGCACGAAGGGCGCCGGTGTATTCTACAATGGCAGCTAATACACCGAGAAATGCTGAACCGAGGCTCAATGCAGAATAAACACCGACGTAGAAAAGCGGGTGCTCTCTACCGCTGGGCAAACTGATAATAGGAGCACCGACGGATTTCAGGCCGTGGATGGTATGCGTAAGATGACGAGAGCCAAGTAGTCCGTTCTTAGTGATGACCTGCTGCTCAATGACATGTGGTGATGTCATAAACGCATGCGCTGTGATCACTTTGCCTTTGCCATAGGCTTCGCCCCACCACTGATAAAAATTAAGACCTTGAACAGACGGACATGGTAAGATTGCATACCATCATCCATACTCTCTCGGATACACTTAAAAGCTTGCTAGATGTCAGCTAATCGTCACTAACTTAAAAGAAAGACTCCACCTGAAACAAAATAATGAAAAGGCCGAGGATAATCCACGTCCAGTAAGAGCTACAGGCCGCTGTGAAAACATGTGATCAACGCAGTAACGAATCGGACATACGAGGCTTTTATATATGTGTTGTATACGCTCCATTTGACGCCACCCTCCTGGCGTTCTTCATCCTTGACCAGCTTCCTAGGCTTTTTCGCCTCCCTCGCAGGATGGGTTCCCTCGACTACTTCAGCCGCGATTTCCTCGGCATTAGGCGTATCCGCTGCAGCCTCTTGTTCATCTTCGTGGACTTTAACTTCTTCCGAGTTCGCGATGTCATCGAGGGCCCCTGAGCACGTAGCTCGGTGAGAGTCCCTTGAGTATCAATGCGGCCATCAAGCATCCGGACCAAGTAATAGGCACCAGGCAGGACCAGTTCAACATGATGCGTAACCAAAATCTGCACTCCGTTATTGTTATTTTCATCTTTGAGTTATGGATAACGAAAAGCGTACCACAGTGCGATTGACGAGAAGGGGCCCGCAAAGGAGTTTCTCAAATAAGAACCGTGCAGTCTGACTGTCCTATTACATCCGTTAACAATTGCACTTCCAACTCTTTCCCATTCGACTTACCACGGCACTTAGAGGATCATCCAAAAGAACATATTTAGCTGGTGCGTAGACCGCCCGAGCTAGTGCAACCCTAGAGAGGTAATTCAGAGGAAGGCGAACGTTACAGGCTAACTTATATAATACCTGGCTTTCTGGCCTCCGGACAAGCTGACACCTCTATTGCATGGCATTGTTATGAGTCGGAAAGATGCAAGTTAAAAACTGCCGATCACGGACCTCGCGCCAATCTCTGTTTCATCGCCATCCTCGAGCATATCCAAATCAGGCCTCAGAGCGCAAGCCTCGATAACAGAATTATAACGAGCATCATCATACGGAATACCGAATAGTATGTTATCCTTGATGGACTGATGTCGGAGCCATGGAGACTGAGCAGCATATGCGATAGAGTGGGTCAATCCGAATTCGTCGATATCGGATAAGCGTTTTGACATGATGATTTTCCCGCTGAGTGTCGTCATTTCACCTAGCAAAGCCAGCTAACAACGTCCATATGAGTTCAACACGATTTCTGATGCGGATGTTCTCACAAACTCACTAGGAGTGCGGTCTTGCCACTTGCAGTAGGTCCAGTTACGACGGTAAGTTGACGCTCCGGGAACATGATATTAACATCCTTGAGCTCAAAGCGATGGTCGCTGGTCACGCTCCCTCTGAGTGAACCACGGTCAATCTCATCGTCCGCTCCTTGCACAGCATCGTCAGTAGGTGTTGAATTTACACTGTTCGATGTCTCGGCGGTGATATCATCCTTTTGTTCAACTTCATTCCATTTGAACGTTCCATTCTCAATACCTAGACCTTTTGTAGTATCGTCATCTACTGAGGTCTCAAAACATGATCCTTTCAAAGAGGACACTTGTTCGTCAACCTCATCTTCGTCGAGATAAGTCGCAATGCGGTCCAGGGCCACCTTAGTCTGAAAGGGAAAAATGTTGAGTATAAACATAGACCCTGAAGCACTTGAAAACTGCTTGCCTGCAATATTTCGACGATCCACGTTGGTACAATATTGAGAGGAAAACCGATCATGTCGAATAGGGCAATCGCCTAGGCAGATTCAACTACTTTTTGAGATCGGTACAACTGAGGAAAATCGTACCGTGAATGCAATGCCGATAGTCAATTCGTTCCCTTGCAATACGAACGCGAGGAAGGAACATATGGATACAAGCACAGGGGCACAAGACCAGAGAAGGTGGAACTGGACCGAGTTCAGGCAAGCCTTGAGCATCCACTTAATCTCCGTGGCGCGAGCATCCGATACACGATCAATCCAACGATTCTCCCAGGCAAAGAACTTGATGAATTTGATCTTCAGTTCGGCGGTGATCAGATACGGCTCATAAATGTCCAATAACAAACATACCGCGCCGATAAGTTCATTCAAAACACCCATTCGCTTGTCATGCGTGGCCATTAAGCCCTTCTGAATGCGGATGCTACGCTTCGTGATGCAGCTATTCAACGGCCACCCAAGGACCAGTACAAAGAATCCCGCGAATGCAGACCATCCAAGCAGACTATAATGATCTTTAGCAACCACCAAGATCCGATTTCAGTCGCTTACTTGTAGAGGAAGACACTGGCGATGATGATTTCCAAAGGACCTTAACCATCTCGGTGAGCCTGGCCTAACAATGAATCGAGGATTGGAAAAACATACTTCCGTAGACGAAGTACATCGTCGAACTCATCATGGCGACACGGCTCGCGTCGCCCGCCATCAGGTTGACGATTTTCCCAATGTCAGCGCCAGCCTTGGGATCATCCGCCTTTGCTTCGGCCTCGGTAATTGATTTTGAATCCTTCTTCCCGTCTTCCTTTGAGCCTTCGTCTGAGTTGTCCTTATTCACGATCCCGGAGAAGTCTTTGCGTTTGAGTGACTTGTCATAGATTGCAGCCATAAGTTGGGATCGTATACGCGACGCGGCCCGCTGACCGAACCAAAGATGTTGGATATCTGCCTGAGCCTGTGAAATACGAGTGATAAGTAAAATGGCCGAGGGGAAATGATTGACGAACTTTGCACATGGAACATACGAAAGCCAAAAATGCGTAGACGTATGCTCGAGAGCGAGCGACGGGGGTTCCATCATCAATTGCATCCAGTATGCGCCTAGAAATCCGTGAATAGAGGCCTTAACGCAAACACAACAATGCCTACTTAAGAAAGAAAGGGCCGGTGTAGTTAAAGCACACACTGACGAGGGTCAGAACGAAGTCTAGGCTATCAAGGGAGTCGTAAGCAAACACAGCCAGTGGTGAACATAAGAGAGAACAGATTTCAAGATGGATCGGCTTACATTAAGTCCAAGGAGTTAGCCGCCCATAGTCGTCGAAGTAGCGTAGCGCGTCTGACAAGAAATGGTCAAAGCTGGATGGTGCCAACCTCGACATGCTTACTTTGTGTTGCTAAACTTTATGAACACAGAGCGCGATTGCATTGTCGGACTTAGGGCCCATACGTCGTCCTCGTTCAGCGTAGTATTGGTACCCTAATAAACACTTTGACCCCACGCGTAATCAAACAGACACACGGGGAACACGTACGCGCTTTACTAACGGCCACACCCACGAATATGTGATCCAACCCCAAAGCGTCGTATAATCTTCGGGAGAAACGGACAATCCCTGGACCTTCCTGTAAGTTAACGCGGTAACGCGACCCATGGCTGACTCACAATCTTGGACTTTTCTACCCTGCGACTTGGAACGGAAAGGGGCATACTGAGAACAATGGCGATCAATATGAACAGGACGCATAGATTCGATATATGCGCAGTGAGGATGAGCAACGGTGGGAGGGGAGTACCATAAGCACGATGGTTATGTGCAAACGCGCCCAGGGATACTAGCTCGAAGACGGTATAGATGAGGTAGAGCGTGAAGAGATCATATGGTGGGGTGAATTTAGGTCGGACGGTGGGACGTACAGTCGCGAACAGCCAGGTCAACGCTAACACGAAAGGACTTGCGACATAAACCGGATCCCTTTCATTTTGAATGATAGTAAGAGACGCAACGCCGAGCCATACAAGAGTCTCGATAAGCGCCAACCACGACAATAAGAGCGACTTCCAGAAGTGCCTCGATGCAACGTGTTCGGCTACCGAGTCGGCCTCATCTTGTCCTGCTTCACTCAACGCGGCCTTGGCAGCTGCATCCAGAGCTTCTGCCTCTTGAAGGGTTAGAAAAGGGGTGAATGGTTCCTTGATAGGATGGATGAGATTGGATAACCACGTGGGAAGCGGGATGGCGACGACGGAGAGGAGGAAGACGAACGCGGCGGGAATGAGAGCCCCCCAAAACGAACGGCCGCATGGGAGGTCGAGGTGCCATATTTCACTCGAGAAGCCGCAATTCGACATACTGGCAGGATGAACAGTGACAGTCGATGGATGGGCTGGTTAAAACGTGAAAACCCAAACGCCACTAATACTGGTAATGCTTGGCGCATACCCTTTACTACTACGTAACTGCCATCAACCTTTACGGCGAGAACATCATTGGCGCTCAGCGCTCAGCGCTCATCGCGCTCATCCATGACTGACTCACACGAACGCGATACGGTCGGAATCCATTCATCTGTCTTGACTAGTCGTACGTACTACGCCAATCCCGGGACCCTCCGCAGAGGTCGTAATCAATCTTGTGCAGCCCTGTACGGCTGTACAGACAGCAGACTGAATCAAATCTTAACTGAACAACGAATACGTCGAGTATCGGCATTTAACGTATGAGGCACTGATGCCGACGGTATCAATACTTCGCCACGAAGACGTCATGGACCCGCATAATTTTACAGCAACTCTCCGGTTTCAAAACTGGCGCCCGCCAAATTGCAGGTTCGGCTTCGAAAAAAATGCCCGTCTTGCCAAATTTGGATGCGATTTGGCAGCCGGTTTTGAAACCGGAGTGGCTGTACGGGCTCAATTAATAGGCCCCGAATGCTTCCGCGACTCGGATGTTTATGTTTTCGCCGTCGTAAAGTTGAATATTCGCACCCACTGCTGCGGTAAGATCCACACGGTCTTTCCAGCCCTACTGACGTGGCGCAGGCGGATGTATGACAGGAAGGATTCTCCCTAATCCCCGAGAACGTAAAACTAGACCAGTCTCGGCTGGCCAGGTGCCCTACACCGAGAAAGACTTCACAACCATCTTGCCACTACGGACTCAGACGGAATTCCGCCATTGGCAAAAACAAATATTCATTGCAACTAGATATCAGGGAAGCGCTGAGACGTGTCCGAGGTGTAAGGTAGGGTGTCGAGAGGTGGGTTAACCCGCATTGCGTACTTGAATATTCTTAGCTACACAACCACAGCTGGGTCCTTTCGTTGAGGATCTCCTGACGTGCCGGCGGTGCATAGCATCCCTTGCACTCCCATGGGATACATGCTAGTTTCACGCGGTCATATACAGTACTTCTCAAATTTAATCTTCCTCGTTTGCCACCTTGCTTCTTAGATCATCACCCTACGTATGATATCCTACAATGTCCATGTGATGCATGCATGCATTGTTAAAGCGCAGCGTATTAAGCAAGATAAGATAACGCTAGACAATAGCCTGAGCGTTCAGTCGATTGTGTTGTCATCGGTAAAAAATCTCGTTGTCCAATTTGGAGAAATATGCTCAAATTTGTGGAAACTATGATGTTGTGGACACGTCAAACGGCCGGCAGAGACTGGCGCCCTGTTCGACATGAGTCAGAATCACAGCCTTATCAACCCCCGCCGTCCATCTACTTTTACAGTAATAACCAAAATAGTACCTAATAGTAAAAAAAATAGTGGGAAACGGTGCACGCAAACCCTGAGGCTGCGGTGCGGATGTGGCACATTACATGTTTGCCATCATAGAATGACTTTGGAGCGTAAGCAAACACGTGGAGACCGCTGATGACAGTGTCCAAGGTCTTGAGCAGTGCGGTAATCTGCACTCCTCCTCGCATCCGCCACGGACCTTGAGAAGTACCTCGCCGAACCGTGCACGTGCCTTAGCATTCGCTCCAAGTTGGGTAAGGTGCCGTCAACAGGATTTCGATCGTCCTCCACGCCATGTCCAGGTCAGCGTCTCCTTTATTGACACGCGATAGAACGGCAAGGGCCAAGACCTCTAAATTGATTGGTGGTCCATCATATACAACGTTGGTCCACATCTCCCGGTCACTAGGAGGAGGATTCATGTTGGTGGTAGCGGTCAAGATGCCACTGAGGTGAGGCCAATGAGAAATTTCCGTTCCTTTCTATACACGGATGGCCACTCAAGTCAATCATGCGCCCACCCTTCAAGCATTGGCTCGACCGCAACAGTTATTCCTGGTCACCAGCAGCCCCAACAGTTGCAACGGCAGGGCCTAGCTCAAGGGTCCGGAAAGCCCAATACGCTACCGTCGGCTCAGCTATTAACAGCGGGCCTCATCGACTACCCAAGCGATGAATGCGTCCAGCATGCAGTCGATGGGTGCTCAGATTCCTGGTTCGGACTGCTGGTCGAGGGAGGCACTGTTCCTGTATCGATGAACCCGCCGCGGTGAACGGTGTCACTTCCAATTCTTACACAACCCGCATCCACTATGCAAGTCTGGCGCTTGAACCAAGAAGATCCGGTTGCTGCGAAGCGATGGATCAAGGAGAGGAAGCGGTTTGCGTTCAGTTCTGGTTAGTCTTCTCTGCTGTCTTCCTTGTTTCTAATCGGTTTTCGTCTAGTCCCAAACTTTGACAGGGTCGCCTCCATACAATCACTGCAGCCACCTTCCGCATCCACCAGCGCACCGTTCGCCCAGTCTGTCCCTCCGACCGCGCTGCCAACCACTGCTCCTGTTTCACGTTCTTCGCATGCCGCACCCTTGCCGCCAGCACACAGAAAGAAGCCATCCCAAGCACAGGCGATATCTACACCCACACTGCCACTGATCCTTGTTGCCTCTACTCCGACTCCACAGGCAGCGAAACCTAGTATTATGACCCCGTCTCTCAGACACCCAAGTCCCCCAAAGGGAAGGCCGCCCCGAAGCCGAAGCCTCCAACTCGTCGCAAACCGTCGACGAAGGCCAACAGTGGCAAAACGCCAACGCCTGTACACACTCACGTGACATTATTTGGCTGTGTCAGTCAGCCCTCGACCTCCCTCCCTCAACATCCCCTATCCCCATTTCGAAGGACTACTGGAAATATTTACTGCCGACGTGAATTTAATTTCCCTGATAGTAGTAAACTAGTTTCCTAACATTTTTGCTTCGTGCATCATTGACACTCTAGGAAATATCGGGATTCCATGGCCAGGCTTATTCGTTCCGCAAGGTCGGGCAGCGACTGGGGTCGTAATGAGCTCCTGGCTTATAATATAACTGTCGCCCCCATTCCACCACAAGATTTTTTTCGTGAGGAAGCTGATCCGCCATTGACGGGTCTGACCCCGCACTCATCAATTCCCCTCTCGGCCTTGACGACAGCCATCTGTCGGATGATACATATCGTTTTCTCGGGTATCTCGACCTCGCTACCAACACCAGTCAGGAGACTGCGATCGTCGACTTCGCTCGCGAACTTCTCCGCGTAGTTGGCTTCGAAGAACGCGGACGCATCTTACGCACCCGTCACACCATCCCGCTCTCTATTTGTGGCGAGAATAACACAGTGGCACAGACAGATGTGTGCCTGATGGACCGACGATCGACGATCTTACTCGTTCTACAAGATGACAAAACAATTTTCAATCCTTCCGATCCTGAACCCCAAGTTATCGCGGAAGCCATCGCAGCATACCAACATAACAATCAGAGGCGGAACCGCATGGGTCTACCCACGCTTAACACGATGACCGTCCCTTGCATCACCATGGTCGGGACGCGCCCCACCTTTTACTTGGTGCCTGTCACGCGGGAGCTGAGTGATGCGGTCATTACTGGGCAATGGCCAGAGGTTGAGACTAAGGTCTGATGTGCGTCACGGTTGCGGGCCGCCATCGTCGGTTGAGTGAAGGTATGGAGGTACCAGAGTATAGAAGGGTTGCCTTCCAGCGCATGCTCGCATTCAAGGCCATAGCCAAAAGTCACTGGGAGAAGTTCCTTATCGACTGAAATCGCGTTGCTTACATCCTCTACTCGGACGTCTCCTACTCGTTTCCCACTCTGATTACGTACACGTACGGGCAATCTGGGCTCGATCTCTTTTTTGGCCAATTACAACATAATTGGCGCAATTGCCGTGTTTGGGTGACATGGGGTGACATGGAAGTCATGGCCAAGTAACGTGTCATCTTCCTGATGAGATGCTCCGCCGCAGAGAACTTTCACTAGGGGAGTTTAGAATTCGTGCTACGGAAGATACGTGTCTAGGTAGCAAGAATGGACGCTTATGGAAGGGCACGCAACTTGGCGTCACGGTCCTATGAGGATATAACATCATATGAAACCGGTCTTTAAAGAACTCGAACTTGGCGCTGTCGAACTTGAGGTACTCTAGTGTGTCCACAAACCGGAGACTTCGAATGGGAACCGTACGGTACTTGAAGAAGTCAAAGATCGAGTTTCAGACAAGGGGTGGCCCGGGTGGTGATCCGACGAACAAGCAATTCTATGAACATGCTGTCGCCTCGGAACCCAAAACCAGCGGAAGTTAGGAAGTGTGACAGGTGTCATGATTGGCGTGTGCGTAAGTTGTCTCTTCACACTATCATAATCGAAAACAGTGTATGAAGAGATGAGCTTGAGCATGAGCATCTCCAGCTGGGGCATGAATGATAGCCATTGGAGCAGAGCATTTTGGATGGAAGCAGTTGGATCGGTCTGTCACTACAGGTGCGAGTGTGACAAGGCCCATGGCGGTTGTGAGAAATCGAGATCTTAGTATCGGAAGGGCGAAGCCGATCAACGCGAGGTGTCGTAGATGCGGCGCTTGAAGTGTTTCGGATAGTTTCAAGATCGTACTCTTGTCCCCGCTCGGAGTCACGAGGTCCAGGATTGGGGCTTCCTCGTAGATGGCCATGACGAGCTTCCGTAGATTCACAACTCGACACAGTAGCGGGCGAGCATCACACACGCCTAAGAGAAAGTGGGGTACAAGTGGGGTTGAAAAGGAAAGCAACGAACTTACTTAAAACTCAAAAAGGAAAGAGAGCGAGTCGCTGGGGTGTATATATGAAATAAATCATCGGAAAAAAGATCACAAAAGGTCGAAAGGGAGGGAAGACCCGGAGGGGGAAGACTATGACCATTTTGGCGGGTGGCAGACCAGTCTGTCAGCGTTAGCAGTCCTTCCGTACAGGGCCTTGAAGAGACTCTCCAGCTATATACGAAAGCCGACGGAGATATATAATGTAATTAATATTCCTTGGATTGTTTGATAACGGGTTAAGACAAAGATAAATAACAGATAAGCCCTTCCAGTCAAGTTCCTTACGCTTGGCCCACCGCCTTTTCTTTAGCAATCCGCTCAAGCTCAGCGAACATACCGCTTTTCATAGCCATGTTGCGGAAGATACTATCCTCTTTCTGGATCAGGTTCCATGGGGAATCAAATTCAGCAATGACGCCTTTGTCAAGCACAATCAACTTGTCATAGTCGATTACTGTCTTCAAACGATGTGCAACTAAAAGCAACAGAAGTAGATGTGGGTCAGTACTCTTTCCGTGATTGAAAGATGTCGGGAATCACTTGTCAACAGTAGTGCACCACCGAACTCCTCGCGAATAGCCGCTTGGATCTTCGAGTCGGTCGAAAAATCGATGCTACTCGTAGCTTCGTCTAGCACGATGATCGAACTTCGCCGCAAGAGTGCCCGCGCCATCGCAATCAGCTGTCGTTGACCCTGCGAGAAGTTCGTCCCACCGGCCGATACTTGCATCTCGAGAGTCACCGGTGTCCTGGACTCGATCTCAGTGGTGGTTGTGGATGCGGCCGCGGAAGAAGCAGGAGTAGGCGATTGATCTTGGTTAGGGGAACCTGGGCGGCTCGGTGCACGAGAGGCTTGACGAGAGCCGCGCTGGGATTCGTAGGCGCCATCAGTCATCATTTGAACACGGTGCAACACGTCAAGACATTCTAGGTCATCGTGTTCATCTAGAAGAGGCAGTTATTGATACCCGCTGTAGACACAAGAGAGAGGCCATGACTGCGTACTAAATGGATCAAGATTTTCACGTAAAGTTCCAGAGAAAAGAGTGGCATCCTGTGGAATGAACGTCTGCCATAGCTGAGACAACCTGCCAAGCTTTAACAATCCCGACTGAACACTCACAATGCGCGAACGCAAGTCGTGCAAACCGATTGTTGTAATGTCTATGCCGTCTACGAGGATCCTGCCGCTGGCAGGCTCGACCTGTACAACTTTTAGCATACCGAGAACAGTGCGTCATGTTCACTCACAAATCGCAATACACTCATAGCTAGAGTCGATTTCCCGCTCCCTAGAAGACCAACGTTGAAGGGATGTCAAAAGTGAGGTCATATGGACGTACCTGTTCGTCCCAACAAACCCACACGTTCTCTTCCCTTCAAGGTAAAAGACACATTGTGCAGTACGGGTGGCAGTTCAGGGGCATATCTGATGACAAGGTCCTCTACAACAATGAGGTTCTCGCTTTCGGATGATGGCCAGTAAGCAGGAGGGCGCGAAGACTCCACAATGACCGGGGGCTCTCGAGGTAATTCGAGATACTCAACAACTCGCTCGACAGAGCTATACAAAACTTAGTGTCGCGGTCAGCCCCACAGAATCAATATTACTTACTTCAGGTCTAGCTCAAGGCCTGTCCAGAATCGGCAGGCCCAGTAGATACTGTTTGTGAAGGCCATCGCTGATGTTATACAGAGAGCTGCAAGACCAGCAGATACCAGACCGGATAAGGCGAACAGTGTTGTGACTAGCACCGACAAGGCGCCGAGGGCATCAAAGTTTAGCAAAAGCCAACGGTTTGTCATCCAAAAGCTATACCACATCTATCTCTTCGTGAGCAGGCAGGAACAGACTAGAAACAGAGATGTGATACTTACTTGAGTAGTCAGATCAACTTTGGCGTGAAGGCCGTCAAGGAATCGTTGTTCGGCAGAAAATGAGCGGACTGTGACAATGCCCTCAAGTAATTCGCCGAAACCAGAGAAGATCGGGGAGCGTGAGTTGGACTCCATTCGTCTCAAGTCTCGTCCCGTGTTCAGGTAGCCAATGGCAAGCATGCGATATACGAAGCCAATTACGGAGGCAGGAACCAGGAACAGAGGGAAAATTACGCTGGAAATGAACAGTCAACGAGACGAGTAATAGAGATAAGGGTAAACTGACGTTACTATGATAACGGACGAAGCAAAAGTTGCAAGTGACGAATTAACGGCTTGAAGGGAGCTCGCCAGAGACGAATCGACGGTTTCAATATCCTGAAATTATGTCATTTCGAGGAAGCAGAGCTTTAAATTGCTTCCCTCACCTTGCTGAAACGATTGAGCAAGCGACCTAGTTACGGTAGGTAAGTGTGAGTGTATTAGTAAAATGAAATACAAAGCAGTCTACCTTGAGGTGTTGTGTCATGCCACCGCATCGTTGCGCGTACTACGGAGACGAGGAGTTGGTTGAAAAGTACTCTGGAAGCGCGAAGGGCACCGGTGTATTGTACAATGGCAGTCAATACACCGAGAAATGCTGAACCAAGGCCCAATGCAGAATAAACACCGATGTAGAAAAGCGGGTGCTCTTTGGCGCTGGGCAAACTGATAATGGGAGCACTGACGGATTGCAAGCCGTGGATGGTATGCGCGAGGTGATGAGAGCCAAGTAGTCCGTCCGCAGTGATGACCTGCTGCTCAATGGCATGTGATGATGTCATGAACGCATGCGCTGTGGTCACTTTGCCTTTGCCATAGGCTTCGCCCCACCACTGACAAAATTAAGACCTTGAACGGACAGACATGGCAACGCTGCATACCATCATCCAAACTTTCTCGGATGCACTTAGAAGCTTGAAGCTGGATGTCAGCTAATCGTCACTGAACTTAAAAAAAACACACCTGAACCAGAATAATGAAAAAGCCGAGGATACCCCACGTCCAGTAAGAGCTATAGGCCGCTGTGAAAACATGAGATCAACGCAGTAACGAATCGGACATACGAGGCTTTTAGATATGTGTTGTATATGTTCCATTTGACGCCACCCTCCTGGCGTTCTTCATCCTTGACCAGCTTCCTAGGCTTTTTCGCCTCCTTCGCAGTATGGGCTCCCTCGACTACCTCAGCCGCGATTTCCTCGGCATTAGGCGTATCCGCTGCAGCCTCTTGTTCATCGTTGTGAACTTTAACTTCTTCCGAGTTCGCGATGTCATCGAGGGCCCCCTGAGCACGTAGCTCGGTGAGAGTCCCTTGAGTATCAATGCGGCCATCAAGCATCCGGACCAAGTAATAGGCACCAGGCAGGACCAGTTCAACGTGATGCGTCACCAAAATCTGCACTCCGTTATTGTGATTTTCATCTTTGAGTTATGGATAACGAAAAGCGTACCACAGTGCGATTGACGAGAAGGGGCCCGCAAAGGAGTTTCTCAAATAAGAACCGTGCAGTCTGACTGTCCTATTACATCCGTTAACAGTTGCACTTCCAACTCCTTCCCATTCGACTTACCACGGCACTTAGAGGATCATCCAAAAGGACATATTTAGCTGGTGCGTAGACCGCCCGAGCTAGTGCAACCCTAGAGAGGTAATTCAGAGGAAGGCGAACGTTACAGGCTAACTTAAATAATACCTGGCTTTCTGGCCTCCGGACAAGCTGACACCTCTATTGCATTGCATTGTTATGAGCCGGAAAAATGCGTAAATAAAAACTGCCAGACCACGGACCTCGCGCCAATTTCTGTTTCATCGCCATCCTCGAGCATATCCAAATCAGGCCTCAGAGCGCAAGCCTCGATAACAGAATTATAACGGGCATCATCATACGGATAACCAAATAGTATGTTGTCCTTGATAGATTGATGTCGGAGCCATGGAGACTGAGCAGCATATGCGATAGAGTGGGTCAACCCGAATTCGTCGACATCGGATAAGCGTTTTGACATGATGATTTTCCCGCTGAGTGTCGTCATTTCACCTAGCAAAGCCAGCTAACAACGTCCATATGAGTTCAACACGACTTCTGATGCGGATGTTCTCACAAACTCACTAGGAGTGCGGTCTTGCCACTTGCAGTAGGTCCAGTTACGACGGTAAGTTGACGCTCCGGGAACATGATATTAACATCCCTGAGCTCAAAGCGATGGTCGCTGGCCACGCTCCCTGTGAGTGAGCCACGTTCAGTCTCATCGTCCGCTCCTTGCACAGTATCGTCAGTAGATGTTGATGCTACACTGTTCGATGTCTTGGCGACGACATCATCCTTTTGTTCAACCTCATTCCATTTGAACGTTCCATTCTCAATACCTAGACCTTTTGCAGCATCGTCATCTGCTGAGGCGCCAAAACGTGATCTTTTCAAAGAGGACACTTGTTCGTCAACCTCATCTTCGTCGAGATAAGTCGCAATGCGGTCCAGGGCTACCTTGGTCTGAAAGAGAAAGATGTTGAGTATAAACATAGATCCTGAAAAGCCTGAAACTGCTTGCCTGCAATATTTGGACGATCCACGTTGGGACGATATTGAGAGGAAACCTGATCATGTTGAATAGGGCAATCGCCTAGGCAGATTCAACTACTTTGAAATCGGTACAAACGAGGAAAATCGTACCGTGAATGCAATGCCGATAGTCAATTCGTTCCCTTGCAATACGAACGCGAGGAAGGAACATATGGACACAAGCACAGGGGCACAAGACCAGAGAAGCTGAAACAGAACCGAGTTCAGGCGAGCTTTGATCATCCACTTAATCTCCGCGGCGCGAGCATCTGATGCACGATCAATCCAACGATTCTCCCAGGCAAAGAACTTGATGAATTTGATCTTCGGTTGGGTGGTGGTCAGAGACAGCTTATAAAACGTGCGATAACAAACATACCGCGCCGATAAGTTCGTTCAAAACACCCATTCGTTTGTCACGCGTGGCCATTAAGCCCTTCTGAATGCGGATGCTACGCTTCGCGATGTAGCTATTCAACGGCCACCCAAGGGCCAGTACAAAGAATCCCGCGAATGCAGACCACCCAAGCAGACTATAATGATCTTTAGTGACCGCCAAAAATCCCATTTCAGTCGCTTACTTGTAAAGGAAGACACTGGCGATGATGATTTCGAATGGACCTTAACCATTTCGGTGAGCCTGACCTAGCAATGAATCGAGGATTGGAAAAACATACTTCCGTAGATGAAGTACATTGCCGAACTTGTCATGGCGACACGGTTCGCGTCGCCCGCCATCAGGTTGACGATTTTCCCAATGTCAGCGCCAGCCTTGGGATCGTCCGCCTTTGCTTTGGCCTCCGCACTCGATTTTGAATCCTTCTTTCCGTTTGAGGTTGAGTCTTCCTTTGAGTTGTCCTTATTTACGATCCCGGAGAAGTCTTTGCGCTTAAGTGACTTGTCATAAATTGCAGCCATAAGCTGCGATCGCATACGCGTCGCAGCCCGCCGACCGAACCAAAGATGTTGGACATCTGCCTGAGCCTGTAGAATACGAGTGATAAGCAAAATGACCGAGGGAAAATGATTGACGAACTTTGCACATGGAACATACGAAAGCCAGAAATGCGTAGACGTAAGCTCGAGAGCGTGTGACGGGGGTTTCATCTTTATCAATTGCATCCAGTATGCGCCTAGAAACCCATGAATAGAAGCCTTAACGCAAACACAACAATGCCTACTTAAGAAAGAAAGGGGTTGTGTAGTTGAAGCACACGCTGACGAGGGTCAGAACAAAGTCTAGGCTATCAAAGAGTCGTAAGAAAACACAGACAGTCGTAAACATAAGAGATAACAAAATTCGAGATGGATCGGCTTACATTAAGTCCAACGAGTTGGCCGCCCATAGTCGTCGAAGTAGCGTAGTGCATCTGGTAAGAAAATAGTCAAAGCTAGATGGTGCCAACTTGGACATGCTTACTTTGTGTTGCTAAACTTCACGAACACAGAGCGCGATTGCAATGTCGGACTTAGTGCCCAGACGTCGTCCTCGTTCAGCGTAGTATTGGTACCCTAATAAACACTTTTGACTCCACACGTAATCAAACAGACACACGGGGAACACGTACGCGCTTTACTAACGGCCACACCCACGAAAATGTGACCCAACCCCAAAGTGACGTATAATCTTCGGGAGAAACGGACAATCCCTGGACCATTCCTGTAAGTTGACGCGGTAACGCGACCCATGGCAGACTCACAATCTTGGACTTTTCTACCCTGCGACTTGGAACGGAAAGGGGCATACTGAGAACAATGGCGATCAATATGAACAGGACGCATAGATTCAATATATGCGCAGTGAGGATGAGCGATGGTGGGAGGGGAGTACCATAAGCGCGATGGTCATGTGCAAACGCGCCCAGGGATACTAGCTCGAAGGCGGTATTGATGAGATAGAGCGTGAAGAGATCATATGGTGGGGTAAGTTTGGGTCGGACGATGGGACGAATGGTTGCGAACAGCCAGGTCAACGCTAACACGAAAGAACTTGTGACATAGACCGGATTTCTTTCATCTTGAATAATAGTAAAAGACGCGATGCCGAACCATACAAGAGTCTCGATAAGCGCCAACCACGATAATAAGAGCGATTTCCAGAAGTGCCTCGATTCAACGTGTTCGGCTACTGAGTCGGCCTCATCTTGTCCTGCTTCACCTAACGCGGCCTTGGACTCTGCGATGGCAGCTGCATCGAGAGCTTCTGCCTCTTGAAGGGTTAGAAAAGGGGTGAATGGTTCCTTGATAGGACGGATGAGATTGGATAACCACGTTGGAAGCGGGATGGCGACGACGTAGAGCAGGAAGACAAACGCGGCGGGGACGAGAGCCCCCCAAAATGAACGGGCGCACGCGAGGTCGAGGTGCCATATTTCACTCGAGAAGTTGCAGCTCGACATCCTGGTGGGATGAACAGTTAATGGATGTGTAGGTGAAAACCCAAACGCCAACGCTTGGTCACTTGCATATCCAACCCTGATTTACGTAACTGCCATCAACCTTTACGGCGGCAACACCCGAAACCCGAACCCGATGAGCCTCATGACTCGTTCGGGTCGCAACCCGAACGCGATATGGTCGGATCTGTCGCAACTGCGCCAATATTAATGCTGGGACAGAGGTCGTAATGCAATCTTGTACAGACAGGATAATAAACTTGAACTTGAACTGAACAACGAATATGCCGATTACTGTACTGTACTGTAGTACCTGCATTAAACACATGATTCTATACTTTCTACCACAGTCAGGAATAAGGCACACGGCATCATGCATCATGCCGAGGATAGTATCAATACTTCCCCACGAAGGCGTATGGACCTAGGACCCGCACAAGCCCCCGAATGCTTCCGCGACTCGGATGTTTGTGTTTTCGCCGTCGTAAAGTTGAATATTCACTCCCGCTGCTGTGGTAAGATCCATTCGGTGTTTCTAGTCCTTGTGACGCGGGCGCAGGCGGATGTAGGACAGTAAGGACTCTCGAGAGTCCTTACTGTCCTTCATCCGCCTGCTCCCTAGTCGGTTCACGAATTGCCCGAAAACGTAAAACTAGACCGGGTGCCTCACACCGAGAAAAAGACTCCACAACCATGCTGCTACTGTGGACGGAATTCCGCCATTGGTCACCGGGGACACAAAAATGCATATTGTTTGCAACTAGCGGACAGTGAAACGCGCGAGAGTCAGAAGCGCAGCGGGAAAAGCACGGACACAGTGGCACAACTGTGCACACACGAAGAAGAGGACGATGACTCTGAAGACTCTAAACATTAGGGAGTACTACTAAGGGACTTATATACATGAAGATCCTTTGTACTACTAATCAAGTGTGGTGGACGCGAGACTAATCATGAGGCTATGAAGATGAAAGAGAAGTGGAGCAGGAACCACTAAGTGAGGACACGAGTGCGTAGGGCACGTCGCGTTTGATACTAAGGGGGCGGATCTCTAAAGTCTACTCAAAGGGAAATGAGAAGGGCGTGTAAGGTACAAATGGACTGTCAGAGAAAAGAGAACTGTGCATGAAAGGAAAAGGATGACTGATCAAAGAAAAAGGATGATAAACCAACAGAGGAGAGAACTCAGTCGAAGGGATGTCCAAGCGTGCAGGGATGCATGAGGCGGGCGCGAGGCCAATGCGAGGCGTCGCCGAGCCCCCGAGCTCCAAATCCGGCAGCAACTAGATGTATGGGAAGCGCTGAGACGTGTCCGAGCTGTGAGGGTGCCGAGAAGTGGGTTAACCCGTACTGTGTACCATGACAGCAAGCTACATCCGCGCCGCAGCCTCAGGCTTCATTTGCAAACGGGGACATCGGACTTTTCGAGCTCCCAAACAGCGATATGGGATGTCATCGGACGAACTTCATTGGCACCTTTTCTTAGTTCCCGTGTCCAAGTTGCCACTTCTGGGGGAAGTGTGGCAAGTGGAGAGCGAACGTCATGGGGATCGAATGACCGAGCCGAAAATTGAACCGGTCATACTTATGATATATCAACCCTAGAATGGAGGTCGAACAAACGGCTGGGAGCCTGCCAAGAGCAGTTATTGATTAGCGTTCTCGATGTACAGGCACGAACTCTGTTCGTGCTGAGGGCGCAAAGCCAGCACTGTTGTGAAAAGGTCGCATGACTTCGCATTGCCATCGATAATGGGAACCGAATATAGTGTTATTTGAGTCCCGACCAGACCGATGAATAACAACATCAAGTGAGGGTACATCAAAGCCAGGACTCATTCATTGAGCCAGGTTGGCCGTTCGGGAGGGTATTAAAGATGGAGTATCTGTGCGTGCGGACATGGGAAACCCATAGCGCTGGCCAATAATGACCACGACTGCGCCATGCTCAAACGAAGGAACGTCGGTGAGAACACGTACAAGGCAGAAGGGTGTGCCAGTGGCCTCTGGAAAGAGATGAAAAGAGGTTAGGGCTCGAGACAGGCTGGCAGGTTTGCGGTGATCAATGCTAGTAACCCTGGGAAGAGTGAGTTACTTGTTAGCCGTCAGGAGATGGCTTCGGTTTCTAAATCCTGATGGAGTTATACAAGAAGAGGCTCAATTACAAGAAAATTTATAATAATAAAAAGAGTTCAGATTCGTCAGATGGTTCCGATTACGGGTTATCACTGAATCCGCACGAAAAGTGTCGCTATCGCTGCTGTCACGGGGCTGTTATGATTACATTATCGTTTGATGAGTCCGCGGAAATAACCCTTTTTCCCTTGTGCCTTATGACTGTAAGAAGCGATACACCGATTCACTGGAGATCGATCAGGGTAAAGTATATAGAGTATGGGTGTCCGGGTGGATGTGTTAACCACATAACTGGCAGAGAAACAAGACCGCGACGCGGAAATTTCCAAGTAAGAGCCACGACGAGAGATGGGGAGGCGCACCTGTGCCCAAGTAAAGCATCCAAATCCAGAAATCTGCCACGCTGACAGAAGATGGAGGGTGGAGTAAGGGCGAAGACAGTGGGCAATGAACACGTAGTAGAGTGGATCGCTCCAACGGAGACAACAGAGGGAGGGTTGTTCCAAACTTGACTTTTTACAATGAGAAATATCCGAGGTTATGGGGTTATGGGGGATTTAAGCGAGCCGCAGACTGGTTTGTCACTGGGAACTAGGGCATTAGCCATTGAGGCGTGTTGTAAGGATAATGACAAACGGATCCGAGTTGACGAAATGACGAATACAGAGTGGCCGCCGAAAACAGAATCGCCGCAGCCTCCGGGTTGTCTTGCTGAGACTCAAGGGAAACCAGATATCACCTCTTTCTGTTGTTTCTCTGTCCGGTTCAACATGTGCCCGGAAAACTAAAGGAGGATTATTTTTAGACACGGTTCATCTGGGCATGCATCACTTACGTCGGGTAAGCTTAACTTATCCCTACAGTACGCTGGCATCAGGTCGATCCGATGACAGGGCTCCCTGGTGGTTGAGGTAAACATAACCCACGAGGTCGTCGGTATTTTTAAGGGGCTTGCTTCCCTACAGCATTCGCCATGTCGTCGTCAGTCGATGGTTGGAAGCAAAATGATATTCCAGATATGGAACGATAGGGGCAGAAGGGCAAACCGGATGACGCATTGAGAACGCCAAGGCGACCGTGTGCTTGGCGCCACTTGGCGAAGTCTCGGCATTTCTGGGCGCCAAGGAGGTGTAATCAAGTGCCAAGAAAACGGATTGAACTAAAAACCAAGCCGGGTCGGGACACTCACATTCCCTGATGTCTCCCCCAACTCCCCCTCACGCGGACAGCTCGGCGTCTCCCTCCCCTCGCTCTCCCCATGCCTCTCTCTCGCTCGACTCCTCATCTCTCTACAACTGTCAATGGCTCGACTGTACAAAATCTTTTACGGACCCTGAGCCCCTCTACAATCATCTCTGCAACGATCACGTAGGCAGGAAGAGCACCAATAACCTCTGCCTCACTTGCAAATGGAGAGACTGCGCAACGACCTGTTCTAAGCGCGATCATATCACTAGTCATATCAGAGGTCTTTTCTTTTCTCCCCCCGCGACTTAAACCGGTTCCTTATCACTCACTTATAGTCCATACACCTCTCAAACCCCATATATGCGATGTGGGTCCTTGTACTCTCGTTATTACTGCAGCCATCCTTACCGCAGTTTTAGATCTGTAAAAAGACCTTCAAGCGACCCCAAGATCTCAAGAAGCATGAAAAGATTCACACAGAAGAGCATCATGCCCAGCATAAGCACTCCAAGGCCGTCACCGTTCCCGACTCGGTTTACACCAGAAATCGTCACCAATCTGTGGACGATGGCTCCAGACTTCCTTCCCGTTTCAAGTCTCAGCATGGACACTTTGCAGATGGTAATTGTATGTAATTCTATCTTCCGACATGTTTACCTCTTCCCTTACGAGACCTTAGCTGGCCATTTCAGCAGTGCGTTGCTCACTCCTTCCCCGGAAGTGATGCACCAGCAGGTAAGTAGATGGCTTTCTTTGTTTTGTTTTGTTTCTGACTGTTCTCATCCATTCCACCTTCAAGGCGCAACTTTTAGCCCTAGATACTCTTCGTCCTGATGGATCGTCAGCACCGTCCACAGGCATTAAGAGATCGCACGAATACAGCATCAATATGGATGACTTTCTCCAGGATGTCAAGAAGCGTCGCCTTATTCCATCTTATGACTCTCGTATGCGTTTCAACCTCCGCCTCGATAACAACCTGTGACTCATGTACAGCAGATATGGCGGATCGATTGACTAGCCTCTCATACACTGATGTTGCTGCTTCTGCTTCGAATGGCGCTTTCAGTCCGCGGTCTGTTTCCCTCGATATCAGGTCCCCCGAGGAACTAGCAGCCGTCAACCAATTTTTACTTACCCTCGGACGCGACGTTACGTCGGTTCATGAGCCCCGTTCCAGTTCTAGTTCGAATGGCCAACCGTATTCCCATTACTTCGACTACTCTGAACTTGGTCAGCTGGGCCTAACGGGCATGCCAGGGATCTCAATATCGAACACCACGAGCGGCAGCCAGAATACTTACCCGAGTTCAAGTAGTCAATATTCTTCTCACACGCCATTCTATGCATCCAACGCAAGCGTGCGAGTAGGCCAGCAACACGCATCAGCCAACTCTTATCTGTACCCATCCATGAACGGTCTGACCAACCAAGGACTCTCCCCAGCAACGAGCATTGAACGTCGGGGGTCCAATGGTACTCACGCCCCGCCAATGTCGCCGCCACCCTTCCAAGTTGTCGGACACCAGCAACTTCCACCCCTCGGCCACTCACACCTGACGCCTCCACTGGATTCGAGTTCGCCGCACTCTTCGCTATCTTCGCCTTCCAGTTCTACACCTCCCCATCTACCTCATACCGACATATACGAGCGTAACTCTCGCCCCATTGTTCCTCCTGCGGTACTCGCGCCTGTAGATTATACAACGAGGGCTATGCACAAGACGGTTCCGCTTAAAGCCATCCCAGCGCGCAGCTCATCGCCGGTTGACTCAGAAACCAGCTCGTCATCACCAACATTGGAGCGCCAATCACTGGCGCTGCACCCACCAAGTTCACCCCTTGCGCGCCCTCTGTATCCGCTCCTTACATCGGGCGACGACAACCTCAAGCTGCCACCGCTACACAAGAGTTACCCAAGGCTCACACCACCATCGTCCCCTGCTTACAACCATACAACGTTGCCCGTGCTCCCCAGCTTGCGCGAGGTCACCGCAAGTACTGGAACAGCGACACCCACGTCTGGAGTAGATGAGCGGTTATCATCTCGGTTGGACTGTTTGAAGCTCAACGGAAGAGGCAACGACAATCGCGCAAGGCATGCAGCACTTATCCGTGATCTGCTTGTTACGATCAATGAGCGGTATCGGGCACGATTTACGTCTGTTCCACCTCGCCTATCACCGTCTCCTATATTACCCGATGCACGCGATGCCGAGATGTCTTCACTGCGAAGTTGAATGTAAAGCTTGAACAGTAGTAACCTTTGTCGGAACCATAGTACTTGTGCTTTTTATGTTTTATTGGCTTTGTTTTTTTGTTCGCACTGCGCCATACTGCTTAACCATTATCGTATCACTGTCTACCATCTTGACTCATCTGGCTGTATAATTACCACTTCATAGCCCGTCGCTTTCGATATGTGTCCATCACCATCTAGTCACACATGAGCCGGGGTCTCTCCCTGGCTGCACAATCCGAGCGAGTTACTAAGGTTAATAACTTGTTAATTGTCAATGGATAGCGGCTGGTTGCCCGCGGACGAGGCGCAGACGCCGACGGCGAGACGCAGATGCTAACGTAACATGATACCTGCCAGTTCATGATTTCATGATGACTGTGCCTGAGCTTTGCCCAACGTGGGCGCTTGCGGTTCGTTTTTGAAAAGAAGTACGCATTCATGTGACCCTTTTTCGCCGCAGTGGCCGTATCATCTCTGGACAGGTGACTAGATAAACATCCGTCTTCGGTCATACTGGTTTACCATGGGGCTAAGGGTTCAGCGGGTGAGAAAGAAAGAAGAACGTTGGTCAAAAGGGCCCGCGGTCGACGGGTGGTCAGACAGGCTTACTGTACTACTGTATGTCGTTGGGGACCCTTAACGTACTGTACTGTATCGAGGTACTATCGGTTTTCTTCTTTTGTCCACCCAATCTCCTCCGAGTCCTCCAATTAGCATACTGCGAATGGAATGGGGAAAAAGGACCAAGCTGGGAAAGCAGTTGCAGGCACATATTGGTCCATTAATTGGTCTATCAGCCCATCAGCGCTACAAAACAATACTTGTCATCTGATCCGTCGATATAAGGCATAGCATTTGCTGCGCAGTATCCGCAGCCCGCAGTCCGTCATTTGGTGACCCTGTGGCGTTCAACGATTGGCGCGTGGTTGAGTCTTGGCAAATGGCAATGTGGCCGCAGATGCCTGAAAAGTCTTGTCTGATGTACAGTAAATGGACAAATCCATTTGGTTGGTAATTTGGTTGGTAACGGAGAGTGCCAAGAAACCAGCCAACAGCCAAGGGTAGCCAAGCGCAGGCCTTGTACGCACACGTGATCCTTTGATAATGTCAGGAGTCGGACAGAGTCGGAGTCGGAATCGGAGTGATGGACTGGCACTGACACTTGAACTGAACAAGGTCGTACGATACTGACTAGCCGACAACGCATTCCCTTCGCGCTAATCGCAAGGACAAAAATCGCCGAGTCTGAAAATATATCTTAGAATTGATACTGTAAGGGTTCTATAGTACAGTACCTTATGGCTGGGACCGTGGAGGGTGGGCTAAAGGTACGTAGCTTACTATTCTCCGTGCGGTGATACCTACAGAATTTCCTATGGCCAAGTCTTGTGGCCAGTTCACCCTCTGTCATCTGCTCTTGCACGGGCCAATAGGCTCTGGCGCCTGGCCTCGATCGTCCCTGGCTTGGCGCCTCAATGTCGACCCTGTTGGCCGCAAAAGTGATCCTTCGACCTTCAAACCCTGGAGTCTTCAGGAAGCGTTCGGTTGCTTGAGAATCGCTTCTTCCATTTCGCGTGGCTTGGGCCCCCTTGTCCTGTTGGAATTTTTTTCCAGGTCTGGTCACAGAACTGTGTTACAGATGAATATGTTCGGTGATATATTGCAGATGAAATCACTTGGAAAAGTGTTTCTCGTTTCTCGGCCGCAGCTTTGTATGCCAGCTTGAGTACTACTCCATCTATCCATCCCATTGTGCTGAAACGGAGATTCACAAAGGGACAGATGTGAACTGAGGCTGTTGTGAGATCGGGCGCCAGAATGTGTGCAAAGCAAAGTCATATCAAGGTATATTTGTACTCGCTCATCTAAAACTGATTGAGGCAAACTTTCCGTAATGTCGTTGGTGAGGTCATTGAATAATAGAGGGATTTCTACACCAAGTTTACGAAGTAGCGGTGTGTGCTTATTGGCGTCTTTGCAAAGGTACCAACTACGTCAAAAACTCGCATAGATGAGGTGTCCGAGTCCATTACGCTGACGATGGAGTGTAGCAGAAGACCACCAGCACGGGGAAAGACGAACCTACCGTGGGTCTACTTATGGATCCCTACCGAAGCTGGAAAAACTGCCACCGGCAATGGTCTACGAGAGAAGAGGCAATTATCACCCTATCACCCTATAAGCATGTGGCCCATGTCCCAACATAGTCCCTCTTGGGCTTTGTCGGATCAGTTTTCCTTGGCTGCAACTCCGAACAGCTCGTTGGGGCAGCCTCAGAGGGCACTGGCATGATGAGGCGTGTACATTTTCTAACCCTGAAGACAACCCTCAGTAACTGTTGATGGTTAACAGACTGAAGGCCGTGTTGCCGTATCACACGTATATAACTTAGCTATCTACTGTAACAGTTATAGCAGAGCGCGCAAAGCATTCTCGGACTCCAGACCCCCTCGAGAGGAATGCACCGCGATGACTGGTTGAGGACATACATTCTGCCTGTACTTCCTCTGCCCAATGCCTGCGTCCCATTACTATGATAATACCACTTTATAATGTAATTCATTTGGCCGTACAAGCGCCAACCATCTCATCTGCCGCCCCCAAAGACATATCCATCACCGTTTAAGTGTGAGCTTTATCTTCGGCGCAGTAGGCACATCATCTAATGCAGCAACCACAGGCGGAGTTGTCGCAAGTGGCGAGGGCACGTGCAGCGAGCTGATCTGGCCTAAACCGAGCGAGTTGCTGAGACTGGGCGTCAACGGCGGTGGACTACCCGCAGATCCAGACGCAGTTGCCGTAGGCGTAGCTGGTGGTTGCGTGCCCGAGTTGAACTCTGCCCAACGTGGACACTTGCGGTTCGTTTCTGAGAGGGAAAGGGGAAAAAAAATTGGGATGCGTGGTAAGTACAGCACGATTATGGAAAATAGTATTGTGGGGAAGAGGGGGTTGACGTACTCATGTGACCCATTTGGCCGCAGTGACCGCATCGTCTCTGGACAGGTGATAGAACATGTCAGGGACCAACGATCAGGGGTAAGAAAGAGAAGAAAACGGCTAAAAAGGTCCGCGGTAAGAAAAAAAAAAGTGAGGGCGTACCGTGGTATCTGGCTTAATCGGGCGGTTGAGGGTCATCAATGTGCCACCCTCTTTCGCAATCTTTGCGTTCTTGCGATGAAGTCGGCGCTCCTGATTCTTCTTCATCCGTGCAATCTCCTCTTCCAATCTGTGTAACGCAACTTTAACGAAAAAAAGACAAGTCTGCACCTAATGACATGGACACACCGTTTCTTTGCTCGTGCATCGCGGTCGCTGTCGCCAGTCGGCGCCAGCGTATCAGCACCCGTCGTCTCGTCCTCGATAATCTGTCGTCTTCGTATGTACGCACGGATGACAGCTGCATCTCGCACGATTTCTGTGGACCATTTGCCGTCGATGTAGCGTTTGATGCGTAATACCCGCCGCCCGCCGTCTGGTCCGACGCTCACATCCCGGTCGCGTTCCATCGATGACGCACGACTGAACCCTGGTGACGGTACAGGAGCAGGTACACCCGTTAGAGCGATGGCTGGCGAGAGCGCACGGCTCTCCCTCCGTGCTAGGCGCTGAGGAGGCTGAGATTTGCGATCGTCCTCGTCATCTGAAAGCTGTGGTTCGTCCTTGCGGCTCAGGGATGCAAACTGCGCCTTCCAAATGCGCGCAATTTCGGACTTATAAATAAGCTGTTGTTCGGCTACGTTGTACCTGTGGGCAGATTTTGGGCGGTTTTCGGCCTCCGCTACAAAAGCGCAACTATTAGTCGAGGCACTTGGTTAGGAATACGAACACGACAAACCGAGCTTCTGCTCGTAATCCTCGCCAGCTTTTACGAAGATGTCCTTCATCGATACGCGTATGAAACTGAAAGCTTCCCCACGACCAGTTGGGTCACCCTCGCCATGGAGCCGTAACATGGCCTTCGCTTGAGTTGCAAAGATGAAATTCTTCGTTGTGATCCATGGAGCGAGCTGCTGCTCAATAGATAGATGCGAGTCGTCATCGTCCCCGCCCGTATCTTGCGTGCCGCTGTAGCCTGCATCCTGTAGGTGCCGCTGTCCCACCTGCATGCTCTCTGAGAGCACAATTTGTTCCGGTCCCACCATCTTCAGCATCTCGGCTTTGCTAGGAACAACCCAGTTAGGCTTAAGCCGCCAGAAGCCTTGATGCGGGCCACGTCGATGATACTCCATGAACTCCTAGACATCTTTGAATACTCGGAAGGAATTAACAAAGAGAAAACAGACCTTGAGACGCTGACGCATCTGCAGCTCATTTTGATCAGGAAAATATTTCATCAACCTTGATATCTTCAGGCGCTCGCCTGGACTTTTGGCCAGTAGTTTGTACGCAATAACTTGCAAGCGGTGTTTAATTGTGTTTGTGATCTTTCGCGAGTGGGGCCCCGGCACCTCTGTGACAGGATACGTTTGCCCACAACAAATAGGTTCTTGATCTCGCGAATGTAATACTTCGATTCACCCTTGATGGTATTTCTATTGCGATGCCATCAAATGACAGAATCCTGCAGAGAAGAAATCACCAACTTGATAACTAGGAAATCAGTTGGATAAGCTTTATGTCGGAATAACGGGGCTCGTATGAGGTTGCTGTAGAGGGCCGGGATGGTTTGTCCTGGTTGTACATAGCCAAATTTCATGAATGGTGATTCATCTTGCGGTTCTAATACGAATGGTTCTCCAAGGTCGCCCTAGAAAGGAATCAGTAGACTAGCACCAGACTTTTCCTAGACCCACCTTGGGTATATGCTCATCCTTTTCGCTCTTTTTTCGATAATAATTGACGAGTATACTGCCCATTCCGAAATTCGCTATGATGGGTGGGTGTTCTTCCTGTTGCCGATGAATTACAGAGTACACGATAAGAAGAGCAAGGAAATCTCACTGAAAACTCCCATAAAACGAAATTACTGGTATCGCGCAGGCTGAGGTCACCTGTCCTTCTCAGATTCTCTCCGACGTTGCCCCCGCGACCAAGCCTCCGACCAGCCTTATCCTTCTTCTTCTTTGCCGAGCGCACTTTGGTGAACCGAATTTCAATGTTCGCTGGTATTTGCAGGGCTGGTCGATGGAAAGACCGAGACTCCTGCTTCCCCAATCGTGTCTTATACTGAACAGATGGGTGGTAAATAACACAGTCTCCGTCAATCCCACAAGTAATGACTTACGAATGGTAGCTGTAGCTTCTGTGCCGGGTAGGCGTGCTCGACGACGAGATCCCCGAATGTCTGCCGGACGCGATGCCGCCCACCATCCTTTGAAACGTCATAGAACTGGTCGTTGGACAGGTTGAACTTGTCTTTGACTTGTGCACTGTCAAAGCGTAGACGCTTTCTGGGTCTGACTTCCTGGGCTGGTAGAACAATGAGGCATGATAAGGGTACGAGACGAAAGATACGAACCGGGAGGACGCTCCTCTGGAATGATGTCATCACCGTTGTTGAACTCGATTTGAGTGAAGTCACGAAACGGTACACGGGGACTCCAAATAATGCTTTGCGTCCACGCGCCAGATTCAAGCCCCTTGTTGACAGGCGCCATGAGATCACTTCGTGTTTGCTCAGCTGATCGTGAATCGTTCTCGGGTTCATAGGTGATTTGGTCCTCCCAATTGGACAGCAGAACGAGGTCGAAGGAGCGGTCATGAAGGGGGATGGTGGGAGATGTATCAATCCCGCCATGCTTTCGCTACGCGCATGCCCTAATAAGGATCACGGAAAGCGCATACACGAGAAACGCACCTCAAGAGCAGCACGAAGATCCTGGTCGATGCTCCCTGATGAAACTACCTCCTCGACACGCTCATTCTCTACCTGACGTTTCGTATCCCCAACGACTACGTCAAGGAAATTCTTATGAACGTCCCTTTTCTTTGGGTAGACAGATTCGACTATGAACCGATGTCAGCCTGCCATGAACGGGTAGGGAAACACGCACGTTGTATCGGGCGTTTCACTACGCGAGACTTCTTGACGGCAAATCCCTGGAAGAGCTCCGTAAAATCGAGAACTTTGTTCTTTTCAAAGGAAGGAAACCGTTCGTAGACTGTCCTGGGTCTTTCGACGAGGCGTCGAACAACGCGTATGCGCCGTTGCTTGAACGGAGCCAGTGGTGACATGGATTCCATCTTCACTGGCTCATCCTCCTCTTCTTCCTGCTTGAGCTCGCGATCCACCTCGTCCTCGAAATCTTCTCCCTCACCCGCACCGACTGCGCCATCATCTTGATCCCACTTCTCGTTGTAGATTTGAGAAGAGGAAAGGGTGGGAATTCCAGAGATTCCGAGTTTATTAGAAAGGCCCGTGCTGGGAATTGAAAGATCAGAGAGGACGTGGTCGAGAGAAAACCCCGTGAGGGCTGATACGGCGTCATCCTGTGAAGTGTTGAACGTAGTGTCAAGCAATAGCGTAGGGGCATGCGCACTTCGTTCGACATTTGGCTGTAACTAGAGAGTGGGAGAGGGGAGTAGGACCTTTCTTGAGAAAAGCGGGCTTGCCTCACAGGTTGCTCACGCCAACGTGAGGCTTAAGAGCACCGAAGGCAGCGGACAGCAGCGGGAACGGAAGGGACAACCACGGGCCGCTCCATCCGAGAGATAGCCAGTTCAACATTAGGGTTAGGTTTTCACCCCTGAATCCGTAAACAGCAACAAAGCTACTTGCACGTGTTATGCTTGCGACGGTCGCGTGCATGGAATTGTCACCAGATAGTGTTATCAGCACGACTACCATGAAACATAAGGGGCCACAAGTTGACAAGGAAACAGCTGGAAAAATCGAGGTAACAATTATAACCTCTTCCCCGAATCATCTATTCTCAACCCCTCCAGGACTTTCGTAAATCTGTTGATGCTGATGCGGAGAATGTGATATTCCGCATCTTTCCCAGCAAGGTAAATCAGCCTCTTCATCTCCGGGTACTAAAGACCTGTACTCCCACATTCAGATCGTGTAGGGTCATACCATACTTCGACTCTCCCTTTGTTGATACAGTTCATTCAGGGAACTCCAGACGCTCATTAAGTCAACCTCATCCCCGTCATCTCCTTTCCACCAGTCGCATGCGGCAGGATCCACAGACGTGACGGTTCACCCGCCTCCCAATGCGTCCACTCAACAGCGGAGCCAGATAAGAAGAAGCGGAAGCGAGAAAACGGAGAGCCAGACGACCATGCTTTGAATGACACACAGCATGCACGGTTTCCAAACTTGTTTCACGCGAATAAGCATCTTCTCTTGGTGAATGAGACGCTGAAGAAGGAGTGTGAGCAGCTTATTGAACTCACGGTCCGCACTACTTTCTTTGTATCCGTGCGCTTCCCTACCTTTGTGTCATGCAGGACAAAGTCAAGCTATGGATAAATCTGACCATGCCCAAGTACGTCCCGCTTCCCTTTCGATTGTCACTGCATTCTTGATTGACACATTGTACAGAATTGAGGAGTATGTGTACTGTTCCCACATTTCAATTACTCACGATTCCATACACCAGTGGTGATAATTTTGGTACGCTGATACGTATCTCCTTGTGTCAACCTCCGCTCACAGTCTATCTCCCAAAGGTGTACAAATTCAAGAAGGTAGAAACGTTCAACTTCCCTAGCCCCTCAATAATTTTGACGACGTCGCCAGAGGTCTTAAATGAATTGCACCGTTCTCAAGAGAGCGGTTATAATATGCGGGACAGTGTGCGGCAAAACCATTTGAACAGGGCTAAGATCTGCTCGAAAATCATCAAATATCCTCATTTGGAGGACTATGCCGTTCGTATTTTTTATTCGTGCCGGAACGTGGCTCACGCAGTTAGTTATAGTTGGCGTTGAAAGAACACGATGACAAACAGCTATACGTTGCGAGGCAAAACCTCTCCGACTTGCGGAACGTGTATGCTATTGTGACAGATATACTGCACAAAAACATCTCCAAGGTAACTCTGGTGCTTTTCGCAATTATGTAACTGGAATTAAACCTCATTCATAGCTTCGGACACCGAAAGGTAATAATGGCGTGGGCCTATATTAGCCCTTTTTCTTGGTACATGCTCCTCATCATATCGTACTGGACATCGTTCGCCATCCACGATATCTAATCTGGTACTAGCATCTCTGATGGGCTTTTATCATACGGAGATCGTCTTAAATATATTAAACCCGTCTCGTGCTGTGCTTAGAACTGTACCCGGGATTTGAGGATGCCAATGGACCTCTTTTACTTCCTTCTGTCCTTGATGAACAAATAGCAGCTGAGGTGGGACGTCCCGTCCATTCTCAGGAGTGTCGTCCATTGCACCAGTCTCCTCGTCATCCTGCTCAACAGCGAGATCCCAAAGTGTCACTTGATCGTCCGCTCCGGATGCAGCGAAAACGGAATCTTCCGTAGGGTGCCATTCGACGGATGTGATAGGTTCTCGGTGCCACGTGAAGGATGCAACCGGGGTGGGATCGGGGGCCGAGGTTCTAGTTAAATCATGCGCTTAATTAATTGGGTCAATAACAACTGATTATTGCTCAGCTACTCACCCACGCTTCTTTACGTTTCGCAGATCCCAGACTTTGATACCACCCTCGTCGCCCCCACTGAGAAGGAGATATGCCGTACTACGGTTCCAACTGATCACGTTGACGTCGCACTCATGCGCATTCTCGATGCCTGCGACGCTTTGTCTCCCCTTACTCCGCACGTCCCACATGCGCACGCTCTGATCTGCTGAGCACGACGCAAAGACGGTCGCTTCGCTCGGGCTCCACTGAATATCTTCAACACTCGAAGTATGCGAAGTAAAGGGTGTTTTCTGCGTAGTGAAACCAGTGGGAGTGCTTGTCGTCAAATAGATCTTTGAATGGACGTCGCCGGTGAGCAGTCGCAGTGAACCAGTGTCCGATGCGGCCCAGTCCATCGCGAAGCCTTCGGCGCTGCTGTGGGTGTCAACGGTGTATCGGGGGGTCGCCGTACGCCCCTTGTCGACAGTTGTGCCAGGAGCTTCAAGCGCATGGATGAGTGGGCGCACGTCCCAGATGTGCACCTTGCCTGTCTCGGCCCAGCTCGCGACGTAATATGGCCTCGCTGGTGGCGGGAGTGGTTGCCCGGCAGGAAGAGGTTGGGCGCGCACACGATTTACGCCGCCAAAGTGTGGGACGGAGCGATATTCGAGGATCGCATCCTCATCCAGGTTATCACCGTCATCGTCGTCATCAGAGTCCGAGTCGTCGCTCTCTGGCAATGTGAGTCTTGCGGGCTAAACAGAAAGTGGAGAAAAATAAGACATTGAACGTACCTCCATCTTTTTGTGTTTTGTGCAACTGCGTCATCTTGGAGACCGTTAGCTGATTCTTCGTCGCGGCATCGGCCTGCGTCCCAGCGACGATGTATGCGCTTGTCGGGAAACGCTGTCGCTGATCGCCACCGTCATCACGGAGCACATCAAACGAAAGACACGGCCAGTCTGTATTCATCGTATGCCGCATGACGTATACCGACTCGTCAGCCTCGAGGATCTCATCCTTGCCGAGGGTATGCAAACCCGGGATGAATGTTCTCGGCGGCCGGGGCTTTTCGTATGACTCTTCGATCGCAGGTACGACTTGGTCATCCACTTCCATAGCTACATACATACAGTAGCTTATTAGCCTATGCGCATACGCAAGCGCGACACCGCATGCGTAATGCACGGGAGCGAACAAAGGATCACACACACACACCGTCGCTATGCGCCGCGTCATCATCGTCAATTTCGTCCTCCCATGCATCCTCGAATTCGCCCATCTCATCCTCGGGGGGCTTTTCGCGTGCCTGGCCGCTGGCCCTACTACGACTGGCCTTTTCGCTTCCTGGTCGTACATCGGACGCTGCGCGTTTTGTCATGTTGACCAAGTTGCCAGTGGAAGAGCCGTTGGAAAAGCCGAGATCATCCGGCCGTCGGAATTTCCGAAATTTAATTTATGACAAATCGCTGATGCGGCAATGCATTCACTTTTATCCCTCATCGGCAATTAGGGCGCCTTTGCTGGCAGTACTCTATATAAGCAGCCATGTTCCTTGACATCTCGCCATCATTCACTTGCATTCAAGCATAGCAGTTTCAAGACCATGACAACCCTCTACGTCCCCGCAGGGTGAAGTCCCCCCCACTCGCTATCCCGCGATGGTCAGCTCATGTGGATCTACTCTAGTTTCTCTTACGTTGCTGCATCTCTCCTCTCCTTGACTATCGTCCTGCAATGGCAATCCTTGGCTGTTGGTGGTGCGAGGAAGAAGGCCCGCATAGCGTATCCCCAAGGTGAGTCGTTGCGTTGCGGATAATCTCTCGACCTTTGAGCTGATATCGTATGTCACCTAGCATACGCTGATAAGGCGGAGCAGGAGTCCTCAAAGGAGGCAAAGATTTTTAATTGCATGCAGCGTGAGACTTGATGTCCTATGGCCTCTTTCGTTCTTCTCTAATGCTTTGACAGGCTCGCATCAGAACACACTCGAGAATGTCCCTGTAATTGTCCTGACGTGGGTTGTGTTTTCGTCACGCACGCTCTTCGGGCTTATAACATTGTGGCAACTCTACAGGACTCTCATCAGCGGTTTCCATTATCCAATTCCTGCAGCGGCGGCATGTGGGGTTTGGACTGTCTCGCGCATTATGTACACATTACGCTATGGCAGTGGAGAGCCTAAAAAGGTATTTGTTTCTATGAAAAGTAAACCTGGCGGCGAAATCTGAATCCTACTCTCAACCCAGCGCGAGCTTCCGGTCAGGTTGAGCTTCTTTATCCAGACCGGTGAGTGAACCTCCCTTTTATGAATGTAACGCTTCTGACTTACCTGCTCGCATAGTTCTATGTATTGCTTCAGGAAAGGTGGTGTTTGACCTTGTTAAAGCCGGTGTTTAACAACCAGATCGTTGGCTTTGACGTGATATAGTCGCGGGGGCAATATCGCATTCGCTTTAACTTAGCAATTGTTTACGTTTGCGAGAGCAAAGATGGTCTGAGAACTCTTCGCGTTGAGTCTGAGAATGCGTAAGCTCGTGTTAGTTTACTCTATCGTAGTATTCCCTGTCAATAATTTTGCGTCCATGTGTTATGCTTGGCGTGTGCCCTGATGGTGCATTTATTTATGACGTGTCATCGGCGCCTGGAATTACCCGTGCCAAGCCACCTGCCCTTTGTTGTGCCTCAGTCAAGGTTAATACTGTACGTTCGTACTGTAGCACACCCGTTCAAGATAGCGTAACTAGGCAGCTAAATAGTACAGGGTCGACAATACACTCAAGGATGCGGTGCCTACACTGTAACTCTGACAAGGTTGGTTCATTAAGCTGAAATAGCCCCGTGAAGCGAAAGCCTGGTCAATGGTGTTTGATTGTAGGGGCGTCCTATCCAAGTCTGCTGCCAGCATTGCAGTCACTTGACCGACAAAACCAAGAAATCTTCAATTGCAAGACAGCTAATTGTTTGGTCACGGCGTGGACCAAACCCATCGCCATTCTGTTGCTGGGCTGTACTGTAGTAGAGGCCGCTTTCTTAACGAGTCCATCTAATGGACTCGGCGGTAGGCTCCCAAGGGTTATAATTCCGACGACGTGAATATATACTGCCACATCCAATATCATCCTGGTATTGGTGGTTCCTATCTCGGCCAGATGGACACATGCGTAAATGTTTTTGCGTACCGACTCGTTTGGAGCGATCGCAGAGAAGTAGATAGTAGTCATTGATAAAACTGGGTGGACGATACGAATGGGTTGGATACTGCCAAGAGGGAGGAGTTGGAGAAGAGACAGGCGATGTTCGGTAGTCGCAGTTCCATCGAAGCGGTCGTAGAAATTGGATATATATTTGTGACAAGCGAGAAGTCGTACGTTGCTTCCAACGCCAGGCCAGTCATGCGAATGAGCGAGAGCATCGAACCGGTATGGCCTTGAAGTGAGCCACAGTAAAGAAAAGTCCAGTTTCGCATTGTATGACCATGAGTCAAGACAACATCGCCAGACGACGCGACAAAGAGAGTCTGATCGCTTCGGGCCCAGTCCGCATTATCCATGATCCATGAATAGGGACTCGGAGGGATTACCCCTCACGTCCTAAGCCGTTGAAAGTAGGATCAAAATTGCCATGGTTACTCACGAGCACTGGTCTCCGTATTTTGCAGGCCGGGTGGCGGGAAACATTGATGGGAAGCTACGATAAAACACCCAGCTCGCCGAGTAACACCGCGCTTCGGAAGCGAGATGTTAACAGGCCGGTTACTGTGCCGTGACTGTATGGAGTAACCGTGGGCTTGAGGCCGATCACCAAGCATAATTGCAAAAAAGGCGTTCCGCATGGCAATTTTGTTGAAGCGCGGCTACTATTGTGCTCTATTCAGCTTACAATGTTTGTAGAGCAGGACAATTGGATTCTTGAGAGACAGTCTGTCTTTGTCATATACAGCAGCCCTGGCAGGGATGGTCCCCTTGAAGAGAATACAGTGATCTGGACGGGATGTTGTCAGCAGACAGAGGGCCGATCAATGAGAGCGGGCCGGTCACGGTCGGTGTGAATGCCTCGGAAGGCAGTTAACGTGAATGAGGGGCCGTGCCCGCTATACCTTTCACTCCTGTACGTGATCCCCGATTTCACCATGTCCAGGAGCCCCCACCGCCCAAGATCTTCTCTTCCTGCTTCATCCACGGACTTTGCCCTCCGAGCTTCTACATCTCCCCTCCAATCGCCCAGCGACGACTTCAACGGCTTGAATCCCCTCCTCTTTCGGTTTCGCCGCCCCAGTTTGCTATCCCCAAAGTACCTGTCCGACTCACGCCTCTCCAGCCCATTAGCGACATCATTTACCGCTCCCTTGCGTCCCTCCTCTGCCTCGGACGTCGATCGAGAACGTATATGGGCCCGGGCGGACTCTCGCTCTGCTTCTGAGAGCTCGGAGAACGCCACGCCACCACTCAACGGCAGCGAGGCAGATAAAGACGACTGCGACAGCGCCATGAAAACTAGCAGGCCTCAAACGCCTCCTCCGCGTAATCCATCGTCATCCAGCATGGACGTCATCGCGGAATCCTCATATCTCCCCCATCTTCGCCGCCTATCCCATCCTGTACGTCACGTGACGCCTATTATTATCAACTCATCGCGTACAACTGACCTGACCTTGACTTGTATGCGCGGTATACAGGTTAAACTCCCGCGTATCCTAAACATTGTTAGAGAATCTTCCCGCCCGGATGAGAATGAGGTCAAGTCCGAGGCACAATTTCAACGACTCGTTGCCTCGTTTTCCGAACTACCGATGCAACCGCGCACCCCACGAGCACTGTCAGACAGAGGCCGCTACCCCGAAGAAGTTTCTGAAGATCGAGATGTTCCACGCTGCCAGACACCAAGCGATGACAGTGACTACGAAGACGCAGATACTAGTACCATCCCGTTTCCTTTTGCACCTCCGACCCAAGAGCCGATCACGATCAGGACGCGGACGCCGGCGGCCAGCGTGAGCGGGAGTCTGTGTGGCGATGATATAACCGCTGATAGCCCCGGAGGCGCTGCAATGGACGTTGACATGGTCAGGGTTCCCTTTTTTTTTGCCGCATTTATCGATGTAGTGCTAAGATTATCCGGCCGCAGCCCCCATCTCTATTTGGCTCGCCCGCCTCAGCCTCACTCCATCAATGGAGATATACGCCGCCTCCGACATCATCCTCGGCTGTGCGCACAAGCAAACGAAAATGCAAGTCCTTTGTGACATTTATTTCCATTGCCCTGCTTCCCCCATCGCTAACGCCCTCTCTCCTCCCCCCTCCATGGATTTTGTAGATGATGATCGCTTCGATCCATATCCGACTTCCTCTAAACGCCGTGCTGTTTCCCCCTCGGTCTCATTTTTGCGCGAGAATCACACCTCGCTTTCCCCGATATATATCCCGCGCTCTGGCTCTTCATCGCGCGGACCTATCCCGGTGCCTATCACATCTTCTGCAGCAGGATCCGTCGCATCATCGCCAATTTCACACAATGGAACATTGCCATTTGCAAGTCCGACCATGCGCTCATCGATGGGCCTAGCAAGCCCAATCACGCGGCCCATGCGTATGAGCAGGCGGATAGACGGCGAAGATCGAGAAGTCGATGGAACTGGGGAGGCTGTCAATGGACTGTCCCTCGCATGATGATCTCACGCACGATCCTTTTCTCTTTTCTCCCTGGGTGACGCGACGCAGGTTTCATGATCTTGCATGGGTTTCCATTTCTGCACACTGGTACTATATCATCGATATCTTACGCATCATTGTACTCTATTACACGGTCTCATGAAGAGGTGGATGTGTGCCTCGTATCTGTCTCAGCTCTTGTGATCTCGCGAAGAGTTGAGTCAACTGAAAGGCGAACGCTCATTGTAGGTTCGCCTAGGTTTTGCAGAGCAAAAGCCGCGCAAGCCCCACCGCAGTTTTTGAATCCGAGAAACTGCGATGGTACGCCGAACCAAACCCACGAATCAATAAATGATTCATAAGAGGCACCGCAACCCGACGTCATGACGGCACGTTTGGGGGTACTGAATGTATAATGTCCATCTGTAGGGAATCATCGCCCTGGGCCCTATCTGGGGCTAACTTCTGGTTGGTGTTTCGTATAAGGGTACACATGGGCGAAAGGGAGAAAAGAAAGAAAGCCAAAGCCGCCTCTATATCATGAGCTAGAATCGACAGGCAGTGCACCCGCGGCGCGCGCGACCTCGTCGACGCGTCGACGGAAAGACATCCATTGTGGACTGCCGGTTTCCAAAACGTGTTCGTTATGGATATCAAGCGGCGAATGAAGTTTGAGGAACGGGTTGGCCGCTGCGCGGTAATACGCCCAGTGCAACGCTTTAAATATCTATTATTTTTTTCATTATCGTAAATCGTTACAGGAGGATGAGGATGTGAGGTAGAATATGTGCGCACAGAGATGATATCGGCGTCCCGCACGACCGCGTCGGTCAGAGCGAGTGCAAGGATGATCTTGAGTTTGAGCGGTGTCACGTAGCCGTATACCGCGACTTCCTCCAGTGCGTATAGAAAGCCTAGGTAACTCTCTATCGGGGTTTTTGGCGGCGCTGCCGCGACTGGAAAGGGTGTTCGTTATTTTCTTGCTTTGGCATGAATGATATGCTAGAGGAAGCTTAACTGCGCTCGTCAATGACGTCGAGGGAGGTGTGTGCGATGTAGTGGTATTTGAGGACGTCTTCGGGCGAGCCTGAGAGAGCGCGCACGAGGATCGGATGGTTCTGTGAGGAGATGAACGCGACGGCGGCAAGGTTGAGGTTGAGTTGGCCAGGCATCACTAATTGCAAGACAAGACAAGGTGTAACGAGTATTGCGATATCGGCACTTTCCTTTTTCACTCTCGGCGCTTGCGGGGCTCGCAAGTCGGAAGGACGTTATAAACTACCTTTGAAGAAACCAAATCGATCAAGTCACTCTCTCCATGCCCTCTTCACACCAACAACCGGCGCGGCTAACCAAAAAGCAGAAAAAGGCGACTGCCTTCCGGGAACGTGGCAGCGTCAAATCCAAGGGCAAGGGCAAGGGTAAAGGCACGATGATAGGCAAGTCGAACCCTACACCCGGACACTCGCGACCTTTAACCACCACCGGAGATAACGGCGAAGATGGCTACGACTACGACGACGATGACGCTAATGCGATACCTGCCATGGAGGATCAGGATCAAGCTCTGGCTGCGATGGCTGGATATACGGAGGAAAGTTCGAAGGGCGATGACTCGGCACAGAATCGCCGTACCGTTCGGGTTCCGAAAAAGACCGCGATGGAGTCTACGTCTACCGCAGCACATAGCAAGGGGAAGAGGAAGAGGGGGAGCAGTGGAGCAGGGCGGGGGAGCTTGCGGGGGACACGGAGGCGATGGCCCAGCCAGGGCCAAAGAAGAAGGCCAAGCTTGCTCGCAGTTCTGAGGAGATTCTTCCTGCGCGCGAAGAGGACGGCGTAACGACGAGCACGAACGATGGTGGGGACGACGACGGGTCGAAAACAAAAAGCAAAGAGAGCAAAGCACAGCGGTATATTCTATTTATCGGTAATGTCCTGCTGCCCACCCCTCCCTCTGACCCTGGCCATTGTTGACCAAGCCTGAGCGGCTCGTTCGCGCTCATCGTCAAAAGGGAACCTCAAGTACACTACGACGCGCGAAGCAATCCAGAATCATTTCGTTTTATGCGGTGCGTTCTCTCCTCTCTCCTCCTCAGTTTTTTCACTGACGAAATGGCTACTCCGCGCTTAGATCCACCCCCAACGGTACGACTACTTACCCCCAAAGTTACACGTGCTGGCGGCACGACAGCCGCCGCCAAATCCAAATCCAAAGGCTGCGCATTCCTCGAGTTCTCAACGCGGCACGCGCTGCAGGCAGCACTACGCTTACACCAGTCTGAACTGGATGGACGGCGAATCAACGTTGAGCTCACCGCGGGGGGAGGCGGGAAAAGCGACGCGCGGATAGCCAAAGTCAAAGCGCGAAACAAGAACCTCGGGGCTCAGCGTGTACGTCTCTCTTGCCCTTGCCTGCCTCACGCCAGAGTTGAGGACTGACGGTTTTGCTTGACTCGGATCGATCGTATAGACGCGGCGGATCAAGGAGGCAACGGCACAAGGAAAGGATGCTACACAGCACGAACACATACAGCCGCAACGTTTCTCGACGACGTCTGGGGAAGGCGAGGTGCCGCACACTAAACGTACTTGGACTGTCGGTGATGGGGACCAAGGCGGCGAGCGTCACGGGAGGACAAAAGCGGGGAAGAAGCGCGGCACACGGACAAAAAACTGGGGCACGGGTGTGAACGCACTACCGATTGGATAGTAGTTCCTGGTATATGCATGCGAATTAGGTCTATATGGCTTAAGTCCGTCATGCGAATATACATGAGTGTGTATATAGCCACAGCGAGGCGCTGCCACAGCTGGAAAAAGTCCGTCATGAAACTAAGATAAAAAGTAAGAACTGCGAAGCAATCAGTAATATATCCTCCAAGCTGAAAAAAGAACGCACGAAAACGATAAGAACGCCAAAGACCTTCAGCATGAGCCACCGGTTACTCGAAATGCTCGCGTAGTATTTGAGCAGTTCACGTTGCGCCCCGCCGACGTTGGACGCAATGTCGAATGTGTCTGCGTCGATCCTCTGAACCGTCTCACGCTGTTCTGCGACCATGTGCGCGAGCTGGTTAAAAATCTGGCCCAGTTCTGCGATTGTTGTCTCAATCGACTCGATAGCTGTGGAGCGTGATTGGATGTAACTGTCCTGCATGAGCCATCGCAGGCAAGTCAATGACCTGTCTCGGTACCAGAAACAATGCATCGGGCGTACCTGCTGCTCTACGAGCTCCATCTGCTGGAATGCGCTGTTACCGCCATTTGGCGCGCCACCCTCAGCGTGTTCGAGGTCAAGGGCGAGCATCCCATCGTTTGGTGTTGCTCGACCCTTGCCCTTTGTATCAGGTCGGCCAAAGGAACCGTCACCCATGGGATCCTGGCGTTGTGTGCTCGAGAATAGAAGCGTGTCTAAATGAGCCAATTTTAGATCGGTGAAGGGACATCAGATGAGAAGCCAGACTGACTTGATGGCGTTTGATTTGCTGCCGCTGCTGCTGTGGAGGACATGAACTGTTCTGTTCGATCCTTTGATTCTTTCATGTTCTGGTTTCAAGCAGATGTCAGACAAATCATGAGGGCTACTCAAAGGATAGTCACTGCGCACCTGGGTCCGAACTTCCAGCACGTCTTTGAACGTCATACTCGTGTCTGCAAGCTTATTTTGTAGCAGCATGACCACATTGTTGTTGTGCTCCTCGACCTGCTTCTCCTCAGCCGATTTGGTACCGCTCTGGGCTTTACGTTGCTTGACGTCTGCCTGGAGCGTTGCAATCTGCCTGTTGATACTTGCAATGTCTTGTTTGATAACGAAGGTGAGCTCCTAAATAAAGATTTGGCGGGGAGAGATGGACAGCAAAGGGGTACACGTACGCTAATCTCCACGGGCCGGTCATCAAACAGCGTTTTACGCTTCGCCACTGTAAGCCATGTGTATTTAGTGCACCTCGAACGAATGAATGCATAAACATGCTCACGCTGAGCTAACTTTCCGAGCTTGACAGTTGTGGCGCTAATGTCTTTGCCGATCACGCTGGCTATACGAGTAAACTCGCTTTTGTTGTCGCGGCGCTGCTTGCTGGGAACTTTTGTGGGCAAAGAGGAGCGACTGCGAATGGACTCTACGCAAGAAAGGAATTCGTTTGTGCGGTCCTGTAATGGCATGGTGAAATAGATAAGATTAAGGAGAAGGTAAGCGGTATATGATGAAGCGAAACGAGCGTATCGTAGGAGTCTTAGTTATACTTGTTCTCTCTTCGTGGCTGTGTCACTCGGACGGCTACGGGAGTGGCAGTCACGGTTGGCCTGATTTGGCAACGTGACAGTCACACCATGGCACGAGACCTAGAAATCAAGGCATTCGTATATCGCAAATTGTTGGATGCGCCTTGCTAGGCCCATAAGCGTGTTGCCCCAAATTCCCCATAGATTCTTCATTTGTAATCTTCCCCCTCGACGTGTTTCGCTCACACGACCTTTCCTTCAGTCCACGAATCTCGTTTATACTCCCACCACATACGTTCACACACTCAATCGTAGCTTCAGGATGCCATCTTCTTCACCATCCCCAAAAAATAAAGTCCTAGTACTCGGCGCAGGAAACTTTGGATCTTGTCTCGCGGACCACCTCGGAGATTCTGATCACCAAGTTTTTATGTGGTCCCGTTGGAAGGACGTCGTCGACTATTTCAATGAACACCACAAAAACCCACAATATCTCAAGGACCATTACTTCCCGCGTACGGTCTGTGCGGTGGGACCGGACCTTCCGGATGCAGAGTTTGTCAAGCGGATGGATGTCTTGTTGTTCGCCATACCCACGCAAGGACTCAGGTACTCTTTTCCTCGCGTGTATTTGTCAAGCGTGAATATGTACGACTTTACCTAGGGCATTGCTGACAAAATTGCGTCCAAGCCTTGACGAAGCGCACCTCCCTTTGCTCATATTCGTAAACAAGGGTATCGAGACCGGTACCAATGCACTGACGCTCGAGATCATTGCGGATACCTGTGGTAAAGATATTGCCAGGGTCTCAACCTTCCTTGTGAGCAGGACACCGGGGTGGTCGCCGAAGCTTTATCTCTGAAACCTAGTACTTTCCCAGTCCGGGCCGTCATTTGCGACAGAAAGTAGGGCGCAGGGTGTGTCTAGGAACTACGCTGACAAGTCTGTCTCGAACAGTCATCAGGCGCCAACCAACCATGGTCTCCATAGCTTCGTTTTCAGAAGATCATGCCGAGAAGGCGTCACATGTCTTTCATCAGCCGTGGTTCCGCTGGTTTGTCTGAACCCATTCTGCTGCATAGGGGAGGGAGGCCTGATAGAATGCTTGTACAGCTACACAGGCAACGACCCGATTGGGCTTGAGCTGGCCGGTGCTCTTAAGAACGTATACGCGATCGCGTCTGGTATGTCGGAGGGGTTGGGGTTTGAGAATAACACGAGGGCAAGTCAGTGACTACGATTTATTGGGGATTCGAACCGCGTGCTGATCATCAAGAGTGCCCTGATACTTTTAAGGTTTAATTACCCGCGGATTGTCCGAGATGACTCGGATTGGTGTCGCATACGGCGCTAACCCACTCACCTTTCTTTCACTGGCGGGCGTTGGGGATCTGTTTCTGACGTGTAGTTCATCGACAAGTCGCAACTACACGGTTGGTTTCAGGCTGGGACGGGGGGAAAGCTTAGAAGAGGTATTGCAGACCCTTGGTAGTGTCGCAGAGGGTGTTACGACGGCAAAGGGCCTGAAGGCTATCGTGGATGACCTAGACGTTCCTGCCCCTCTTGCCAGCGCAGTGAGTCTAATTTGCACGTTTCAATATGTCGGTGGGTTGACCGGACGGGTGTTTATCAGGTGTATGAAGTGCTATATGAAGGTTAGTGAGGCCGCTATCTGATGATGCGCGCCTACCATTTGAATTTCCGCGGTATCTTAGGCCGAAACGTACGGGAGGAGGCCCAGGCGTTACTAGCGCTGCCGATGGTGAAAGAGCTAGACCTGCCTGGCAAATCGGGCGGCCCTGCACGCGCGCTGATGAGAAAACTAGGGGTTGAAGGTGATTGAGAGAGAAAGGTGGCTGGTGAAATGTACGTATGTTGCCAGTATATATGCGGTATTATGATATGGAAATTATCCTAAAAGTGAGAGGCGGGAAGCGGGAGCGGGGCGAGGGACCGAGGTTTAGCCGAGTGTGGGTTGACTGATGGCGAGATGATCCGATCGAATCTTGATCTGTCTCACGATTTCCTTTCTCGGCTCTTGTAAATTTTTGGGAGCGCTCGGCCGGATTGGTCCAACGCGTCCCGGCCCAAGCTGACCTGAGCCTCCTCAAAGTCCCATTCACCACACACCACCAACACACCACCACCACTCTCTCTCATCCCCTTCGCTATCTCTCCTCACTCTCTCTCCTTCAAAATTATGCTTTCTGCTGATCTATTCCAGGCATGCTCAGATGGTGACCTCAACAAAGTGAACCAACTCCTCCCCCAAGCTTCACCCCTAGACATCGAAGAAAAAGGTGCGTCCCCTTTTCGATTTTTTTGTCCTCACATCTCTCTCATCGTACCCTCCATCCTGTCAAACATGCATCCCCTCTCCTCCTTCTCGTTCCTCCTAAAGACCAGGACGGTGTGACTCCTCTCATCGCTGCTGTCAAAAATGGCCACCATGACGTGGTCAAGGCGCTTTTGGGCCATGGTATGCTACCCGTACCTGCTCGCCACATTTGAAACTCACCAACGCATTCTCGTCTACTAGGTGCTAATCCTGCCCATGCGTCGACTCAGGGCCTCCCAGAGCAATGCACATCAGACCCTACCATCGTGGAAATGCTGCGCTCGGCCGTTATTCCTAAGGTTAATCCTGACGCCCCTCACCAGGACCCGAGATTCATCCACGATCCTAACGTGGGTCCTCCTAAGGCCTATTATATGCCACATCCCGGCCCGTACGCCTACTATCCCGGCGTCCCAGTCCCTCCCCTTCCAGAGGGCGCTATGCCTTACTACCCACCACCCCTTGCCCCGCCCGCGTCGTCCCCACCGTCTGGAGATGACCAACCCCCACTCTCAGCTGGTAGCAATGTCTCCAACCTCCCGCCTCCGGAGATTGCTCGGCTCATCCCGTGCAGGTATTTCCCTGCCTGTCGTTACGGAGCCTCTTGCATCTTTGCCCATCCTCAGAGTCCATATTACTCGGGTGGTCCAATGCCCCCGCCTGCCCAGTATCCCTCGCCCTATGAGCAGCCGCCTTACCCTCCCAACTTTTATCCCGTTCATGCCCGCCGCCCCAGTTTCAACCATCGAATGGCGTACCCCCTCCCCACCATATGTCCCCTGTCTCCCCACAGCCAGCGACGCAGCCTGTCCCACCACCACCGCCCCCGCCGCAGTTCGTGAACCAGCGTAACGGGCGGAGATGCCTCCCTTGCAGATCCCTTTCAACTCTCCGGGAGCACCCGTACCGCCAGGGCCTTACGGCCCCATGTCCCCTGTCTCACCCTCCTACCCTCACCCTGGCCAACTTCCTGTTCCACTTTCTGTACCTCCTGCATCCTTGGGGCATCCATCGACGGGGCCGCCGCCGTCTTCCGCGCCTTTCCCGCATTCCGCGCCTCCGATTGTCACACACCAACGCTACTCATCTGAACAAAATGGTGCACAAAAACCGCTTCCACAAGAGGGCTTTGGCCAACGTGGTGAACGTCGCACAAGCGGTGGTCCAGGTTTCCGCCGTCCCTCATTTGGTGGCAGTCGCAAGCCGCCGTGCTTGTTCTTCCCATCTGGCCGGTGCAGAAATGGGTACGTAATCGGAGTGTAGACGTTCGCGATCATTCTAACGCGCTTACCTCGTTGCAGGGAGGACTGCCGCTTCCCTCACGTTATGGCGGACGGACACGTAATGGGACGCGGCGGCCGTTTCCGTTCCCCTCCTCAAAACCCGATAAATGGCAATAACCAAGCGAATCTCGAAGAAAAACTGGCCAATCTTTCAATCACCGAGGTAAGTCCATACCTGGACGCACTTTCACGTGACACGCTCATCCTGTTTGTCTTGCATGTGCTTGTAGAACGGCAATCACGCGCCACGTCAGGGAAGTAGTGGTAGTACGACGCCTTCCGAGCGTGGCCCGCGCGGCGCGAATGGTGCGCATGTCCGTCCCTCCAAGTCAACAGCTGCCCCGCAGAAGCAGCAGCGCGTGCCCAATGCAGATGAATTCCCTGTCCTCGGTGGCTCATCCACCCCACCGCAAGTCAACGGGTACAACACCCATACAGGGCCGACAGCTGCACAGGTGTTACAGGCTCCTCCTGTGCGCAAGGACACGGCAAAGTCGGACAACTCGTCAACTGAAGGGCAGGAACAGTTTCGGCCAATAGCGGCTCAGGTACGCATTCCCTTCACTTCGAGGCTACGCGACGCGTCGATAATAAATGTTGTATCGGTTGTATCTTCATCGCAGACCATCAAGGCCGCCTCTCAGGACACTACGGCATCGACTCAGGCTTCGGTATCTGCACTTCCCCACAAACTCTCTGTGTCCTTTGCCGCTGTCGCCAACGGCACACCTGACACCTCGAAGGAGGTGTCCGTCTCAGCATAGATCCCGGCATAGCGATCACACTCATCCTGCATGCTTCCTTTGCACGCATAGACTCATGTCCGCGTTTCCTCTCACGTTCCCTGGTCCATCTGCTCATTCAACTTCCTGATCGCAACTCGGGCTTCATCATGTCTATATGTTTCACTATCTGTCCATCCGTCAGTTTGCTCGTATTTAAATATTGCTCGTCCCGGCACGACGGGGCAACCCATATCGTCTCCATGTCTCACGTCTCAATTTGCACGCGTCTGATTCTGTCTTTTTGTCATCTCCATTTCTTCTATTCGCTTACTGCTGCCTTGTTGCACATTTACGACCATCTCTTCTTTTTGGGGCTCGTATGTGCGCTTTCCATTTGGTCTTACCTTGTTCTTTGCTTTTTTTTGTCTTTCATCTGTCACTTAATCACGGTACATATAAACACAAACCGACATGACATTACATTCGCTCTCCTCGCCTACCTTTTCGTCTCTTTATGTTGCTTTTGTCTTTATTTACCCTTGCAGTGTTGCAAGGTGTCGTTGTACGCTCACTGTCATTCTTTGGCCCAGATTCCCGATATTTCGGTGATGCAATACAATATTGCGATCTTGGGGGGCCGTTGGTCACCCATGTTAATGTTGTATTCTCTGTGTGGGGATTGTAAGGAAAACAAAGATAATCATGTGCTACGAATGTTGTTCACGCAGGGGCCGTGTTTCTAATGACAAAGTCGAAAAGGGTTTTACACGTGCGTTGAAGAAGCAACGGGGAGGTTGCTAAGGGACAGTAACACTGAGGCGACCCCCGATCGTGGCAGGTGCTGCGAGTCTGAGGTCTGTGCCTCTGATGAAGGAATCCATCGAAGAATGCGGCGTTGAACAGGCGAGGCTTGTCAAAGGGCAAGAGATAACTGAAAGATCGCCCTCGTGAGATAGTTAGCATCGTTGCCATTCACTTTTTTCCAAGCCAGAATCAGCTGATTGTTCACTTTTCACGGAACCTCACATATCCGATATGGGCGGTTTTGGTTTGTATCGCTCGATCGTGGCGATGACCTAGGCGCGCACTTTTTTCATACAGTAGTACATCTTCGAAAATGGAAGCACCCGTGAAAGATCATATGCGCAGCATACAATATGGGTATAGTACACGGCCTCAGTGAAAGCTTGAGGGCTGGATAGGTGTGGTGTGCACGGTGGGTGATAGCTATTGTTGGGCAAAGCCGCCTACTGGCCTTATCGTCGATTAATTCCCGTTGCCATCATGTGTGTGCATCAAGGCTGTCGCGTGTACAGTAATAGCCCTTGTGACTGTTCAGAGTAAAACCCTCACTTCAGTTGTCAGCAATTTGGTTTGGAGGCTAACGGGATGAGGCAACCCGCCGGTACAGTAGCACTGGCAGGCTGGCCGCGCGCGCCACGCCACCAACTTAAATTCAAGGACTCGGAATCCATCTCCCCGGAACTGGCGCTACTACTAGCTATGAGGCCGCTTTGAACCCAGGTCTACGTGCTCTGGAGGCTGTACTACATCGTGCGTAGCGGGATCGGGACTGAGGAGAGGGAGAGGCTATCGAGTAAGTTAGTTCGGGCGGATTTGAGAGTGCGTCGCGGCGTTGACTCGGAGTGAGGCAGTTTCGGGAAATGATACCCAAAAAGTACAAGAATTGCGCTTGAAAGCACAAAGACGCATTGGCAGATCAGAGGAGTAGAGACTGGTGGAACTTTGAATTGAAGTATGTCTAGCTTTACTACATACCTAACGAATCGCCCTCGCTTCATACCCACTCTGTCCCACGCCCTTGCGCCAAAGCACCTTGACCATAAATTTGGCCATACACAATATCTATGAAACGCACATCGCCAGATCATATTTTTCTACCCAATGATTCTGATCATTGAGCTCCAAGTATCGACATTTGACATATGAATTGAGGTGATAGCCAGCGATACCACCATATTTGCAAACAGTGTTGATGTTTGAGAATATGGTATTGGTGACCATCACCCCAACTCATTGTCAAAGGACAATACTTAGAACTCAGGCGCCTTACTAGCATCATTCTCCATGTCTTCCTCCTTTTCACTGGGCTTGAGCTCAATCACGTCAGCTTGACTCTTCCGTTTATGAAGAAGACGAAGGTCGACGTAGTTGCCACCAGTTCGAGCTTCGACAGAGGCTGGGAGGTCTCTGTAGGGATTGCATAAGGGCAAACAGGAAGTACACCGTGTAGCGCGGCCGAGAGGCGCACCTGTGAGCCAGTGAACGGAGATAAGGGGGTCGGAAGGAAGTCTAAAGGAAAAAAGAGAAAGAGGAAAAGCGTCCTGAGACGACTTGCACACGAGATAAGGAAGGGAAAACTCTGCTGCTCATTTTTGGTGGTTGGACACTGGTTTAAATACACGAAAGCAGACTATGACTATCAGACCTTTCTGAGGTCATGTGAGAAAGAATATGAGCGAAGGAACGAGAGGAGATCAGAGAAGTCCAAGACGGCGCGCGGCCCTGGCTACTAGGAGCCACGTGATACTCGAAATGTACTCTACGATGTCCCAGTTTGTGCACGAAGTTGTGTACGCGCGGTCATCGAAGTTGAATGATGCTCGATAGATGGCGGAGTGGGGGGCTGGATCGAGAGGCGTAAATATAAGGTAAACGAACGAACCTAGTTGAGAGCAAAAAGTGCGCATGTGGCTGGGACTGGAACGACGAAAGACGGATCAAAGGACGAAGCTGAGCTGGAAGGGGAGGGAGGGAAAAAAATTGAAATTTAACGAAAAGGACATCACCTCGGCCGACTATTCCGAGTCCAGTGATCCAGGACGAGAGAGAACCGACACGTCGTAAGGGAGATCAAGGCTGTGGCACCTCGGACGGCTCAGAGCGTGAGATCGGGCTGGCGCGATCTGTGCGAACGCAGCCAAGTCGTCCGCCTTACGGTTTCGCGCCTGAAAAACACATTGGCCTGGATTACTTGCCCTTAACCTTAATAGCCATAGAGAGGGATATAAAGAACATACCTCATTGGAATAGCTGTGTTCATAAGCACGATTGTTTGATGTCTCATATTCATCGATCAATACTATAACAGTCATAGTGTTCATTGATGAATATGAGGCATCAAACAGGATAACTTTCCGACCGAATTTCTGGCGGAGAAAGTGGAATTGGGAAGATTGTCTCATGCATTCTCTTAAATCGTCGGATTGAAGAGAACACATGAGACAATCTTCCCATTAATAACAGTACTGATTGATAAGTATGAGGCATCAAACAGTATGACTTTCCAACCGAATTTCTGGCGGAGAAAGTGGAACAATCTGTACAAGCTCCACGTCAAGTCATCCGATGATTTAAGAGAATGCATGAGACAATCTTCCCAATTCCTGTAAAGGCGGGAAACAAAGCCTTTGAAGCTCGACAGCATTTCCTCCCAAAACTCGCCGGTGAGATTCTGCTACACATAAACGAGTTGTCTGAGCAGTTTGGAGGGAAAATACATAACTTTAAAGTCGCAAAAAACAGTAATCTTTTGTGATTTTAAAGTTCGTGTATTTTTCGGTGGGTACTTTCCCATGTGCTTTGTGCAGATGTCTTCTCCGCACGCAGCAATACGTAGGCCTTTAAAGAGCAGGCGCGGGACGGGATCATCGGGCCAACGTAGTTACTTGAGCATTTGCAGCAGCATTTCTGCAACCTCCGGGTCGAAGAACAAGATGAACGTCGCCTGTACAGCTGTTGTCGACGATCGTTTTGATAAACTCCATTTTTTCAACAAGGTAGGGACCCAGATTCCTTCGCACAACGGGAAAGAAAGAAGCATTCATGGCCTTCAGGACACCACGGCTGTAATCCATGATAGATGAGGATAGGGAGATACAGAACGTCGGGGTTTGAAACTCCCAAGAACTGCTGTCACGTGAAGGGAGTGATTCTGATTCTGATTGGCTCCCTTGTCGCAATGTACATCGAGGCTACCCCATGTCGGTATTGTCGAGCTCAGTATCTCTGCTTTTGAATACCCTTGTTCAAGGAAAGCTTCTTCAGCTCGTCTTTCCGTCATATAGTTGGTGACTGTCATACCCCTGCAAGTGAACGTGAACAAGAGGGGGGCAACCCAACGTGGGAGGTAAGACTGTAGTATGCCACCAACTTAATTCGAGAATCCATCTCCCCGGGACTCCCACGAGGCTGTTTCTGACCAGGTCAACGTGTCCGGGCGGCTGTCAATCGTGCAAACTTCCAAGTCACTATTGTATTAAGTGAAATCTGAAGGGTGCTGCGCAAGCGTGGTTGAGTTGGTGTAGTGTTTGACGCCGCACTGGGAGCACCGCGTTCTGTGAAGTATTAAAAGTACATCCTGGTCAGGGTTCGTTACCCTTTGTTCCTTGCCTTCAGTTATGGATATACCTAGCTCACCGCCTAGTTTACCTCAACAACCTCAAGGATTATCTGAGCCGGTGAGCTCAGTCACTGCTTTGTGAACCGGACGTATGATTGACTGTCGCTGTGACCATTTTTTTTAGAATGGAGACTCGCCGCGGTCTTCAGACCCAAATGATGGCGTGCCGCAAGTTTTACGCGATAATACCCGTTACACTAGGTATAATTCCGTCGCTCTCCCTGCCGAGAGAGGCTTCTGGAATTCACCCTATGTCCCAGTGTCACTATTGTCGTCCCAACTGAGATTCAATACATGATCTCAGTCATCATGTCAATCCTAGACAAGTTGGATCCAATGGAGCGACAATACCTCAGGCCTATCATTACTGTAGTGTAAGCAAATGGAAGCACATTTGTAACATGCACTATCGACTTAGCGCTGCCTAGGTGTGTCGAAACAGCGTTCCTGAAGTCAATTGGCCAATCCAACAAGGAGGTGCTCTGTGTCATCCTCTTTACGATCCTCTTTGGATTTGTGTGGCCTATCTGGTCGAATCTCAAGCGCGTGCAGTGCCAGCTCGATGATGTATTTTGGAAAATCGATGCTCTTCAACAATCCATCAAGGTAACAGACGCTTTCTCGTGTGTTTCAGACTGGCCGTTGACAAGTTGATATAGTCCGTCGAAACAACTCGTCCTCTTCACCCTCCCATTGAACGTAATCCTAAAGCCGTTGCAACTAATGACTTTGCGTTTTTGACAAGAGAAGATCCTACCTCGAAATCAACTGTGCATCCTGTCTCGAAGTCGGTTGAGTCTGAGCCTGAAGAACCCTCTGACCAGGGCCCCTATTCCCACTATGAACTCCCCGCTATATCAGAGCTTGCCAATCCCTCCAAAGGTGCCATGAACTGCGCCTCTCCCGTACCACCAACGTTTCCAGGGTCCTATCATGGTGGGGGTGTCACCACGAAGGCATGGACAACATAATGGGTTTGTCCGACGTTGGCTTGGCAAGTAGTTCCACAGAATGGCCCAGACCAACACCGGAATCCGCATTCAGTCATTGGTTACCTACTCTACGCGAGATCAAGCAACGCATACAGCGATTCACTGAAGGTAGGTTCGAGAGGACCCCTCTCCTGGATCAGGTATGTGCACTCCGTTGCAGTCCAGAGAAGCCGTCTAATGTGATCCGTCTCATATTGTTCAGAGCGAGCCATCAAATCGTATCCAGCTTCGCCGCTGCGCTGTGCGCCTCCTCATGACCAGCGCTTCCTTTCCCCTGCCGACTTTTCATCTCCAGTCGGCTTTCTAGGCCCCTCAGAATCCATGCCCTACTATCCTACTGGGATCTCCAAAAGGATAGAATGGTCGCATTTACTGGTGCCATAGATTGTTTAGATCACCTAGAGGTCCATCTCCTCGGAAACGACGATTTCAGAATCGCCACCACCCTTTTTGAACTCACCCAGGCACTCAGCGACCTGGGTTTGCACAAATACGCGTTGGAAACATCCGGTTTCGCTTTGGACACTCTCGAACATCCGGACGTTGTGACACCCGAAGATGCCCGTCACCGTATCGCATCAATACTGTCTCTGCGGGGAAGCATTTTGTGCGACTTGAAGCAAAATGAGAGGCCGTAGACACAGCTCATAGGGCCGTAACCCTGTTTAGGGAACACCAGGATTCTCAAAACACACCCATCCCCGAATTGGCATTCGCTTCTCTCAACTATGCTGTGCTACTCAACTCCGTTGGCCTCAAAGACGAATGTGCCGTAGTGGTCTTCGAACTCCTCGGCGAGGTGGACGAATCGCAACCGGATATGAAGGATGTTTCTGCACTTTGCAATCTCTGCCTGTCGAATCTGCGCTTTGACGCCGAGGATGGCATGGACTTGTCCACGACCGAGGAGACGATTAAACTGACTCGAACGTCGTTGGATCCGATCTCCCAGACAGCGCTGGCAGGTGCACTCCTCAATAAATCGAAGATACTTTCATCGGGAGGGCGGAACGAGGCTGCAATCTCCTGCAGCGCCGAGGCCGTAACTCTTCTTCAGGGCATGAGCGCCACCCGCCCTGTTTTCTCCCTCTTCCTTGCGCATGCCCTCGACATCATGCTCGTATTCTCTTGCAAGCAAACTATAACTACGAGTCGTACTCTATTAGACACGATGCGATTGAGCTCTGGCAGACACTTAAAGTCTCTACCCCTGATCCTATCGCGCGGCCATTGGCATGGTCCCTTTTCGAACTTTCCAAGTACCGTCACGAAGGTGGGGAGAGGAATGCCCTCCGTGAAGAACTCCGAATCGCAGAATGCGCCGTCGACGCGTTCCGTGGAGTGGTGCCTCTAGATATCCCTGGCCTCGCAGATGCACTTTATCTGTTCGCGGTTCGCATGTTCGAGCTTGACAAGAACCGCGAGGCGGCCACATACGCGGAAGAGTCGGTTCAGTACTTCCGGGAAGCGTCTGCGGAGGATCCGAAGTACGCGTTAGACCTTATATTTTCGCTCTCACTTGCGTCGTCTTGCCTCGCCTACACGGAACGGGATGAGGACGCGTTCGAATACGCGAAGCAAGCTATTGATGTACAACATGGGCGAAAAGGATTAGAAGATAAACAATATGACGCGCACCTCCGTCGGCTACTAATGGACGTTGTAACCCGATCCATGGAGATGGATAAGATGCACGAGGCACTCCCTTGGTTGCAAGAGCTTCAAGCCCTTGATCCGTCAATAGGTACGCACAAGTTTTCCCATTTTGGTCGATGAATTGGGGGAGTTAACCGCGGAACGATAGAAAAGTCTTGGAATCCTCTGCTACGCCGAAGTGGCATGTCTCAGGATAATGGTAATGGAGAAGCATTCAGGAAGCAGACAACCCATTGGATGAACCCAAACACCGATTCGTCGAGACCGAAGAGCAGTTTCGCTTCCTCAGCGCCAGTGGCGAGCAGTTCTACGCTAAGAGTTGATAAGGGCAAAGGGAAACACTCGTACCCCCACCAGGGTACGAAATTACACTGCACAAGATACTAAGGGCAAAGCAAGGAAGTCGACCCCATGTTTGAACTGGGTATCCCCGGACATTCACTGGCCGACGAGGAGATATTCAGCCCGGGAGCTGCGGCACAGCGTAGGTTCACAGGCCTCAGAAACATGAGTCCTCTACAGGGAGATTTTTTGGCGGCGCAGGTGGCAATGATCACTTGAATGGCTGGTCTGGCATGGGTAACAGCCGCAGTGGCTGTACTTTGGGTGGCTTAGTGACTTCTGGCTCAGGAATGGGCGGACTGGGCATTGGTGGTGGCATGGATAGCCTCGGCTCAAATGACCACCTTGATAGTGTTCGCTCTATGCGGGATGTGGGCAGTTTGGGCGGTAGCATCAATGACCTCACCGAGGGTCTATCAGGAAACTTGGGTAGGCTCGGCCCGGATTTTTTCAAGCAAGGAGATGGATACGGCGCGTGTATGGACAATGACAACAAGAACAGTGGGAGCGGTGTCCAAGGTGGACTCGGAGCTAGTTCGCCACCGTCCTCCACCACATGTACAGGCACCTGGAGTGGGATGGGGATACAGAGAAAGCTGAGCGATGAGGGCGATTATTAGTACAGTAAATAATCGAGCATTGCAGACAATAACAATTCCGTTACCCAGGGAGCTATCCTTCCAAACTGCAAACGACGTGACAGTGGATCCCGTTCACAGACTATTACTCTCTTTCTATTTCTTCCTTTACCCACACGCATTCAGTCAAGCATCCAGTTGAGGAGGAGCCTCATTTTCTTATACGCTTGCGGAACTAGCTGAGGAGCATAGGAGGAGTGCGAGTCGTTCAATACTCATTCATCCTCACAAGTGTCAAGTCCGAGTCGAGGGCGGCGGTTAGGTCACGTCAGTCTAATGGCGACTCTGTATTGGCGCTCCTTGTGCTGACTCGGACACAGAACTCCTCCCCTCCCACCACATTGCCACCGCCTCTCCTCCCCACTTTATCCATAACAAAGTGTAAACAATGTCTTCAAGAGAGCCCTTGTGGTACTGCTACGAAGCGAGCTTCACTATCATTTGACACTCTCTTCCACTGACTATTCCATCAAGTGTGAAACAGAAATAAGACCATTGATGGTATGTACAGTTGCCCTCCTTACCCCCCAAATTCCAGAAGAGTATCAAGCGAAGCAATTTACAACCTTTTTTTAGGTCCCCGATCCTCATTGTGCATCATGTAATGGCCGATTTGTCGAGAAGGTAAGGAACACAGTTGTTTTCCCCGCTCTTGATTTGACCATTCCGCAACAGATTAAGGGCGACGCGGATGATCCACGTAGCTCCAAGGACTCAATTGTAAGTTGTCGTATTTTCTTTAAATTTACTCGCTCAATTGGTAGCATTAGCTTAGAGCTGCAACGGACGCCATTTGCAATCGAGTCTCGTCTGAAGAACTCACCGGGGATCGTGTACGAACGTCGGCAATTGGGCACTTGGCGCTAGCGCCACCCCCAGATAAATTACACCCGACACTATCATCCTGGCTTAAGAACATAAACAAGTTAGACGGCCTCATTAATCGCCTACAGGACCTTGCGTCTTCTGCCCCTACAGACCACCGATCTCAGCTGTTGAATAAAGTGGCGACGTTGCGGGTAACGTTCAAGAAGCAACAAGAGCGCTGCATCGAGTTTTTGCAACTGAGCGAAATTATGCTAATAGATATCTGCTCGACATTGACGCCGAGATTCGACAACAGAGCGTCCTTTTGACAATCTAGAAGAGCGCTTGGAAGCCGCTAAGAAGTTACATGGAGATGCCGTTGATCTCCAAATGTTGTACGAGTCCGGAACAGTTGCTTCTATGAACGATTTTGTGCGACAGGTAAGGCAGTCCCCGTGTGTGCAGAGGCTGCAAGGCAAATTACTGAGATATTCGATCTTCAGGTATTTCGCGGCCGCTTCCACAGGACGTTGTCCTGTTTCAGGAGGTAGACTTGTGATGGCTGAGATTCGGCGATTCTACGAGGAATTGAACAAATTCTGGAGAGAGGAGATATGTCATGTGATTGAAGCTCTTAAGAAGCATCGTGTTGACTCGAGGGATTTTGAACGCTGGAATAGCTTTCGTTCGAGTCTTAATCAGACTATCGAGGCTTGGAAGGTATGCTTTTGCCTCTACTACTATGCATTCCCAACCGATCATATCTATGTCCAGAACCGGCCACCAAGCTGTGATACTCAAAGCACACCCAGCAATAACACATCCCCTTCTACAGTCCGTCTATTCTGCCTTCCACTTTGCTGTTTCTTTAGATTGACCGTGAGCAGGGAGTTGACCTTGGGGCGATAGCCTCCTTCTTATCATCCACAAGCTGTTCTTTCGGAAAGCGCTGGATCGCATCTCCTCGAGCGACTCATATCGATATTCGCCGTTGAACCGGTCTTCCTTCCGCGAGGCTATGTTGCATTTGCAGCAAACAGTGACCTGTGCCTTTCTTTCTACAGCACTGTGCCGAGTACGGCGAGAAGGTGATCACCTGGTGTCTTTCTTTTGACGCTTCCCCTGTATCCTCTCGGGTGGGTGCGCCCTATGACCTGCTAGAGCGGACTACGAAACTTCTGTCTGAGGCGACAGGCGTTTCTACGGAGAATGTCGCTAGTGTCAAAGGTCTGTCCTTATGAATCAGCATCTGTGATACCTTTCACTGATCGAGGTGGGAATTCTGTTTTCTGCACATCAGGGTCGCGACGGTGCAAAACTACGTACGAGAAGGCCTCAGCTTTAGAACAGAAGACTACGTCTCAGTTAAACACTCTACTCGAGTATTTCTCGTCCTGGGTGGCAGTCATAGATGGTCCTTCCGATGATGCGCCCATCGACGTAGTCCACCCCCAAGAACTCGGCGAATTAAAATGTGCTTGGGAGAAAACAAGAGATTCTCTGCGTTCGGCCTGGAAACTCTGACGAGCGAGCCGGTACATCATCATCGTTCCTCGCTGGCATTCATGCACTGTCGATCTGCATTAAGGCGATGGATGACGAGTCTTGTCTGTTTTTCGTAATGCATTCGTTATCGTTTTCGATCGCTGCTGGGTTTTTGATATCAATTCGCTTTTCTATCGGATGTTTAGTGTTTCAAGTTTGTTGAGTAGGACCTGTATGATTTCGCATGGACATTCTCTTCTTAACTGTAACTTGAACTTGAAAATGTATTGTAAGGCCTCGTAGCTACTATCAAGCTAAGTGCAGCGAAAGTAAGAGTGCGTCGTTCTGACAAGAGAAGCGGGAGGAGAAAATAGGATGGAAAGGGGCAGAGTTTGAGAAGAGCGAGAGCACAGAGGCCGGCCGTGACAGCGTGGACAGCGGTTCCACCAAACGGTTGCCGAGAGAGGAAAGAAAACACACAGTGAGTAAATGGACAAGAGAGTGGAAACTTCTGGTTCAATACGATGCCCTCCTCAACGAACAGGAGGGCGGTCTTATTCACGCGCGCTGCCTTTCGACTGGGTCTGGGTTTTGTATAGTAGTGGCGATCTCGGGTATCAGTGATAGGTATTGGATAGAGAGAGGATGTAAGCATGAAAGGACTGAAATAAGATAGAAAGGAGAGAACGTACGGCTGCCGCTTGTGTCAGTGAGTTAGGTGTCGTCCGTCCAAGAGCGAAAAAGGAAAGATGGTTAGGGTTGGCAAAGCCGCATAACTGTCGTCTTTGGTGGCTGCGCAGCGCAGCGTTCACTGCGGGACTTTGTGAAACGTCCTTTAAAAGCCTGTCTTCGTCTGAATCAGTCAGCAGAAAAAAGGAGCCATGCCGACGGCCGACCTCAGGGAGGTTATCTTCATCAACCACCCGAACCTCATATTTCCCTCCGTCGCAACAGTATCAGCTTACTTCGCACTCTCCCCTACTCCGTCATTCATTCCCTTGACGGTTCTTGTCGCGACTGTATTGGTCCAACCCGCATCGTTTATCCTCGCCCCCATGCCGCCAGAGTCATTTTTGGGGAAATTGCTGGCATTTCGCTCGCCTCAACCCTTTCTCATCTCACACCGTCGATCCACGCTCTTTCCTCAACTGCCTCTTCCATTTTTTCGCTATGGCTGATATCTTCGCTTTCATCCGCCGTAGCATTTGGTGCCATCGTTATATCAGACCGCGTCAGCCTCCGCGTCAGCAACCCTTCTACCAAACTCACTCTCTTCCCCACTTTCTGGGCCACCGTCTGGCAAACCGTCTCCATACAAGCCCGGTTGGCCACCTTGTTACATGGAGTCCAGTAACAGGTATTGCAAATTATGAGTGGATGAGACCATTTTTCGGAGCATGGGGTATAAACTGGCTTGTTGGCGCGTGGGCGATGGTAATCGCCGAAATTGTTGGTGCGTGGTTCATCGGGCCTGAAGACGAATCCGAACCGCAGGGGCCCCTTATCCCAAGCATTGTCTCCAACGGCGATTCTCAACCAACACCGCCTACATCCTCCCCAGGACCCCTCATACACTTCTTCTCACTACCGTCCTCCTTGTTCTAACCAGTCCGTCCCTTTTCTCACCGGCTACTCCCCTTTTACCTTGGTCATCTTCCTCAACACCACTCCCTGTTGGCTGCGTCCTCCCCCATCCGCCTTCCTCTGGCGATGGAAGCACCCCCCTGGACAGGTTTATCGCGGAATCCAGACATCATAACGGTGCCCGTGTCCTCCTCTGGCCTGAGGGTGCATTGAGATTGAAACTGTCTCCCAACGGGAGGAAGCTATCAATAGGGTGCGAAATGAAGTCAAAGGTCCGCTTGTTGGTGTCACCTTCACCGAACCAGTGCCAGCCAGTGCTGGATGGGAACATTCCCGTGAGGGCAAGTGGCGCAACGGCCTAGTATTGGTTGGACCAGATGGACCTGTTGCAGAGTACTACAAACGCAATCTGGTTCCAAGTACGTGTTCAAATATAGAGATTATTTTTGCACTCACCATTGCCTTTACTTCACAGTTGCAGAGTCTTACGCGCTCACTGAATCTGAAAACGTACCCGAGATATATGAGCTTGAACTCCACGGGTCCAACAAGAACAAGAAATGGACTCCAGTTCCCCCATACGAGCGCACCATCCCCTCACGGCAGCCATTTGTCTGGATTTCGCGAGCCCAACCATATTCGCTCCGTTGGAATCCCGTCCGGCACTCATCCTGGCACCCGCACAAACCTGGCACCACGACGTCAGTATGGCAATGTGGGAGCAAGCCAGGGCCCGCGCCGAGGAAGCGGGAAGCATGGTGCTGTTCTGTGATGGTGGTGCTCAAGGCGCGAGTGGGGTCGCCGGCCATGGCATACGAGAGCCTGTCCAGTTCGGAACTGGTTCTTGGACACGCACTATCGGCGTCCAATGGCCATTCAATCAGCGACGTACGTTATACATGTGGGGCGGCGAGTACCTCCCAGTTGGTTTTGTGTGGTTGCTGGTGGGTGGTAGCTCGTTGGTCGAAGTTCTTATCCGGCACGGATCTGTTCGTGGCATCCGTGGGGCCGCGGCCATCCCATTTGCCCGCGTGGGAGAAGCTGTTGGTCGAGCGAGGGCATTTTTCCGGCGCCCCGCAGCTGTTCAACTTGAAGGGGAAAATCAACCCTTGTTAATTTAACAAGCGTTTATTTTTTCCGTTGTCAAATTTTCTTCCTGTATCTGCCTGCAATTTCTCGTTTCGCTGTTTTCACGTACTGTATCAGCACTGTAGCAAATTTGAAAGGGTTCTCAATCTAGGAACTTACTGTACAGTAGTGCCGTTGAGCGGGCACGCGCCATTTTTGCGGACATGCTGGACATACCCTCTTCCATCGTCTGTGTCTGGAAGGAATGGAATGTTGATCCATAAATTCTATAGTTCCGCAATAGGATGTGCGTAGATGTGTACGTACTCACTACCAACACTTGCAACACCCCATGGACAGAACCGCGTCTCAGCTTCCTTGGACTCGGAACCTAACCTTGATTTGATTTACACCGTTCAGGCCAAAGTCTCGCTTTCAACTGGATATCGGCTGACCCTGGACAGAACCATGACTTGTCGTAATATGATCCCACTTTAACGAATCATAATCCGTACTGGTAGGACAGCTAGCGTAGGCTTCCCCATACGAATCTCTCTTCACCCCACAGTCACCCCGGCGCACTCTCCATTCTCTCTTCGTATAAGTAATATGTCGATAGCGAAGGGCGTCGCTCTCGTGACTGGTGCGAGCAGAGGCATAGGCCGCGCCATCGCTCTCCGTCTCGCTGCGGATGGCTACGATATCGCGCTCAATGACCTCTCTGTCCAAGAGGCAGTGCTGAGAGCTACAGCAGAAGAAGTTGCTTCTGGAGGCCGCCGTGCACATTGTGTCTTGGCCGATGTGAGCAGTGAAATACAGGTCCAGACCATGGTCTCGGACGTAGTACGTGAGCTCGGTGGACTCGATGTGGTACGTACCACTTTTCCTGACACACTCTGACATGGAGGAGGGACACAACCGACTGACACACGACGTTACTCGCGTTGACAGATGGTCGCAAATGCTGGTATCCTTTTAGTAAAGAGTTTTGTCGAAAGTCTGTTTTACATCCTACTACTAGCCGACCGCATTGGGGCTAACGTTGCACCCTATGAAGCTACTGCAGAAGATCTCGACCGGATCATTGGTGTCAACCTTCGAGGCACCTTCCTTTGCTACAAGTACGCAGGTTTGCAAATGATCTCGCAAGGACGTGGCGGACGCATCATCGGTAAAGTTACCGGTTTTGTTGTCTCTCACTTGTAACTATTAAGTTACTGCCTCCATTTTCACACAGGTGCGTGCTCCGTCCTAGGCAAGCAGGCATTTCCATCCTATGGTGCCTATTCTGCAAGCAAATTCGGCGTCCGAGCATTGACTCAGACCGCTGGTGCGTCCCGTCTGATCACCCTCTCTTCCACACCTCCGGGAGACGTTGTTTGAGTACTGAAGCGATTTGGGTAAAAAAAAAACTCAGCTTTGGAGTTCGGCGCGCACGGCGTTACCGTTAACGCTTATGCTCCCGGACCTGTCAGGACTCAGATGTGTACGGTTTCGCCGTTGGCCCACCTCTCCAAAGACATGTTTCTGACAACTATTAGGGGATGATATCGTGGCCACGCGTAGTGCCCCTAAAGAAGTAGTCGATGAGGAGGTACGCAAGATCCAGTCCACTTCCGTCATGTATCCCTTTAATAAGAATGTTTGGATAGAATTCAAAGCGTGCCGCAGTTGGTTATATTGGGGTGCCAACTGATATTGCGGCGTTGGTCTCCTTCCTCGCTTCTAAGGAATCCCATCTTATCACCGGCCAGTCAGTGAGTATCTTGGCTCCTTACCAATCGCGTCCGTTCGCCTGACAAGAGTGACATACAGATCAGCATAGACGGAGGTAGGTTCTTCGATTAATATTACTGCCGCAGAGCAGCATCGTCCACATACTGTAATATGCTATACACGACCATGAAATACTGTTTGGGATGCCCCTGCATACAAGCAAACAAAAAGTTGACAGTCCTCAGCTCACTCAACATACATCGTTCGAATTCCAGGGTATCCCCTGGCTAGGTTTTATGGCGAGACCGTAGACACGAAATATCACTTCTCCAAGGAGCATATGACATGTATGATGAAGGTGAAGGCCTCGCAGCATGCGCGCTTTTCCGCCGACTCGATCATTACACTACGATGTCGGCAGGAAGGGGAAGCTCTGAAAGATAATATCCGGCGAACGGACCGAAGAGCCGAACAAGCGTAAGTCCAGAAGTCACGTGCGCGAATATGGTTCCATGCATGACTGGAACGACACCCAATCAAGCAAAACTTGCATTGAGCACCAAGACTGAAGCAAGCGAATGCGAAAAAGACTGGGTGGGACGTACGTCAGAGCAGAGTACGCTTCGAATCGATCCCCTGGGACTCCTTGACTGACACGTGTACACATAGGGACGCTGGAGAACGGTTGGAGAACCTACAAATGGAAGTGAGAGTTCGGTCTATCCTCGGAGCCAGTGAGGACTCCGGATGTGCGTAGACAGATGTGTACGTACTCAGTATCAACACCCCATCGTGGTTCATTCCATTCAGGCCAAAGTCTCGATTTCAACTGGATATTGGCCGGACTTGTCGTCATATGACCCCCACTTCAACGAAATATAATCCGTACTGCCAGGGATTGGACAGCTAGCGTTCCACATCCAAATTCCTCCGAGTCTTCGCCCCTCATTCACCCCACAGTCTCTATTCTCTTTCTTGAAGTAATATGTCGATTGGAAAGGGTGTCGCTCTCGTGACTGGTGCCGCCCAAGGTATTGGCCACGCGATCGCTCTCCGTCTTGCCTCGGACGGCTACGATATCGCGCTCAATGACCTCTCTGCCCAAGAGGAAGCGCTGAGGGTTACAGCAGAAGAAGTAGCTTCTCGAGGGCGCCGTGTACATTGTGTCTTGGCCGACGTGAGCAGTGAAATACAGGTCCAGACCATGGTCTCGGACGTAGTACGTGAGCTCGGTGGACTCGATGTGGCACGTATCACTTTTCCTGCCACGCTCTGACATGGAGAAACACAAACCATTGACACGCAACGCGGATTGCGTTAATAGATGGTCGCAAATGCTGGTATCATCTTGATGAAGAGTTTTGTCGAAAGTCTGTTTTGCGTCTTACCAGCGAACTACATAGCCTGCATTGGACTAACTTTGCCCCCTATAAGCCACTGGGGAAGACCTCGACCGCATCATTGGTGTTAACCTTCGAGGCACCTTCCTTTGCTACAAGTACGCAGGTTTGCAAATGATCGCGCAAGGCCGTGGTGGACGCATCATCGGTAAAGTTTCCCGTTCCGTTGTCTCTTGTGTATAACTAACTACTGCCTGGTCCGTTTTAATACAGGTGCGTGCTCCCGCGCGGGCAAGCAGGCAAGTGCATCATCTAGCGCCTATTCTGCAAGCAAATTCGGCATCCGAGCATTGACTCAGACCGCTGGTGCGTCCCGTCTGGATCCCCGCCTCCGGCGCTGTTTGAGTGCTGAAGCGTTTTGGGTGAAAACTCAGCTTTGGAATTCGGCGCGCACGGCATTACCGTCAACGCTTATGCTCCCGGGCCTGTCAAGACTCCGATGTGTATGATTCGTCGTTATCCACCCCTCCAAAGACATCTTTCTGACACCTATCAGGGGATAGTGTCGTGGCCATGCTTGGTACCTCTAAAGAAGTATTCGAGGAGGAGGTACGTATGACCCATAGTCCACTTCCGTCATGTATCCCTTTAATAAGAATGTTTGGATAGAAATCAAAGAGTACCGCAGTTGGTTATATTGGGGTGCCAACCGACATTGCGGCGTTGGTCTCCTTCCTCGCTTCCAAGGAATCCCATCTTATCACCGGCCAGTCAGTGAGTACCTTGGCTCCTTATCCATCACCTCCGTTCGCCTGACAAGAGTGACATACAGATCAACATAGATGGAGGTCGGTTCTTCGATTAATATTACCGCCGCAGTGTTCAGCATCGTCCACATACTGTAATATACTATGCACTAGCGAGACTACGATGTGCTACTCCAAGGAGCATATAACATGTACGATGGAGATGAAGGCCTCGCAGCATGCGCGCTTTCCGACTCAATTGCTACGATGTCGGTAGGGGCGTCTCCGGAGGATATCTCAGGCAAGCAGACCTGAGAGTCAAGCCAAACATGTAACCGATTAAGTTAGTGAGGTGTCGGAAGCCACTGGCACGCTGTAAGATGAGCAACCCGTAGGGTAGCAAGCCACACCGTACCAACTTGACTTCATCATAACGCGAGACTCGGAATTCATGAGTCTCTCAGGAATGAGCACTATGAGGCTTGTTTTTTCTTTGACCAGGTTAACGTGTTCAGGAGGCTGTACATCGTGCGTACCGGGATCGGGCTGAGGAGAGGGAGAGGCTGTTGAGCAGTTTGGGCGGATCGAGAGAGCGTCGGAGTGAGGCAATTTCGGAAAATGATACCGTAACGCAATAGTACAGAAGATGCATTCCCATATCAGAGGAGCAGAGACTGGGGAAACTTTGAATTGAAGTATGTCTGGCCTTATTACATGCCCTAACGACGACTCCCCCGCTTCATACCTACAGTCTCACACCCTTGCGACAGAGCACCTCGACCATCGGCATGTATTTGATCACGAACAATATTCTACGAAACGCTCACTGCAGGATCAGCCTTTTCTACCCACTGATTTTGATCATCGAGCTCCAAGTATCGACCTTTGACGAATGAATTGAGGTGACAAACAGCCATACCATATTCTCGAAGAATGTTGATGTTCGGAGGACCTTCTGGGTCTGCGATCTGCTCAAGCGCCTTATTGGCGTCCATCTCCATGTCTCCCTCCTTTTCACTGGGCTTGAGCTCGATCAGGACAGCTTGACGCTTCCGTTTATGCAGAAGACAAAGGACGACATAGCCGCGACCAGTTCGAGCTTTGACAGAGACTTCCCAGCCTTTCGCTCCAAGGGATTGCATAAGGGCAATAAAGAATACACGGTAGACGTTTTCCGGAGTCTTGCGACTCAGGATGCCGGCACGTCGGTCCTTGATGGCTAGCTTTGGACGAAGTAATTGCTGCATGAAATCCGGCCACTTTGCCTCAAAGTCGCTTACCGGACCCTCCACGCATGCCTTGAGAATATCGCCTGGGATTCTATTTTGCGAATGATCCATCCAGCCCAGTCCGTCATAACCTCCTGATTCGGTATTTTAAATCGACCATCATTGTCCTTGGCAGAGATCAGAATGGAAAGAACTATTGGATAGAAATAACTGTCATGTCAGACCATAGTAACAGGTCAAGTCTCGTCAGCTAATACATTCCTGAGTAACGTTGGCAAACTTGCTATAGGTCAGACTGCGCCTAAGTTCAAGATGGATCTCATTGCAAGCCAGAAGGTCCTCAACAATACCGTCACGGAGGCCATCGTCTGGAAACTCTCTGTCTAATAGAGGGAATTCGTCTATATAGTTGCTGAGTTAATTAAACAAAACGATCGAGGCTGGCGAACCTGTTGCAACCCAAAAATTCTCGATGCTGGATTCCTTCAAGGCAGACATGATCGATACAGGATTGTATACACTGATGGGGCCAGCACTGCCGGAAGCAATGTAGGAGTTGTAATGAGCTCTAAGGTCTTCGAGCTCCAGTTCACTCTGCAAGGCAGGTGAAAATCATCTAATCCACACGAGATGGGTCAACTCACATTTGACAAATCTCTCAGGTCCTTGACTTCGTCTTCCGTGAACATCAACATGCCAGAAAAAATGGAGTGAGTTGTGTGTAGTGCATGATCTGACTGATAATTAGGAGGTGCCGCTCCTTGCCAGATTAAAGCGACGCACCTGGACATTGTTTAAAGCGGAATACCACCCAAATTTTGCTGCCGGTAGAACACCAGCTAGAACCGCATATTCTAGGTATCTATTAGACTAAATAAACATATTTTTAGGTTATATGTTCTGCGAGAATTTTGATCATCACCTTCAAGAGAGAAGAAAGTACGCCGTGCCCGAAAAACAAATTAGCCTGGATGACTTGTCCTTAACCTTAACAGTCATAGAGAGGGATATAAAGAACGCACTTCATCGAAATAGCCGTATCTATAAGCACGATTGAATGGCGTATCATGTTCGTCAATCAACACTATAACTTCCCGACCGAATTTCTCGGCGACAAAGTGGGACAATTTGTACAAGCTCATCTTCAACTCGGACCGCGTAGCTGTCTTGAGACAAATAGACTCAAAATAAATCTTGTCCCACCGCTTAAGAGACTGTATAAGACAATCTTTCCAATTCTGGTAGAGGCAGGAAACAGAGTGTTGAAAGTGTGAAAGCATTTCCTCCCAAGACTTGCCGGTGAGATTCTGTCACGCGTAGAAGTTGTCTGAGCAGTTTGGAGGGAAAATACACGAACTTTGAAGTCAAAGAAAATAACGGGGTACTTTCCCATGTGCTCCGTGCAGATATCCTGTCCGCACGCAGCAATACGTAGGCCTTTGAAAAGCAGACGCGGGTCGGGATCATCATTTCGAGGGATGGAGAAAAAAGATCTGGTCAAAAAGTTTAGTACAGAGAGTGGATATATGCCAACGTAGTTTACTTGAGCATTTGCAGCATGGTGGATTTCCCGCAAAGTCTGGGTCGAAGAACAAGATGAACGTCGCCCATAAAGTTGTTGTCGACGATCTTTTTTATGAGCTCTGTTTTGTCGACAAGGTAGGGGCCAAGATTCGTTCGCATAACGGGGAAGGAAGAAGCATTCATGGCCTTCAGGACACCGCGGCTGTAATCCATGATAGGAGGTATCACATTTATCTATCTTACGTAGCGTAGTTGGCCTAAGTTATTAGATCTATTACGTTTCATGTTTCACGTACTATATCGTATTATTCAGATCTAATCTTTATAATTGACTAGTCACGCATGCGTATGCGACGAACAGAACGCGTCCCAGTGACCGTGACTTGCCTCCTGGAACGGAACCTTCAACCTTCTCCCGATTCGATTCGGTTTACTTACACCATTCAGGCCAAAGTCTCGCTTGCATCCCGGAAAATCAGCCGACCCCGGATATCATGATGCCCATGACTTCATCGCAATACGGTCACACAATTCCCCACTTCAGCGAAATATAAATGTGCGTAATGGTACGAGAACGGACGTTCCGTCCAAATCCCTCCATCCCTACAGTTTCAAGTTATTACCTCTTCCAAGCATAATGACGATAGGAGCAAAGGGGCGTCGCTCTCGTGACTGGTGCTGCCCAAGGCATCGGCCACGCGATCGCTCTCCGTCTCGCCGCGGACGGCTACGATATCGCGCTCAATGACCTCCCTGCCCAAGAGGCAGTGCTGAGAGTTACCCCAGAAGAAGTCGCTTCTCGAGGGCGCCGTGTACATTGTGTCTTGGCCGATGTGAGCAGTGAGATACAGGTCCAGACCATGGTCTCGGACGTAGTACGCGTGCTTGGTGGACTCGATGTGGTACGTACCATTTTTCCTGGCACACTCTGACATGGAGGAGGGACACAATTGAACCGACTGACACACGACGTTACTCGCGTTGACAGATGATCGCAAATGCTGGTGTCCTTTTAGTAAAGAGTTTTGTCGAAAGTCTGTTTTACATCCTACTACTAGCCGACCACATTGGGGCTAACGTTGCCCCCTATAAAGCTACTGCGGAAGACCTCGACCGGATCATTGGTGTCAACCTTCGAGGCACCTTCCTTTGCTACAAGTACGCAGGTTTGCAAATGATCTCGCAAGGACGTGGCGGACGCATCATCGATAGAGTTGCCCGTTCCACTGTCTCTTGCCAGTGTGTATTCGGACTCGAGGGAGGATCGACTCGCAAGCTTGGGAAAGCGTGCAGTAGCTCGCGTGTCGCGTGAAGCACGTCACATCTGTGCACACTCTCACTCCTGCAGGCTTGCTTTTATTAATCGTCACGATGGAAATACTGTATATTCAAGTTCTTATATCTAAAGAGTCAGGGCAAAGGAGGTGCAGCCACCGCGCGGCGGGCACGTACGGACACCCATTATGCATGTAATGAAATGAGGATGTATCCATATCCGTATTCATACAGATTGACGAAAATCACCTATCTGAAGAAAGAAAGGAGGATGGGTATAATGGGTTTCGTGGTCGGAGACAGGGGTTAGTGCTGATAGCGCTAATACTGGGGCCAAGCGCCTTCGGACACTGTCCATCGCGACGGGAGGAGCGGTCGATTCGACGTAGCGCATCACTACAGACTGGAATTTGACATGCATACATTCAAAGTCACTACCGTGACTACTACCGGCTTCTCGCATTTCTGGATTGCATCTCCGTCTGCTTACAAAGGTAAACTTTTACAATGCGACCCGCTCGTTCGCATGGCTCGAAAACTGCCACTGCTTCAGCTGCACCGCGCTGGTACTCCCCGTCCGGATCAAATATTCCCTCGGTAAATCTTCGGCGCGATATTGATATCTCGACTTCTTCCAGTACGGGCAAGATGGCCTCCTGTCCGTCCTCGTCTTGCTTGAGGTAAAGTCCAATCTCCCGCACGAATGGATTCACCCGAAGGACCCTGACGCTCCGGAACTGGCGAAGAAAATCGCGCATCCGAGTCGAAAAAATATCCTCCCATCCCGTCATGTTCGAACTAGGGAAATTTAAAGTAAGCTCCTCCGCTATGGAAAGCTTCGTAGAGGGCGTGCTGTTCATTGAGCCGATTGAATACGGGGAACAAGTCACGTTGAACCTAAAGGACGACTCGGACGGCTTGAAGTGATCGATTTCCCCTAAGTGTGTCGACGATACAAAGTGGAAATTATCTGAATCGAAAGTTACGCTGACTGACCGAAATTTTTCCCTCACGTCGTCGATAACCCGAGAGAAGTGTGGAAGGGAACATCTGGCGCGGACCTGGAAGCGAGCATCCTGCAGGGACGGGGCCGAAATCCTGGACATGAGATGGTTCAAGAATCTGTTAGGGCCCGAATAGTAGAAACGTGTTAATTCCGACATCGGAACAGTGGCAGTAGTATCTTTGGGATCCGGAGACTGCTCTGACTCGGGCAGGAGGACTCGAAGATTTAACTGTGTGGTCAGATCGAGCTTGCGTAGGCGTTGCATGCCTTGCAAACAGGCAATAAGGGACGATCCTTGTAACAGGTCAAGATTCACGAAATTAGAAGTAGTAATCTTCAAAGTGAGGTCGGTGAGAGCCGTTGCGGACGATAAAATTCCAGATACGAAGAATGCGATGGAACAGCCGTATAATTCAAGACGTCGAAGAGGTAGATCTGATCGATCTGATCCCCTGAGAAATGTGGCTGGGATCTCAGGTTTGTGGCATTCTGTGGGAAAGCAAAGGACAAGGCTCTCCAGCGCTGGAAAGTGATAATTGGTCGCCTCGATGAATTTTTCAAAGTCGTCACTGCGCCCTTGAAAGGAGATCTCGCGCACACGATCACGATGTCCGAGTGCGGCACCCATGCGCCAAAGGGCACTGCAGCGGTCTCCCTCGGTTCACACAACAATTGTATGTAGTCGACGAGAATCGGCAAATGGCCCGACAGAATAGCCTTGATATTGCTCGGTTTTACGGGTCCCACGACGACATTTAGATCCAAACGGGAGGGCGACGCGAGCATGACTGCGCGCCACTTTCTGCACACATGTGCGAGATTGAACCATGCGTATTTCTTCCTCCAGTAATGATCGTATTTATCGATGATATTTTGTCGATAGGAATCGAATATGTCTAAGAGTACCTCACCAGGTACACGATTGCTGATCCGCGACTGTTCCGATCCCGACAGATGCACAGACTGTGGAAAATAAGCGTTGGAGTCATTGAGTCATTTCTAGACGTACTGTTTCTGGTCAGTGGACTCCATGGTGCACGGTGGTGTGTGTGGACATCTGGCAAAGTCAGGGCATCGGCTAAAGTGACCCCCCGGAACAAACAGGTACAAACTCTCGCTACCATCCCGATAAATCGTGCACAACTACAGTAGTACTCGTACAGAAGTTCCTCTATCTCTTCCGTTCCTTCAGTGAAGGTAACTAGGCCCCACGACAAAGGAGACGGCATCCCTGTTGAAAATGACATCGGCAACAGGGAGGATGCCTCGGTTGTCCTGATAAAAACGGGGATACTACGTACCTGGAATGGCATAGGTCCTCTCGTTCCCAATCTTCCGAAGCAATCCCCTCTAAAGATCCGGCAGGACTCTCCGCATGTGTCAGAGTCAAAACGTTGCCGACGATCCGTCGCAATCGCCACAAAGCGCTTTCGTCCTTCGAAGACTCGTCCAAAATATCACTGCAGGTTCATCTGCCACTGGCAGTGGCAGGCTCACCACGCCCGCTGCGATGGTCAATCTCGCTTACGATCACGATTACGATTACGATCTCGCACTCGCGAGCATCGTCACAGAAGCCACCGCAAGTCAGCTCACAGATAACGCCGGCCCTCGCCCAGGTTAACCTCCCCCACTCCTTCGCATAGGTCAAGGCGACGCCGTGACTCGCGCTCGCGGCGTTCCCACGCCAAAATCAAATCCAGTACTAGCGCCAAAGCGCTCATTAGGTTCCGCTCCGCATGAAAAATGGTGCTCCATCAGATGGAAGCCCCTCGCTCGCGCACGTTATCACCCGAGCCAATTCCTGTCGTTCCCCGCGGGACGTCACACAACGTCCCAGGGGCCTTGACTTCGACGACGGCGTCCGATCATGCAGGGCGAGCGAGAGGATGGTGGTAATGATGGCCGCGCACAGGAAGACGCTGTAGGACGTTCTGGGAAAGAGCACGGAGGACAACCGACGGCGGAGGCGGCATCGTGATCACCACCAGTACAACTACATCTGTATTGTCCGTGTCGTCCGCGTCATCGACTTCACGGGTGCTCCAGTCACCACCACCACTGTATTCCTCGTGCGTGCGTGCTAGGACATCGATATTCGAGTCGTGGGACCGCTCAGCGCGAGAAACTTGCTATGCACGACGCTGTTAGTGTGCTCAATAGGCTCGGAGCTAAGATTGTGGGTGCCGAGGCGGGCGTGCTTGGCGTGAGAGGGGAGATATGGAGCTTGAGCTAAGTAGGTTTTCAGTAAACTTGAAGCAGTTTGTGGGCGGTGTTGACGTTGATTAACGTTGATTTTGAATACTGCTATAGCTACTACAAGTCACCTGATATACTGTATAATGTGAAGTCGCGTCGCGGTACGGTACGCGTGGTCGTCGAAGTCGAATGATGCTTGATATATGGCAGAGTGAGGGGGATAATCGAGAGGCATGAATATAGAGTAAACGAATGGGCCTAATCGAGAGCAAAAAGTGTGCGTGGCTGGGACGGGAATGATGATGGGGATCAAAAATCAACTGAGCGATAATGGTAAATCTTCGATAATTTCCGCAAGCGAGAAATAGACATTATTCTGGAAGGGTCTTCCGGAAAGGGGTAGGAAAAAGAAACAAGGCAGTTCGCAGTCGGCCGTCAATCTGGCGTATGTGTTTATGCGGTGATAACAAGGTCGAAAGTGGGCTTATGGATACCATTCTCCTGCATACACTTGAGAAGGAATGTGATGGGTGTGATGTCCAAGGAAGAAGGTTGCCAGTACCACCAGTACCACCTGTGAGCAGTCCCCCGATGCGCCCGAGTCCATCGACTATTACGCAACCCGAGTCGCCTTTGGCCGAGAAGACAGACTCCGAGTCGAATGAGAAAATTACCCATTCCTTACTTACCTTCAAGTTGACTTCGTTGCCATGGTGGTAGAGACGGTTGTAGGAACGAAAGTTGTTAGCGCGGCCGACAGTCAACCCGCCGCGCTTGATCACCGTCAGGCACGGTTCGCCGTCCTGGTCAAGCACCGGGTGACGCATCTCTTCATCCGGAATAATTCCACTAAGTGCTAGAAGGTGATTTTCCGGGTATTCGAATGCATTGACATGCTCTACATCCGGGTTCATCATTTGAATCAGGTCGCTCCTTGAGATGTGGGAACGGAGGTCGATGGCATTCAACCTGCCGTTGAAGTTGGTAAGGTTGACCTTAAAAGGATCCATTTCAATAATTGCCCAGTCTTCAGTATAACCCTCGCTACCGACGCCGATACCAATGGGAGGGGAAAGGACAACACGGCCCAGGATGTGGCTCTTTAGGGGAGTCCAGCGTATGGAAACCGAGTTATAGAATGAGACGAGCGTTTTCACCGCCTCCCTCACTTCGTCTAACTCGACCTGGACTAGATGGCGCTTCTGTTTCTCTGCCGGGTCATCCTTCTCCTCAATCTCCCTAATACTCCGCTCTCATGGGTCTTGACGAGAACTGCTTTTTGCCTTTGATCTCGGCCCGGATGGATTCATAGAAATTGGCGAAAGAAGCACCGCTGAAAATCATGGCATTGTGGCGGTTGTCTTTCTTACACTCGAAGTGCTTATTCCTGCTCCTCCTCTCCGAGGTGAAGAGGACGTGGTGAGCCGTGATGAGAAGAATTCTCTCGGTATCCCCATCCGCAGTCAGGAAAAACCCAGTGGTACCAACCGCCCAAGGCGTAGACTAGACTGGCGGCCAGTCTACACCTTGGGCGGTTGGTACCACCGGGTTTTTCCTGACTGCAGATGGGAATACCGAGAGAATTCTTCTTGTCACATCACTGGGCATAAATAGACAGACCTAGCGTGGTAGAAATAGGCCCGCGGACATGAGAGGTTGGGTCAGATGAAGGGGCGGGCGCGAGAAGATGGGACTGGCTGCCAGTGAGCGCGTGACGATTGACTCTCGAATTTCAACTTCAACGTCAGCGATACTGTACTCGGTGAGGAGTTCCCTGCACTTGAAAGCGGCAACGATGCCTTCACGGCCAGATCCAGGCATCGCGCCAATCCATAGGATAACTGGTGCGGAAGACGATCCGGTCTTCCCGATGCGGACGACGTCCGTGCTCGTCCACTTCACATCCATCAAATCCAAGAGCGCGTGGAGCTTGAAGGCTAGGTTGTCTTCCCAGACCTCCTCGAGGACATGCTTTCCGACCGCGCGGAGCTCCTTGAGCCCCTCCGAGCCGATGGGCGCCTCCCACGGAGTGGTACCCGTGCGAGCGACCAACACAGGAGCAGACGGTAAGCCAGAGTAATAATGTTTAGCTTCCGTGGGGGACGGGATTGCGAGAGAACTTGAATTGCTCGGCGGAGTCGTGGCGGGGTAACCCTTGAGGTCAAGGCACGAGACAGGAAAGTGCTTGCCAGTGTCAGCCATGGCCGTCGCGATTGATGAGGAAAGGGACGTCACTAGAGGAAGAGAAAATGAGCAGGACAATGTAAAAAAAAAGGGAGACTAACTTGTTGTCCAGTGTATAGAGAGAGCGAGTTGCGTTTGGTGGGACAAGAGGTTCCTCTATATGGCCAAGAAGTACCGGAGGAGGCTGGCGGGCAACATCGAGATTAGTTGAATGCCAAAGAACCCGAGTGGTAAGCGACTTTCCTGGACTGCCCAGACAGACGATAAGGCACGATTGTCCTTGCTATATCACCCATGATCTATTTCACTGTAAATGGTGTGTTTTGGGGTATATTACCTTGCTGGCCACTTTGTTTTGGGTCATGGCCCACCTTTGAAATTTAATTTATGCACGCTTGTCTCCGCATTTACTTGATAGATGGCGAGCATTGCGTATAGAAGAACTACCGATGGGATCAGAAAAGGGTGATATAGTAGCACACTCCCAGCATCTGCAGAAAGGACGGCGTAAGAAGGAGCAGAAGAAGAAAAGATGAAGCGCGATTGACAACGAAGCGCTTCGTTATGCTGAATATCGTGTCTGTCATCATCTGCATGATGGGTCGTGTGCGCCAAGTTCACTGGTAGCGATTCGGTCGCCACGGACGGAAAAAACTACATTATTTTATCATCGAAAACCCTTTCAGAATTTTTTTTAAGGGTCACCTGTTCGTCATCACTATAGGAAATCCATCAAATGCAATAATCTTTTCGTTTGTGTGTAGACGTACCGACGATTCTCTAATCCCAACCAGGTTTAGTAGGATTGGAGGACGAGCGTGGCGAGAAAGGAAAGGAACATAAGGGAAAGCTTAGCACACCGAAATGGAACCACAGTAAATTTGCTTATGCTGGTGGCTACGTGCATAATGATCTAGATAATATTGCATGTGTTTACCTCCCAATTTCTCTACTTTGTCAACAACAATAATGCTATCTGCCTTGACCAGATAATGCCACAAATGTCAGTCCAGACGGAAAGGACGCGCATATACTCACCATGAATCTCAGCTGTGTACCATCCGCCGGGCCGACAGATCCGCCATCCCAAGGGTCGCGCATGAATGTTTGCCAAACTCGCTTGCAACCCGGAAAATCAGCCGACCCCGGATATACCCATGGCTCCATCGCAATACGGTCTCACAATTCCCCACTTCAGCGAAATATAAATGAGCGTAATGGTACGAGAACGGATGTTCCGTCCTCATCCGTCCTCATCCCTACAGTTTCAAGTTCATTCTCTCCTCTTCAAGTATAATGACGATAGGAGCAAAGGGCGTCGCTCTCGTGACTGGTGCTGCCCAAGGCATCGGCCACGCGATCGCTCTCCGTCTCGCCGCGGACGGCTACGACATCGCGCTCAATGACCTCCCTGCCCAAGAGGCAGTGCTGAGAGTTACAGCAGAAGAAGTCGCTTCTCGAGGGCGCCGTGTACATTGTGTCTTGGCCGATGTGAGCAGTGAAATACAGGTCCAGACCATGGTCTCGGACGTAGTACGCGTGCTTGGTGGACTCGATGTGGTGGGTACCACTTTTCCTGGCACACTCTGACACGGAGAGAAGCAACCCACTGACCCACTACGCCTCTCGCGTTCGCAGATGGTCGCAAATGCCGGTATTTTTTTGATGAAGAGTTTTGTCGAAAGTCTGTTTTACATCCTACTAGCCGACTGCATCGGGTTAACTTTGCCCTCTATAAAGCTACTGCGGAAGATCTCGACCGAATCCTTGGTGTCAACCTTCGAGGCACCTTCCTTTGCTACAAGTACGCAGGTTTGCAAATGATCTCGCAAGGACGTGGCGGACGCATCATCGGTAAATGTCACCCATTCCCTTTCCTCTTATCCATAACTCACTATCTCCCGACCCATGAAAATTCTCATACAGGCGCGTGCTCTGGCTCGAGCAAGCAGGGATATGCATCTCTGAGCGCCTATTCTTCGAGCAAATTCGGCATCCGAGGGTTGACCCAGTGCGCTGGTGCGTCGCGTCCGATCCTACTCTCTCTTCCTTCGGCTCCGGTACTGTTCGCATGCTGAAATGTTTCGGATCAAAATTCAGCTTTGGAATTTGGCGCACACGGCATTACCGTCAATGCTTATTCTCCCGGGCCAGTCAAGACTCCGTTGTGTACGCTTCGTCGTTATCTAGTGCCACTTTCCAAGACATAGTTCTAATCCCTATCAGTGGATGGTGCTGTGGCCATAGTTGGTGCTGAATTCGAGGATCAGGTACGCATGATCCAATTCCACCTCCGCCATGTTTGTTCAATAAGAATATTCGAACAGTTCATAAAGGGTAGTGCACTTGGTCAGATCGGGTTGCCCACCGACATTGCGGCGCTCGTCTCCTACCTTGTTTCTAAGGAATCCCATCTTATTACGGGCCAGTCAGTGAGTATCTTGGCTCCTTACTTGTCGGCTCCGTTCGGTTGACAAGTGTTACAGATCACCATAGACGGAGGTCGGTACTTCGATTAAAAGTACCGGTTCTTTGCAACAGGGTCATTACGAACAATGGAGGGGCAGGACTAGCCGTCTACATCGATGTGCGTTTAATCGATCTTGCCATTTGTTAGTTCCAGTTCCAGATTCTGTGGAAAATTTTATTACCGTCACACACTGAGACTGTAGTACGATATCATGGCGAGACTTGCTTGAGTTAGGTCTGTTACCTTGCTATCACTAGCGAAGGACGCGTAGCATTAGAGCTGATCACGGCCTGTAAGTTCTGGTGCACTTATCTCTCGTTAGAATATCCGAGATCGATCGTGTTCCGGCAAGTTGACATCAGACAACTGAAAACCCACATTATTGGCCGCAACTCTACACGGCGGTGTCGCCTCAAGATAACAACATTAAGGACACTATGCTCCTGAACTTGCGCAAATACCATGTCCAGTGTCGTCCACACAACCTTCAAGATTGCGATGCGCCATGCCCCCGTGCCCATCCAATCTCCCCGACTTGGCGAGACCTGCGCACATTTTGGTTTCCATCTCAACCCAAGCTGACGAGATGTCCAGCTTGCGAGGCGCTGATGGTAGAGACTGCCTTGGATACTGTTGAGCATCGTAATAAATTTAGAACAATATGTCTATCTAGTAGTTTAAGTTTCCTAGGCTACTAGTAGGATCCCAACTGGGCTCATACATAATTTTAGCCCGCCACCCCTGAAATCTCATTAGATTATACATGCTTTCCCTGAGTAATACCCAATCTTGAGGCCGGTAGTGCAAGACCGAAAGGTGAAGTTTCCGATCATGCTATGACCCTGTCATTGCTCACATGTCGCATACACGCCATCGCGTGCCCGTTATCGGTGCCACCACGGATAGCTTTGACCGTCCCGACACAAATTTGATCGGAAAGTTCGGAGAGTGGCCCGGAACAATGATATGATATGATACGATCGAAAACGAGCACGCCAAGTGGCGCGGATCTCTGCTGTGCTCTGAGCGTCGAGCGCCAGCCTTATCGGGGCCACTGTAGTTGTTTGCTGTCTTGTTACTGTACGTCGCAAGTGCTATCCCTGATCCTCTCTGTACGGCCCGTGAAGCGAAAAAGTAATGCCGCGGTGGAGCTGATGTTTCAGCATGTGCGTGGCTGGATATTTTTGCTCGCTGGACACAGGAAAAAAGGGGGTGGATTGAGGATGATTTACCTGATGCGTAACGATGCATTGTTACATAACTCTTATACATGCTCGATTTTACTTTGGCTTCATGCACGCTGGGATCAAGCGTATCTGTCTTGTCCCACCGGCATACGGCGAGCGACGTGGGAATTTTTTTTGGTGACATCGGGCACAGTAGAGTGATGATCTAGACGTGATGAAGTTCCGTCGCAGTCATATGACAAGTGAATAGAGTTGACCATGTGTCACCTTTAAATAGAAGAATGAGATGGGCTATTAGAATCATGTTGAACGGGCGGGAGTGTCATACAGTGAGCACACTATACTCGCAGATAAAAATCAGCATGACACCGAATAAGTCGACCTTAACCTTTGCTCGAGTCGGTAGTACAGCGTGAGAGTGACTCGGACCCGAGATTTGCGAGTATTAGCTTGAATATTCGCTAATGTGGCTTTCGAAAAAAAACGGGTGCGACGGCGCTATATGCCATCAGGATTGCAGTGGCGCATCAGAACCCGAACTGGGACCGCTGTAGAAATATCACGTTGCTATCAGGTGGCCAGAGAGGGTGTGGTGCCATCAGTGGTCCGAGTATCGTCTATTGCGGCAGTACGATAAATTCTGTCAACGAAACAATTACCATTTTCCCCGGGCCATTACCCAATGACTGTATTACAGACCTTATGGTCCAGGGTGAAGAAAAGAATGGAATGGCATACGAAAGAGCGTAATGTCATCTCATCACAGGCAGATGTACCAGAGCAAGAAGTTATAGGTACCTTATAGTCGGATCCTGGGCTTGGGTGGATATTACTGTATCCGGTTGCGCCTTGAAGGACGAAGAGGATAGACCAAAGTGGTGTTATCTTTGAATGCATTGACTGAGCGTGTTTAATTCCCGGCAATCGCCAACCGCTGTCAGCCCCTGTTGGCACTTGATGGTGCGAAGGTGAGTGAATGGGGTGTCGATGGTAACAGATGAGACGGAAAACACAGACTTGATGTGAGTCAATTTGAGAAGAGACGGGGAATTGGAGTTCACAGACCCACGAAGGACAACGGTGAGATACTACCAAATCATAACGTCAGTATCCCATATGATATTGAGATATTGAGTCATCAAACAAGCGTGTCCGACATGGCACCTGTGGCGCGAGGTAAATTTCAAGCATGCAAGGGTGTGGCATATGGGGCTCCCTTGCGCCCCATGGCGCCTGATTACAATAGTAGTCATCACTATGAGAAGAGAAGATTGATTTAGGAAATTCGATCACGATGGGTAGGCAATACCTCGACAGCTGGCGCAAGCATGTACAGGCCGTAATGGATGCGCGTGTAGGGTCTGCACCGCATTTCGGCAGCACCTGCCCGCCACTCGACACGAGGCCGAGATGCATGGCTTCTCTGGTTGCCGTTCACGGTAGTATTCGGATTGATTGACCCCATCAGGTGAACACGCTCCAATCGCGCCGCTAGGGCGCTCGTTGGCCAACAAAGTCTTTGGAAATCTGGCGGTCGGAACTCCTTCCCCAGATCAAGTCCTTTCTGTCCCGGACTTGACGACGACGCGACGTTCGGATCCAAGAGCTTCCTGCGGTCGAGGCTTGTGCGTAGCCTTCGTGGCTCTACGAGTAGCTCGACCGAGCGATCAACCGCGCCTGTTCCCGCGGACGTAACGCGTCAAGATTCAGATCAACCATCCACGGGAAGAGCAAACGACGCAGAGGCCTTGAGCACGGTGGTCGAGGAGGATTTGGAAGACTGGGTGGATGACTTTGAAGCCATCAGCCTATCGGACGTCCCAGGCGTTATCGGCCAAGCTGAATCCGTCGCCCGCTCGTCCGGCGCCTCTCAGTCGTCATCGTCCTCTGAGTCTGACTCGACTAATTCCTCCAGGCGGACGAAACACTCTCAGTCTCAGCCGCAGCCGCAGCCGCAGCCGCGACAGCGGACGACTAGCAAGACATCGAAACGATCCCGCAAATCTTCACTTCGGGAAGCAGAGCTCAGGCTCATCCGTGACTTTCCACTACCACCGACATTTATCCCTACTCCGCCAACAACCAGGACACCTCCACCTTCTCGACATCCTGCCGAGGTAGCTCCCATTAACGACGACGAATCTATATTCTACGATAACGATCCCTTTCGAGCAGAAGTTGCATCACAGAGTATCCGAGAGAGAGGTGCACCACGCGTAGACTCTTCAGCATCATTCTACACAGCCCATTCTCGATCGACTTCACCCGTACCATCATCCAACATCCTCCCACCCCCGAGTCCACATCCATCTGAACAACAGCAGCGGCAACCCCCTCTCTCACCGTTACAACTTCCCTTCCCCGACCCCTCACTTTTATCCTCACCACAGCTATCCCATAGTGCGACACTATCGACCTCACGTCGCTCTGTCAGAACTCTGACCAGAGCCAGCGCGACGTTAAAGCGAATCGGAAATCGGACACGGGAGACCCTTCTCACGTCCTTTCGAGCGCCCAGGCCGCGGAGAGCGACACGTGTCAAGCACGTTTCCCTCGATCACCTTCCCCACCACTCCTCCTCACCACACCTTTCCAATCCCAGGCCGGTATTACCCGACTTTCACCCGGAGGCATTTGATATATCTTTCCCCGTTGTCGAGACCCCTCGCACGAGTCCTCACGCATCGCGCGTCCGAGTTGCTCGTTCCCAACCGTCCGTCCAATCATTCTACGCCTCTCTCGAAGACTTCCTCACTTCTCATCTTCACAGCGACGAATCGAATAGGCGCAGCCGGTTTAAATCAGCGCCGACTTTACTTCTGACGTCTGACCGTGATCCTCCATCCAAGCCAGTGGAAGAGCCTTCGGCTGAGGTAGAAGTTGTACCTCCAACTCCACCGTTCCCCCGCCCACGCACAGAACGGCCGCTTCCTCCGTTACCTCGTGAAGCCTACCAATTTGTTGATCCCTCCACCTTGACAAAGTCGGCTTCTGTCTCACCCGCTAGCGGGCATAGACGTTCTTCTCTCCCCCATTCTCCGTCTTGGCTATCGCGAAACGTCCACGAGCTTGAAGTCGCGCTTGCGAAGAGGCTGGAAGCATCATCAGTTTCCTCTTCTCAATCTGCCTGCGGCTCCGATACTGAGGAAGTTTCTACTATCCATATACCAAAGGCAGTTCAAACACAGGCACCATCGCCCTCAACAACCTCGTCATCTACACGTCTCCGCGGTGAGGTTGTACGTCTTCGTGGACGAGTGAACATCGAGGACAATACACCCCGTCAGATTACCTTGAGATCCCTAACTCCTTCAAATAAAACTGCTTCCGAAGCAACTGTCGTTCTCCGGACGCGTAGCCGATCAAGGCGCAATCGCTCTGGTTACCCCAGTCAACCGCGTCTCGTCATTTCTACTGTCCCTACCAACCCTCCTGTTCGCCCTCGATCACGCACGTCGTCTGTGACTAAGGCTACGATTACTCATTATCGCCGATCTTTACTGGAAACCAGGAAAAAGAGTCGTCCTCGGAAGGAAGATCCTGCCAAATTAGGCGCTGGTACCAAAGTCCCAAAGGCACGCCACGAGCTTTCTATTGGACGCTCCCACTTAACCTTTCTGCTTATTACAGACACGTTCATCTTCTAACTCATATCGATTAGCGGTGACGAACCAGCCCACGGTCTCTCGAGTTCCCCCTTTGGAGATTGTCCCCGTTTGTGAGTGTGAGCAAGCCTTATCTAAAAACACGTGCTGACTCGTGACTCGTGGTACAGCCGCCTTCGACTCCTCCGGTTCTTCGTCTTCGTCTTCTTCCACCCCTCCAGCTAGTGCCCGTCACCTCGCTCTCTCCCAACGTGCCTCACACAACCGTAGAGCATTCTAAAGCCAAACACTCTAGTACCATCTCTTTAGGATATAATGTCTTCTTTCAACGCGTTCGGTAAACCTGCAGAGACAGTGGACTTTGGGGGGGAAGTGGATTACGCAAGCTACGAGTGGTTTAAAGACCCTCCAGCACGTCCAGAGGTAATCTCTTTTTTACGTCTTCCCTATTTATTGCTGACGCACATATGTAGCCTGCCATCCAGGCACCTCAGGGCGAACCCTACATCCCACCGCCCACTGTCATCGAGAGGAATAGCATGTGTGACTTTGCTCTCCAGGCGGCCCCGAATGTACTGTTCGGGCGTTACAAACAGTACGGACAGGTGCATACAATCCATCCCTCCATCCCGCCTTCTTTTCGTGCTAACGTCGACCCCCAGCTGGGCGTTCTCGCATGGTGCGCAGAGTTCAGCGAGATGATCGACGAGCTGAAGCGGCTCGGGATTTCGGGAGACATGTTCGTTTCTACGAGAGAGGCGGCGCTGAAAGCGTGCGAGGAGATCCTGCGACTGCAGCTCGAAATCAAGATGCAAATCATCGTGATCCATCTGTCCTCTCAGGTCGCGCGGCTTCGGCGTTTCCTCGATGCCGAACACGTGTGGGAGGACTACCCAGAAACGCATTTCCCGCTCGATCCCCACGCATTCTCATGACCCCACTGCGGCGGGTCACGTTGGCGTTCAATTCTTCACCCAATTTTCTCTCTTTTAATTTTAATTTTTTTTTGGTTGAGTGACGAGTCCGTCACGGTCATATGGCGTTTGTATCTACTGCTACATCACGTATGTCTTCTATCTGTTAATCTTTTTCTCCTCTTTGTTCTATGTCAAATGTCATAAATCGGATCAGCAAGTCCCATGCTGCACGTGTACATACCATATCACAATTTGTCTGTTTCCATATAGCGCTCTCCGATGCTCTCTTCCATCACAAAAATCAATATATGCCTTTCAAAGAGTGATGCCGTTCGGAAGTATCATCATTGCAACATAAAGAAGTTCAATTACAGAAAACACAACTACGTAGTCCATAATTATAATGCACCACCAACTGCCGTGTGAGAAGGTCGGTAGGGAAGACAACCATGAGTGTAAAAAAGTGGGGAAATAAAATTGAAAATTGATGGAGGAAAACAGTTGCCAATAGGGTCAAGGGTTCATGAGAAGAGTGAGCAGTGCTTCGTGTGAAGAGAGGCAAGGTATGGCAAAAGAAAACAGTCAGCGTGCATGCAAAGTCTCTGTCGGTCCCTCTGTCTTCTAGATAGCGCAAGGTGTCTCATAGCGGTTAGAGGACGCAAGTAAGGATTACTAAGAGCGGACGAAAGAGAGCGACCACATTGGAGAGAATGGGTGGAGGGAGAGGGAAAGAAAGGAAGATAATAAAAAGAATGATGGGAGCTGCGTGTTTATGTCATTGCAGGTCGTGCAGGTGAGCAAAATCCGAGGCGGGGAAAAGAGGTTCTTCTCAATGTGTCGGTGATACGACACTCACACCTGCGTATTTGCTCCAATACTCCGCTGCCGCACTATCGTCCCTCTCAGCGAACGACGCCGGAAGCGGGGTAGGGCGGTACGTCGACTGGCGCGGCGGCGCGGGCAACGGATTCCGCGTCGGCGTCGAGGGTGTACTTTCCGGCGAGCCTATACTCGGTATATTCGCCAAATCTGGATAACTCCTGACACCGCTCGGGAAATCGTACATCGACCCTTGCATCGTCTGCGCGAACGACCGTGGTTGCTGTTGCTGCTGTTGATGATGATGCGGCGGTGGCGGTCGTAGTGACGATGACGATGACGGTGCCGAGTGGACTCCTGTTGCTGCTGTCGGGAATGGGAAGCCCTGTTGGAGCTTGTACGACGTGTGTGTCGAGCCATGGCCGATTCCGTTGACGCTTGTCGTTGAACCGACGTCGCCTATGGATTGCGCGTAAACAACCTGCGGACCCTCAAGACCGTAAGCCACACTCCTTCCTTTCCATAACCGATCCATCTCCCACACCTCGCGCGCACGCAGTGCATTCATCTCTGCGGCCGGCGTCAATTCGGAGGTCGGTCGCCGGCCCTGCGACTGCGAAAGGCGGCGCTCTGGTATAGGCTTGGACGAAGGCACGCCGCTTAAACGCGGGCTAGGCACAGTTGGTGAGCGGCGGACTTCTTTGCTCTCTATCTGACTAGTGCGATGGCGGCTCGAGCTGCTGTCCTTCATCCGTGACTTGCGCGACTCGCTCTTCAAGGAGGCAGGAGTTGGGGCCTTCAGGGCATGATTGGTAATCTCGAAACAGTTAAATGAACGAAAGTAAGCATTACCTTCTCGATTGTCATTCTATCTTGCCGCTTGGGGTCTCGCCTTTCTTGGTCTGAGTTGACCCGCTTCGCGTCCTCCTTCTCTTTCTTTGTTCTAATACGTTGCCGGCCTCCACCAACGACGTCCCATTGTTCACCTGCCACAATAATGCTTTGACCAGTCGATGGCGCGGCTCCTGCACTTGGATTCCGTACGAGGTGGAACGTCTCAGTCTCACGGCTACGCACGGAGCTGTTTACACGCGATACTTCATTCTTCGTCTGTGACAATTCGTGCGAGGGAGGAATATAAGATTCACGTGGGGACATGGCGTGGGGTGACGAAACAATTGAGGTGATAACGGGTGACGGGATTGACTGGTGAACAGAAGGAGATGCTGGAGCCTGCTCCTTCACGGGGGATTGTTAATACGAGTAGGCTCCACGTATGGCGTTGGTGGGTTTGCAATGATCGAAGCACGAGAAAGTGGAGAGTCATCAATTGCAGGTGGTGCTGACACGGACACCCGCCCGGTGGGGGGATGGGGGATGAGAATACAGGCGCTGACGCAGGAACGGGCCTGGCGGAGGGCGGCAAAGAAGCAGTGACGCGTTTTTCACCTTTTGATATGGTACGAGGTATCGGAACGGGAAGAGAAGACGGGGGGGCGGACCGCAACTTTTGACCACCTTCTCCCGGAGCCACTCGTGGAGTGGCAGCTGTTGGCTTGTAGTTGTCGCAGCTCCGTTGGGAGATGATATTAAAGCTGACAGCGATTCGAATTCGGGACTTCCAAAAGACGGGACTTGACGGCGGAACAGGAGGGGGCAGCGGTTTATCCATATTCTGAGGAGGTAACGGGACTGAAACCTGGGCGGTCCTACTCGCAGGGAGAGGGTAGATTTGGTTGACCGGAGAGCTATCAACTGAACTGGGAACATCAGGATTAACGACGGTGAGGCGCCCGATAGAGTAAGAACCTCTAGAGACGACATCGAGTCACGCTTTCTATCCTGTGTCTGTTCGCCGACTCCTGTTCGCTCATCCTCTGGCGTTCCAAGTGGTGTCGAGTCGGAGACGGGGTCCCTGCTTGAGGTGGCGCCACGCGTGTGCTTTGGGGATTCTCAGAGGGTACACCGGACCTGCGAAAGACGGAGGGCGTGTCGTGGTTGAAGTACGGTCGGTAACTGTAATGACTGTCTACGGGACCCGTCGTTACTGGCGTCGAGGCTACCTCCCCGGGAATGCCCGGGACGTCGCATGATGCTTAAACGGCGGGCAAAACGACCAAGCAGGGAGGAATGTTTCTGCCTCTTCTCGGAGGGAACGACAGACGCTTAGAGATGGTCGGAGCAATGGAAGACGTCGAGGCAGACTTGAAATGCTTTGGCGCTTGAAAATTTTGCTTGTCACAGTTTGAGTAGACCCAGCGATGGAAAGTGTCGCAGATGCGGTATCGGAAGCTGGTGCTGAAGAAGAGGAACCAAAGATGCCTTCGAATGGCTTCCGCCGCTTTGTGAGTCTACGCGTGATGGCGACGGGAGGTGGTGCACCCTGATCAGGAGAGTGAAGATGTACCGCAGAAGTTGATTGAGATAAGGGTGAAGGCGTAGTGCTCTGGTGAAGTGTACCCGGGGGTTGAGTGGACATGCGCGAACGGTTCCGTGGGGAAGGGCGCGCCTGGGGTCACTCATTTAGTGCAAGTCATAAAACTATTAGAATCACGTACATCTGGTACATCTGGGGATACCGGATTCCGGTCGCCATTCAAGCCTAACCCATCGTAAGGAGACTCATGGTGCCAATTAGTTCCGTATGGATCCGAGGCATCGAGGAGGTCGACATTGTCAGCTGCGTTTGATATTTTCCGGGTGCGCCCTTTGCCGGTGGGGTCTGGGATACGTATCTCGGAGGAACTGGGGGTAGGGAGGGGTGTGCCAGAGGGGGTACGACTGGGGCTGGGTGTCGTGCTAGGTTCGGTTGACATTGGAGGGAAAGAAGGGGAAAATACAGAGGCGGGTCTCTTTGTCTTTGACGGCAGTAGATGCACATTTCTATAAAAACGTGGGCCCACCGGATTGTGTATTGGATACCTGCCGCGAAATTGACGAGTGGTGGCAGCCGCCAACTCCCCTTCGGTCTGATACCATGAGGGCAGCTCCTTGAGCGACTCGGGGATGATGGAACGATTAGGGCTGTATAGTGTGGCGTCTGATGAGGGCTCTCTGGAAAGGGGGCCGTGTGCATGTGAAGTCTCTGCTGGAGAATCCTGAGCGAGAGGTTGGTCGGAAGGAAGAGTGTTGGTGGAGGAGGAGGGGGGAGGGGCGTCGGTGCTTGTTCTCCTGACAGGTTTGCGAGAAAAGAAAGATTTCTTTGGGGAATTTGAGATTTGAGTGGAAGATGGGATCATGCCAGGAGGAGAGAGAGCATCGGCTTGCGAGTCTCCCTCGACAGACACAAAACTTGATTGCAACTAGGGCGAAAGCGAAACCAAGCCGGGCGTGAGCAATTAATAAACTCAGTTCATTTTCGGCCCAAAAAACGTGTCAAACAGTTCGAACCAGCGCCAACGCAACGAGTCAACACACCTCTTCATATGGCTCAAGCCCGAATACCTTATTTTTCCATGTCGTATCCATCCTTCGGCGATTGAGGAACGGGTGGAGTACAGTGCAGGTCCAATCACTCGAAAACTTCCCTCTTATTAGCTCCCGACACTAACTATAGGCATCTCCCTGCGCCAAGTATTTGCCTCCCAAATCCAGCAGCTCGCGGAATGAACCAGTTTCATGAACCGAACGGGTTGCCTTGCCCATTTCTCGTGTCTCCGGTGTTCGGAAACACCATATCCCGGCTTCACAAAAGCTCCTTACACTGCTCCCCCCCTGTCTTCTATCACCGGACTCGATGATTCTCTGCCTATGTTATCCACACATCCTCCTCTAATCTCACCATCATTGTCAAGTCCATTGTGGTCCATTGTGGTGTATTCCCTGTAAATTGGATCCACCGGACAAACCAAATACTCTAAACGGGACCCCGAGGGCGTGTTTTGAATCCTGAACCATTGATTGATTGGGTTTACATATCGGCTAATATCGGCATCTACGACAGTTCCGCAATGTGGTGGCCTCTTGACTGCACGAGGAAGTCGTCTGCACGGATAGCACTGCAACTGCATGGTAAATGTATGTCACTTGAACGCTTCCAGAGATCCCATACCTTCTCTATTTCCTGTAAGAACCTTCCCTCTTGATGTCAACAATAGAACAATGCTAAGGGCTACTAGGGCTGTTGGTTAGGCTCTGCATGGGGACACGAAGTAGAGCAGCTGGTTGATATGAGTCTATCAGTTCGTCACATTGAAGTACGCGTGGTGCAGGTGATTCAGTGGTGATTCATTGAGGCTAGAACCCGTTAAGATCCCCTAATCACAGCACCGCTAGTCAGCATAGACCTTCCATTATCCATTGTGATTGCGTCGTAATACCGCGTACGAGATGGAAAATCGGACGCTGAGACGCTGAAGGCTGATGACCAGGCGACCGACTGTAAGCCAGTAAGCCAAACCCAAACCAACTGTCGAACCGAGACTCGGGAGAATTGCGAAAATGATATCTTATCTGATCTCGTTATCTGATGTGGTTCTGATGTGATGTGGCCAGCAACACCATCTTCTCTTCATGGCCCTTCGAATCTTGGTACTCGGCGGAGGAGGCCGGGAGCACTCATTAGTGTGGAAGCTCCATCAGTCAAGCCTCGTGGGCCATATCTTCGTGTGCCCCGGAAACGGCGGCACTGAGCTCTCTCCCAAAACAACCAACGTGAACGTCCCAAATCCAACCTTTCAAAATTTATCCCAGTGGGCCGTTGCAAATGATGTGAGTGGGACCGGTCCTTCCAACTGATGTGTTAAAACTGCCATCAAAAGGTCAACCTCGTTATCCCAGGCCCAGAACAACCACTAGTAGACGGAGTGGAGTCTTATTTCCGCAAAGGTGCTTTCCGCGCTTTCTACCAATCCATCCATTTGTTTACGCTACATATATGCGATAGTCGGTATCCCTGTATTTGGTCCAAGCGCCCTGGCTGCACGGATGGAAGGGTCCAAAGCCTTTTCCAAGGCTTTCATGACCCGACATGCCATCCCCACTGCAGCTTTCCGCGTCTTCACTGCCTCGCAAGTTGACGAGGCGATTGACTACGTTAAGTCATGCGGGCATAAGGTCGTGCTCAAAGCGAGCGGGCTCGCTTCGGGCAAGGGCGTCCTCATTCCCGATACGACCGAAGATGCGATAGCCGGTCTGAAGGAAATAATGGTTACACGCGCGTTTGGATCCGCAGGTACGTCGCATTTGACTGGCTCTTATTTGCCCATCGCGTGACGTTCGGGCGATCTGCCGCCCCCTCACCCTACTGATAGGTGACGAGGTCGTCATCGAGGAGTTGCTTATTGGACCAGAGATCTCCGTCCTTGCGTTCTCCGACGGATACACCATCGTACCGCTTCCTGCGGCACAGGATCATAAACGAATCGGGGAGGGTGATACGGGGCTCAATACGGGTGGAATGGGTGCATATACACCTGCCCCAGTGGCAAACCCCGCTATCATGGACCAAATCATGCGCGAGACGCTAAAACCAACGATTGATGGGATGCGGAGAGAAGGTCTGTTTCTGTCTTCGTTTCCTTTGGTAAACTAAAATCCCATCTGGATTAGGCTATCCTTTCGTCGGCCTGCTGTTTACGGGCTTTATGCTGACGGACTCGGGACCAAAAGTGCTAGAATACAACGTCCGCTTCGGAGATCCAGAGACGCAGGCGTTGATGTTACTTCTCAGCGAGGACACAGACCTTGCTGCAGTTATTCTGGTGCGGACCTATTCTTATTCAACTCGCGCAATGACCGTGCGTTTACCTCTTGTGTAGGCCTGCGTTGAACGGCGATTAGATTCTGTGGCAATAACCACCCGACAGGGATTTGCTGTTTCCGTCGTTTTAGCATCCTCAGGGTATCCTGGCAGTTTTGAGAAAGGGAAGATCATCACTGTCGGAGAGGTACCATCCGGTGGGCCCGTACAGACTTTGCATTCGCCTCAGCACTTATATTCTTTCTTAGATGTGGTTGTCTTCCACGCTGGGACAGTCAAGACAAAGGACATGGTACAGACCTCTGGTGGCCGCGTCATCGCCGTGGCGGCGTATGCTCCATCGTTGCAGGAAGCTCTCGACCGTGCATATCAGGGTGTGGCACAAGTAAATTTTGATGGGAAAGTGTACCGCCGAGACATCGCGCATCGGTACGTCTGTCAAGGAACCGCTATAATGGCGCTGCCGCTGAACGAAAAGAAATTTGATACGAAGAGGGCTAAATGCAGCACCGTCCTCAGCAGCTTCAAGCCTTACCTATGCTCAGGCAGGCGTCTCGGTTGATGCAGGGAACGCGCTCGTTGAAGCGATCAAACCATACGTGCGCTCAACGCGTCGTCCCGGCGCGGATGCAGAAATTGGAGGTTTCGGTGGTGTCTTTGACCTCAAGGCCGCCGGTTACACCGACCCACTGCTTGTCAGTGGTACGGATGGCGTCGGGACAAAACTCCGCATCGCGATCGAGGCGGGTGTGCACGATACTGTCGGTACGCACCCACATCGATTATCCTTTCCGGATCGCTAAGAAAAAATTGCAACAGGCATAGATTTAGTCGCCATGTCAGTCAACGATCTAGTCGTGCAAGGTGCAGAGCCGTTGTACTTCCTCGATTACTTCGGCTGCGGCAAGCTCGACGTCGCAGTCGCCGCTGGGGTAGTGAAGGGCATCGCCGCGGGCTGTCAGCAAGCGGGCTGTGCGCTCATCGGCGGAGAGACTGCTGAGATGCCAGGGATGTACCAGCCAGGTGCGCATTGCCAATAGAGGGATGCTATTTCATTACCAACTCACCATCGACTACTCTTACTACTATACCGACTGTCGTGGTTGACGCAGGCGACTATGATCTCGCAGGATTCGCAGTTGGTGCCGTTGAGCGCGCCAAACTCCTCCCGCGTGACGACATCGTTCAAGGCGACGTGCTACTCGGCCTGCCCTCAACAGGTCTGCACTCAAACGGCTTCTCCCTCGTGCGAGCAGCCGTCGCGCGCACAGGCACATCCTACACCGTACCATGTCCATGGGACGCGGGGACGACACTGGGGAGGGCGCTACTCACGCCGACTGCGCTCTACGCGCGCCCGGTCCTCCCTCTGGCACGTGCGGGCCTCATCAAGGCAATGGCGCACATTACCGGCGGCGGATTCGTGGAGAACGTGCCACGTGCGTTGCCCAAGTCCCTCGGTGCGCGCATCGACGTTGCAAAGTGGACACTTCCGCCCGTTTTCCGCTGGGTGATGCGCGCTGGCGCGATCGTCCCGAGCGAGATGGCGCGCACGTTTAATTGCGGGATTGGGATGGTGCTCGTCGTGCCCCGGAACCAAGTCGATGCTGCTATTGAGGCGCTTGGGAAGGCGGGCCAGAAGGAAGTTTACACCGTTGGCGAGGTGGTTGGATCGCCTGGGGTTGAGATTTTGAACACGGATCTGTGGAAGGAATAAAAAGAGGCGCTAAATTTGAAATCTAATCTAAAACTTGTATTTTGTGCACAGATACAGATTATTGACTTTGTATGATGCGAATGAATGCGCATGCTGCTGTTTATAGCAACAGTTGAACGTGGGAACATGTTCGGTCTGAAAGACGGTAAAAGCCGGGGGTGTTTTGAGTTTTGACACAACTGGACCTCCGTCACACCAGGCTCCAGCTGTACGCTACTACAGTATCCCGGTTAATGCTAGCTGCTCGTCCTCCACCACGTGTAAGGCTCCAGCTGTTCGCTTAATACCCCAGTTAATGCTGGCTGCTCAACGAACTCCACCGTGCATAAAAAAATCGTCATGTTGTGGAGATGCATCATCTTTCTGGAGGCTACAGATGTATTCCTTGAACATTCCTAAGTACGATATAACCAGGCGTCAAACCGTTATCTTGAAGCTTCGAGCAAGTGATCTAGGCGACCTTTAGCTTCGGAGAGAGAAGGTTTGTTATCGGATGAGGTCATGCAATTACGAAACGATGTACAACTTTGCCGCCCTCAGCCTGGCTCACACACCACCGAGGGCAACCTAAGATAGAAAGATGAAGCTTCAAGACATCTTAGTTTGTTTCATTCCCAAACTTTCAGGTTGATGGAGAGGTAAAAAAAATCGAGCCTTTTCCTCGAGCGATACAGTATGTGGCTGGAACAGTGTCTTGAGCTAATACTCAGAAATCTCCCAGTACAGTCTACCGGGTTCAAGTCATATAATGATAGGAAAATTCTCAAAGTTAAAGTTACACTGGGCGTAATCAGACTTCACAAATTAAGAAGCATCGTATGTGTGTCGATGTGAACAGTGTGGCTGCTGCTTATCGTTAGTGTCCGTGAACGCTCTCTCTCGGTGGCACCGGCTCAGAATCCCGCATATAAAAAACTTTCGTTTCAACGTATTCATTCCTTACAGTCGCCCGACGGAGTAAACTCACAGAATTTATATTTAGCTCAAGAGCATAGGCGTTTCAAACAATTGGTGTACTAGGGCTACAACTGTCATCTTCCTTCCCCGCTTTCAATTGTGCGCAACTTTGAAGTCTTATATGCTACTTTAGGAAAAACCATCAAAGTCATTGACACAGACTCTTCTCACATTTAAGAACCATGTATGCCGGGCTGCTACTTTCGTGACAAGTGACCATGTCCTCTGAGACTTTGCAGACGTTGCAAAATTCTGCAATTACATTGGCCTGTTTGTCAGGTTTGTTCGGTGAGCCTCATCATAGTCCTGCTATCACGCGCCAATTCTAACTTTCGTTTTCAACCAACAGGCGTATATTTCGTACTTGTTGTGCTTGCGATATGGGCGACGTATCGGCAAGCCACAGTGTCATCGAAGAGACTGAGATGGGTCACTATCGCCCTGTATGTGCATGCAGCGTTGCTCTTTCATGTGTCTCATTTTCTTGCGTAGGTTCCTGGATCTCTTTGCCCATTTTGTCACACGATCTCTTCAATTCGCGCGCGCACGACACATGAGAAATACGAACGAGGAATTCCTTAGATGGGCAATCCCTCTGACAGTTGTTGGGAAGTAAGTTGCCTGCCATGGGTGTTACCACTCTTCACAGGTATTAATGTGTGTTGATGCTTACGCATTCCCAGTGTCACTACGACCATTGCTGTGAGTCCAAGCGTGTGCTGTCTTTTCCCCTTTATATATTCAACTCTTTCTTTCAGGCTTTTCTGTCAGATGGGACCCTAGCATGGCGCTTCTACGTCGTCTTCAACAAGGAGAAGTGGGCTCTCTATCTTCCTACAGCCTCGGTCATTATAAATGCCCGTGAGTTTGCTTACCAAGTGGTCTGCCGGGGTACAGCTCACGGATTTCAAAACGTAGTGCTATGCTTGTCTGCCGACGGCCAGCACCTGGCCATCTATTCCGATGAAGAATTTTACAAGAAAACGCTGTTGCCGGTCACTCTTAAGATCACGGTTGCTTGGGGCTGGTCCATGTTCTTCACCAACTCGCTGATGACGGGTGGGATCATATACAAGATCATGTAGCGTGATTTTATTTGTAGTCCGTGGGAGTCGGAGGCTCTAACCACCAGTGCAACAACTCAGGTGGACGAACCGGACGGTAATGAATTTATGCCAGAATGGAAGAAAGAACTCCCGTAAATATGCCACGGCTCTTCGCGCAGTCATCGAGTCGGCTCTCGTGACTTGGATTGGCATCCTCCTCTTTGAGATCGCGTCACTAGCACCGTCGGGCCATGTCACTGTATGTTCTACTCTTTTTTTGTTCACGGCAGACCACTGAAGGGGAAGCCTTCTAGACAAATAAGAACGTTGGATACGTCTCACTTGCAATCTTGCCCATATTTTTTGTAAGGGGTTCTTTTGATCACCTATCATGAGAGTTCTCACCCCGTCTTAGGGCATCTCCCAGTGCTTGATTACCGCGCGTCTGGGAATTGTACGAGAGACGCGCAATATTGACACAATTGAGTGCTATGTATCGCAGCCAGAGAGCCAGCGGCGACTGACGGCGCCTACATTCAAAATTTTAACGAACGTGACTACTATTACCGATTCTCAAGATTTTCAAGTAGAGATGGAAGAATCCAAGACTATGGCGGCGTTGTAGGTTGTTGAATGACTACGTACTAGCCGGTCTCTCGAGTATTGCCGGAGCTCCTTTTGTCGATATTTGAAACTTCCATAACTTACTCCTCGCGTTATTTAATTGAGCAGAAGAAACCCATGTGGTGGTACAATATCGCAATTGAAGGCTGATGTGAGTTCGAGGGTGTGCATCAATACCGTCTTTTCCGGTAAATGTGGGGCACGAGGCTAAACTAGAACGAAAGACCAAGCGTAAGTGAATCGAAGACGTTACCGGGGAGTACCAGTGTTCGTTGCGCCCTTGTTCCCGGGCCACCACTATGTCGCAATTGAATTCACCACGACAATCCAGAATCGACACTCAAACAGGCACGTACTATCACCCACGGATTACTCAGGTGGACGCGACTCAGAATTCCCATGCCAGTGATCCAGAAATTTCTCTCCCCCACTCCGCTTCGTCTGAACCTCAAATGAGCTCGACTACTGTATTCTCTGTATTCTAAGACAAGGCCACAATGACACTGAACATTTAGATCACATCAATTACAGAGTGGCCGGCTAGGTCTGCTCCTACATTTACAAGAAGCATCTAGCTGCGATGGCCTGAGCCGCGACCGCAATTTTATTTGACCGGTAACCTGCGCCTGTCAAATTGTCAAACCTAAGAATATGCTCGAGAGACACTTCGGGACGTTCCGGAGTTTTTTTTTCCCCTTGGAATTATGGTACGTCATTTAACCAGTGGTAGCGATTTTGTGGAACGTCTGCTTAGCACATGGATGCAGGTGATCCTATCAACGGAAAACTGGGGATGGGGTTAATGCAGTTGAGAGCTTTCCTAATTGGGTCGATACAGACTTCTAGACTTGAACTCAAGCGAGCGTCGGATTCGTCCAAAAACTAAAGTTCGATGCACAATCACTTGCCTGACAGATGATGAGGCAGCGCTGCACATCTATACAGTACAAACGTCCTTCATTTGAGAACCAACATGGAGATGCTGTTTTCCAGTCCAGTGTCAACGTCCCGTTGACACGTTGCACACCTCAGATGACTGCGACTTCTTTGACATACCATCATCATCACGTTGATGCATCAAGACTGATCGATCTGATCATCCAAAAATACAAATTCGATGCACCACCACGTGCACCACAGCGGACCAGGCTCAGCTTGCTCCAACAGAAGGTTCCTGCATACTCCGAGGGATATATATAAAAACGCATGGATGTGACGCACTGATTTCCTGGGACTCGTCATACCAGTTACAATGGCATCACCATCGCCAGGGGCCTTACAGACGCTTCAGATTGCTGCTATCTCCTTAGCCTGTTTGACAGGCTTGTTCGGTGTGCCCTCACTGTTATGCTCCCCACGCGCCAGTATTAAGCTTCTTTAATGAACAGGGGTATACGTAGTGATCTTTGTGATTGCTATCTGGGCGACGTGCCGACAAACCCCAATGTCATCGAAGAGACTAAGATGGGTCACTATCGCTCTGTATGTATAAGTAACATTAACGGCTTTATGTGTCTCACCCATTTTCCATAGTTTCATAGATATCTCGATTCATTTTATCTGCCGCTCCCTTCAGTTCGCACGAGCACGGCGTTTGGATGATTCGATCGAGGAATTTTTCAGATGGGGGATTCCTCTGACAGTTATTACCAAGTAAGTTGCCCGAATATTGTCATTTCTCACAGGTATTTATGCGTCTGTGTGTGTATTCAAAGTGTCACGACGACCATTTCTGTAAGTCACAAAGTGTGTTTTGTTTCTTCTCTATGCTCAAGAAATGTTCTGTTTAGGGCCTTCTGTCAGATGGAACCCTCGCGTGGCGCTTCTACGTCGTCTTTGACAAGAAGAAGTGGGCGCTCTATATTCCTGCGACCGCGGTCGCTCTGAATGCCCGTGAGTGGCATGTGTGCTTGACAGGGTCTTAGCTTACGCGCTTCAACATAGTTCTCTGCTGGTCTGCGGACGGCCAGCACTTGGCTGCCTATTCCCGTCTAGAATACTATGAAAACACGTTGCTGCCGGTCACTCTTGATATAACAGTGGCCTGGGGCTGGTCCATGTTCGTCGCCAATTCTCTGATGACAGGCGGGATCATCTATAGGATCGTGTGAGGTGATTCACTTGTCCTGCGTGAAGTAGGTCCTAACGGCAACGCGTAGGTGGACCGGCCGCTCCTTGAACAGTATTAGCGGGAATCGACGAACGAACTCGAGTAAATACGCCATTGTGATCCGTGCCGTCATCGAGTCCGCTGCTGTGACCTGGATTGGCATCGTCCTCGCTGAGATCGGGATGCTCGCACCAACGGGCCATATCACTGTACGCGCTTTTTTTTGTCTGATGGGTGGTCACTGAAGGAAGACATTTAGACGGACCAAAACATGGGAACCGTTATAGTCAATATCATACCCGATTTCTTCGTAAGTTATCTCTTCGATACTTCACCAGTGGAGTTATATTTTTCAACACCCTTTTAGGGTATCTCACAGTGCTTGATCACGGCTCATTTGGGACTTGCAAGGGAAATCCGTGCAACGCCGGAGTCTACTGAGCTCTACTCATCATCGCAGCAAGACTTCTCAGGCTCAACACCACGGAGTCCGTCATGCAAAGTTTTCACAAGCGTGACGACAGTCACCGATCAAGAGTTCAGTCCTGAGTACAAGGAAAGTCCATGACGGTGATACAGGCTGTTGAATGCCCCTCATGTCTCTACTTTTTCGATTGCTGTTTGCCCTGAATGTTTGAACGTTCCTTACCCTGTTTATTCAATGGGAAGTAGAACCTGCTTGATATACGATACCATGCAAGCAGTGTTCCATACCCTTTTTTTTTTTTTTGGAAAGCGCTTCGCACTACTTTGAGTCTACTTGTAACAGGATTTCGTAATAATTGCCATGCAGTGAGTGAAATCATGTCAGCCGTACATAGCGCGACACACTTGGAGGGAGGAAGAAAATGTGTTTATGCAAAATTAGCAGACAAAAGACGCAGCGCATGTCAATCCTCCATACCCATTCACACTGGCACTGACCTAGCAATGCCAACTTTTTCAGGAAGCCTCGCGTTAGTGGGTGATGGCATAGAATTCACTTTATAGTTCGGTGACGGCAGTCAGGCCAGTAACTTGGTCAAGTACGCCTTCAGGGCTTCAGGCTTTGGGTGCCAGTAGTGGGGATAGCTAGGTGGAATTCCGAGTCGGTGACCGGTGACCACTGGCACAACAGCGACACGCAGATGTTCTGGTTGACATCACGAGTCGTGAAGTCAATCAGAACATCTGGCAGTGCGGATCCAAGATTGAGTGCATGCTCTACGGTTGGAAGGGCGCCCTCAATTGCTCAGAGATACCGACAGCCACCGACGATCTGAAGTAAATTAAAAGTCCGAGAGAACCCGGTGTAAGGCGTCACCGCAGGCTGTTCACAACCTCTCGCCTCTCCCTCTTCATTATCACCAGACTCAGACACCAGTAGGGACTCACAATATATGTATTTAACCCTCTCCTCGTTCGTCGAGGAACGAGAAATTACGATCGTCGCATTGAATCTCAGCTTCGCCCGCCGTCTCAGGATGTTCTTTCTTGATTTCTTCTTTTTCCCTCATTGTGTTGCACTTTTGCTGATCGCGCGTGGTTGTGGTTAACCCTAACACTAACTCTCCCTTTATAGGTCTCTTGATCTCTGTCCGCTCAGACTTGTGCGACCCTACCGTGCTACACCCTATCGATGACAACCTTTCCCGCAACCAGCGACAACCCCGATGACCCAAACTGTGCCTGGTACTATGAGGCCGACGATGATGTTCCCGTGGGAGCTCCTGCAAACGCCCCGAGTCTGCCAACTCAGGAGGGGCGAGGACGCCGAAAAAAGCCATCACGCACTTCAAGGAGTCGATGAAAGCCGACACCGAGGAGACAAGACGCGAAGTCGCAAATAAGCAAACTCGTAAGCCTTGTCGGATTGGCTCTCAACCCCGTCCCCGTGCTCTTCAAGATGCTGTGAGTGATAACGAAAATCAAGCCTGCAGTGAGACCTCAGATGGGACAACTGAAGACGATGAAGTTGATGCTATGATCGAGAACAGCGAGGCAAGTTTTATCTTTTGTTGACTAATATCCTACTAATCGATCCCAGCCCGCAGCATCCCTCCCCTCGAAATCAATCCCACTAACCGGTGCAAAAGGCGAAGTGGCAGACACGGAAGCGAAAGCGGTCCAAATCGCCTCAGGCGCAAGCCCAGGGGCGTCTACAGCGAAGAAATCGCGTCCGGTCACCGTGGAGGAGGTTGAGGACGAAGATGCTCCTTCGAAGAGCCCAAACATCACTCTGCCTCCCCTCCTACGACGAAAGGTTTGGCCTGTTCATACACAATTTAATCTTGCTTACGTTGTCGTATCTGCTAGCGCAATCCGATTTATTATTCTATGAAGAAGTCCCTTTCGGAGCTGATGGCAAGACAGCTGAAGGTTCCCAGCACTTCAAGTGCTGTCATGGGAATCGAAAGGTTTTAACAATCACTCGTACGATGAAGCATTGTCTGAGCGGTGAGTTATCATCAACAAAATCAATCCTCTTTATTTTTCAACATCATGCCGTTGTTCCAGGTCTGGTTCGACATCTCAAAAACCACTTTCCTACGATGTACCGGCTCTATGAGCTTCTCAAGGTCCGTTCCGGCCCACCTACGCAAGACGAGCTTGATATTGCTTCGGCGAAGAAAAAACTTCATGGCCCTGCTGCTCGTGCATATGTTTCGCAGCTAGGGAAAGCTTCCGAAAATATCATCGACGCGTTCCAGCGTCAGGCAGCGCAGGCGACGGCAAGTTCTTTTGCATGCATTTTTGACGATCACGGTTCACATAGCATTTTCTAGGGCGAGTTCGATCAGGAAGTATTCGAGAAGGTTCTTGTTGAATGGATCGTCGCATGTGATCAGCCTTTCGATGAGGTAGACAAGGGACCATTTCGCGAAATGCTTCAGTACACACATCGACAATCAGGAAAACTACTTCATATACCACATTGCACTGTAATCCGGACAAGGGTCATGAAGATGGGGGAGGAAACGGTTGATAGCATCAAGCAAATGTTCTCGGTTTGTGATTGTCCCTCCTACCAAACTTTTCCTCGGCTCATCGGTTGTAGGAACTCGAATCTCAAGTTTCCATCTCACTCGATGCGTGGACCTCAATTAATCAGTATGCCTTCCTGGCGGTCGTGGTTCGTTATATCACAAACAACGGTGAACTTGGTACGTCTTCAGCTAGCTCTGGATCATTGTGTTCTGATCTACCTCTCAAGTGGAAATGCTGATTGATTTCCATGAACTTGTTGGAGGGCATTCAGGTGAGAACATGGCCGAAGCCGTTTGGCAGACGCTGGAAACATATGGACTTCTCGGGCGGGTTCGTAAAGCCACCTTTCTTTGCGCGACATTAATGACCACTTATCTGGCATTGCAGGTCATCGCATTTGTCATGGATAATGCGTCAAATAATGACACAATGGTCACAGCATTCGAGGCTCGTTGTCAGAAGCATGGTGTTGAATTTTCTGCTAGCCATTCTCGACTCCGATGCATGCCACACACCTGTCACCTTGCAGTGTTAAAGGTAGACACTGGTTATCTCGAAGCTTTGGGCTACTTATAAATGCGGTCTTCTAGTTACTTGAGGAGATCGAGGTGATATCGAAATCTGACAGCAGAAAGGCTTCAGCACGTGGGGGAACATACCAAGATGTTGTGATGGCTCGTGTCTCATGTGACTTGGTGATAGTGGTATAGTGGGAGATGAAGAGCTCGACAATAAAGAGCTGGCTGGTGAAGATTTGATGGACGACGCAAGGAAAGTTGCACCGACAGCCGTTGCTGTCAATAAGGTATCGTTGCCTCAACACCATGAGATGATTTCTGACTGATCCTTTCTGACAGCTACGGAGGTTCATACGTGCCATCCGATCGAGTCCTCAGCGACACCAAGCATGGCTTCAGGATGCCGCTCTTCATCAACAGTCGAAAGCGGATGACTTGGAGAAACCATTGATGTTGATCCTGGATGTCCCCACCTGTTGGTCGTCGACACACCAGATGCTTCGTGAGTTGCCTTATTTTCATTATCAGTCAACTTTTTCATCCTTGAAGTCAGGTCGTGCTCTTGATTATCGTGAGGCCATCGACATCTTTTGGCCCGAAACCGTGATCTTTGTGACTATGAACTCTCTGAGCACGAATGGAGGGCGTTATCTTGGTCACTGAGTGGCTGGATTCTTTTCGATCTGCAACCACCCAAATGTCCACAACGAAGTGCTCCATGGTGTCCTTCACACATGCCATATTCCGAGGGCTTCAAGATTACATCAAGACTGTCCTTGGTGATCTTCCGGGCGCGACATCGCCTCAACTAATCCTGGGACTCACGGCTGCGCACGCCAAGCTCGGTGATTATTACTACAAATTTGATGAATCCCATTATATACATGGGCTTCACGTATGTCTCCTCCCTGTTGTGTTGTAAGTATAATGCCTGATATCTTTACAAGTCCTTGATCCACGCATTTCATACGATGGCATGAAACTTGACTGTGACGATGATATCAGTCTCACGGAATACCTCGAGTCTGCAAAACTATCGCTTCACACCTACTTCTCAACAACTATGCTGGAAAACATGTCAATCCCTCTCACCGCTCCTCTGTACACTCGTCAACCACGACGACACAATCCCATCTTGACAGTTCACCACAGAAAGTCAGTTTCACTGCGCGGTATCGAAAGGGACCACGGGCCCCAGTTAACGAGCTAGAGGAGTACTTCAAGTTGCCTCGTGAAGACTTCGAGACGTGCAACCCCATCAAGTGGTGGTTCGATCGCCGCTCCCAATTTCCAAACCTGTTTGTTCTTGCTCGTGATCTATTGGCGATCCTGGTAAGCTGTCCGTCCATCAAACCATCTGCAAGCTTACAGACTGGAATGGTAGGCTCAGCAGTAGCGGTGGAAAGAATCTTTCCAGGTGGTCGGGATACGATTTCATTGCGGAGAGCTAGCCTTCAGCCGGAAACAATCAAGGCATTGATGCTTGTTAAGCAGCACTTAGTCTCACACGCCATGCCATTGACGATAAGTTTCGGGGCACAAGTAATTTAGCTTAAGATACCATACGACAACTAGAGAACATGGCCATGTCGTGGTTGTGATTCCTTTCAGAGCAGGCACCAGAACGGGGCAATTGAATCATCTGCTTTCATTTCCATCCCTTTCTCGCTGACCTCGAGAATCTGTTTCTGGGTTTACTCGCCACATATCCTGTCCTACGTCTCTATAAGAAACCATCAATAAGTTCATGGATAATTTTTTTTTTTGCAGAATCAGGCCAAGCAGGGGCCAAGCAGGTCATGTCTACGCAGCGCGGCATAACTTGAACGCAAAATTACAGCTGCACAATCAAATTCTCTGGATTAATCCTCACACTGAACAATGTTGCTTTTGTCCGCAGACGGTAAAGGTCGGCAATGTGTCTACCTTCCACCACATGCGCCAACAACTGCCAGTGGAACGTCCAGTTCATATTCACAATGCTGAAGTTACAATAGCCTCATTGAAAGGTCGAAAACCACACTGAGAGCAATCATTTTTCGTAGCTCGATCGTTAATGGGAGACCAGAAGAGGGTGTGTCTTCCTTGGCGAGATGACCCCAGCACATCCATCGTTCACAAAACCACAGAGTGTGTGGTGTGTTGTTGAAATTGTAGGCGTTAAGTCCACCCCGCAAGGGATGCAGAGCCTGGCAAGCCTGGATCCTACAAAGAAAAAGCACCATCCGTGGCACTTGTTTCCACAGCCTAATCACGACCACCAACTAGTATTCCCACTCCCCCTCAACCTCACTGTTTTCCACTCACACATCTCCCCACACCACACCATGAACCGTTCCGACTTGACTGACGCAGACATTGCCGCCGCACTCTGGCGTCTCTTGGAGGGTATGGCAGGTTCTTCAGACACGTCGGGCCCACAGGGCGTTCATGAGAACTCGATAACTGGTGATCCCGCCACTGCCGACACTGATCTCACCAACTTCAACGCCGGCAATGATACGGCGTTACGCCTACCCTCACCCATCGATAGGACATTTACAGGCCAATTGAACTATTCACACCCGGTGAGTAAGCAGCGATTTGATCGTCGACATTTACTTACCTTGCCGTGCAACAGGGCCATGCTGATGCTTGGGCCATGCCAGCCCAAGGTAGGCCGTTTTCGCTTCTGCAACGACCCTTCGGGTTTACCGGCAGCGAAGGGTTCTCGGATGCAGGTTCAGTCGCTCCCAACCTGGTGGGCAACCTCCATATGACCGGGGTCTCTCTCTATGCCGCAGATTCAGCGGCTGCAACACCCAACGTGAGTGCCAATGCCACAGATACATGAGCCTTCTACTCACTACAATTCCGTAGCCGGTCACGAGCCCTAGTAGCTCCGCAACACCACCTGGGAGTCAAGATGAGGTAGCCTGGCATTTTGGGCCAGGGAAGTCCATCTACCACCCGACGTTTTCCGCCTTCGGGGTGGGAAGGAAGGGGCATGGTTGCGCCTCCGGAATTCGGCGCGAATATCTCTGGTTTCACGAAGTGAGTATACTTTCTATCCTCCCCCCTATACAAAGGAGCGATTCAGCCAGCGTCGCTAATCTGATGCTGGTAGATATCCACCGGGGTGGACTACCAACAAAGTGGTCTGGCCCATTCCCGCCGCACCCGCACCAGCGACATCCGCACCCACCCGACCCCGGCGAAACGCCGCCGCCATGAATCTCATGACGACGGGGCCCCGTGATAGTCGACGGCTATGGGATGCCGCCCCAGAAACGAGTCAGGAGCGACAAACCAAACGGGGTCTTGAAGGCAGTGGGGTCCGCAATTAGGACCCGCCACAAATCTGCCGCCAGGATCCCAAACACAGAGACAAATAATGAACCCAAGGAGGCGGGACGCGGAGCGGAGAGGCTCGCTTTCCCAGATTCGCAGGGAATTCACCACCGATCCCTGTTGGGGCCGAGTCTCCAGCAGGGATGGGCGGTAGAAGCTGTGGACGGACAGCTGATCTGGGTAGAGGGGAGCGTGGAGGAAATGGCGCACCGCACTGATAGGACAGTGCGGCAACAGGAATGCTGCTTCGAGATCCCGAGGGACTTCAAGACCGGGTATCGAGCGCTACTTGTAGCAACGCAAGCCGAATGGGCACGCGGGGCAGTTCGCGAGATCAAATGCCGACTTTGTCCCAAAGCCAAGTTCAAGAAGTGGGGCGAATACAAGCGGCATTGTGACTGTAAGGAGACACACCCGCTATCGATCTACTTCTGCAACGATTGCGGCGATTACTTTGGGCGCAGCGACTCGTGCCAACGGCACTGTGAAAACCGGCCCCCGAGTGCCTCCGAGTGACGACCGAGAGAGCAGATGCAAAACGCAGAGCGACGCAGAGGGCGCACGATGAGTTCATAGGGAGGCTCGAGGGATACCTGACCACAGGTGAGGAGGATATCGGGATGTCGTTTACAGAGACCATCAAAGACATGTATCCCGATTCCTCAAAAAAGCACATTAGGGGCGGCAGGGAGTAGAATAGGGTCCCATAGACGATTTTCCAGTTTGACGCGCTCTTGGCCTGCTGTGTGTTCTGTCTATCTTGCTGCACTGTAGTAACTATATATACCCTGAAGAGATTTTTCTTGATCCGTAATCCGCCCAAAACAAGTGTCTCGATGACGCACCTCTTTTTTTCCCCCTCGCACAATCCTATCCTCCCAGCAACCTGTCCTTAACCACGGACATGAGCCACGTGGGTCGCATCACTGTGAAACCGAAACAAAAATAAAAGATCAGGTATGGTGGACAATCAATCGATTGATGGATGGTCGCCAGATGAGGCCGATGAGGTGTTACCTTGCACGCGCCGCCTCTCACACCGTGCCACGCTGCAATTCGGAAAAGTGGGGGTACTTCCGACCACCGGATCAGAACGTCGAGAATGAGCCCTTTTTCCAACTAAAGAAGTACACACATACACAACTAGTGTACAGTAGGCCGCACACAGCCACGCCTAATCATCATGACTTCCGATACCAGGGCGATTTTGAACCCTCAACTAGCCTTAACAATATTGGGGACATGATATTCAGCGCCGCAGCGCCACCACTTGGAGTAGACATTAGGTAGTCTTTGCGCTCAGGCCGACCATAGGTGTGGGCCGCTTCGAGAAGATAATTTTCTTGCGCACGATGTACGTATGGTGTAAGACGTCGCTATCGCTGTCGCCGCCGGCGGTGTAGACTTATTGTCGTCTTTGGTTTCGCTTTCATCGCTGTGTCGCATGTCGACGTCGTCGTCACCATCAATATCACCATTCCCGTCTGGCATTTTGTGTGAGTTTGTTGATGGCGGCACAGACGTGCAACGTTGCAATACGGCCAGTGGCTTGGGTAAATTGGCGATCTTGCCTTCTAAGAGGTGATGGCCAATTCGCAGTGTCGGCTTGCCCTTAAAGTGTCAAAGCCAACAATATATAGGGACAGACAGATGTCAGGAACTACGACTGCGGCAGTAGAGTAGACCCTGTGGGAAGGGCTGTGGGACATGCGACACACCTTGCCATCGTTGGTGTCATCGATCGTAAGACGACCGACGAGCTGTCCGTGCTTGTCGCCGGAGACTTCGAGCTCGCCTTGCAGCTCGAGTAGGAAAAACTCGGATGAGCCTAGTCGTGCGAGGGCGGATGGGAGCGCGGGTTTTGTGCCATTGGGAGAAGATTTTGGAGGAAGTGTGAGAGGGACGATCATGGCGCGTCCTGTCGCGTCTCGGACTGAGAGGCTTGAGATCCTGAGACATCGTGGCCGAAGCTTTTGAGAGAAACTCGCTTTTGTTGTTGCCTTCTTCAAGCCACGACTCCTAAATTCGAGGAGCCCGTAGACGGAACCATCCTCCAGCAGCTACTCACCGGTACTCACCGTTCACTGCCCACTAATTCTCTTCATTATTATTACGTGATCACTGATCACGTGACGCCATAGGTGGTGATGGGCGCGCGCATCGAGTTGGTCCCCGTACTTAACAACTCAGAGTCATGGAAGATGAACAGGAGGCTGAGTGCGCAACCCCTTCCCATCACCGCCCTCCCACTACACCAACTACACCACACACAACCTCCAGCTCTTTTCATTGCTGAAAGAACGCACAGAGGGCCAAAATGCTTCAGAATTATCGCAAATCGAGATACTTTCCGATCAAACAGACGTGCCAGAGTGGCCTCTAACCTCGTTGGAGAAACACGTGTAGATTGGATACGGGAGGAGGGATACTATGAGTATTCGGTGATAGGTGGTTTGTACGCCTTGCCCAATATTCCGTTGCAAATGACGTATGACTCTCGCTCACTAGCTCAAAGAGACGATTCCCTCTCTTGGAGAGGTGGGCGTCATCAGTTGTATCCAGAGGATGCTGCTGCAGGTATGTGTTTGTTGTCTGCTGTCTTCGGTTTATCAGCTTCCGATCTCTGATCTCAACCCAACACTCTTTGGCAGACAGACGCGTCGCACTCTTGACCATTCTGAAAATCTATGCTCGTCACGTATTCTTCCTTTCTGGGCGCACTCCTCGCCCCACCACCGAGTATTACGTCGAACGCGCCTCCAGATTGGCATCGCCAAGTGGAGTGGATTACGGTCCTCGCACAAAACATTATGGCTGCCGCGAATGATCTGCGACCAGTTCAGGTTCGTTCGATACCTCGATACCTCTAACGAATAATGTGGTCTATGTGCGTGGCGTAAACTGAGGTTTTTCGTCGTCAGGCACGTGCGAGCCTTGAACTTATGATGAAGCGTCAACTAGAGCTTCGGAGGGAAGAGACGAGGGCTATCCATGAGTGAGTTCGTGTTGTCTATAATCGAAGATTCCGGGCTGAATGAGTGAACGATGCCGCCGTGCAGGAAGTGTGACTCATTAGAGGCGCAACTCGCGCAGTTGCGTGATATGGCTAGGCAGGATTCAGTTCAGCCACCATCAGAACAGGTACGTGTCCTTGCTCAAAACAACTTCTTGGACAATGTTGAGCTTGTTTGATTTGATAGACAGGAAATAATGTTTATGCGCCGACGATTGAAGTGCGTTCTTTTTTCTGGGGGATTTTCTTTGGAGTCTCTTGTCTTACGTTCACCTTAGGCGACCCCATTCCTGTTGTTGCCTGTGGATGATGTCGCGCGATGGGCGGAGGAATTATAAGCGTTTAGCGGTTTGTCATGTCAGAAATTTTGTTTGTACAGTATGTATAAAGAGCGCCCGCGATATGTTTAGCCTCGGCCAATTACTGGGATTTAAGTGACCGTAACCTTAACCAAGGGTCACCAGATCCGCATTCCACCAGTTGTCATCCAACTGTTCAAGCGGTCAAGACATACGAGTACCAACCGCTGTCACTCAAAACATGGCTTTACGACGGAGAATAGGCATTAGCACTGCGACTACTGAAGCGGCTCGCCGTCAGCTTATGCAGCCAGTCCCATGTTGGGAGAAGGTCTGGGTAGTACCAGAAAAGGCCGCACCGGGAACCACTCTCAAAGTCCTCAAATGGGTCAAAACCGATAAAGTGCAGGTACGTCCAAGCTCTGACGGCGGAAATGCACATTCTCAATGATGGGCGTTGGTAACAGCAATTCAGTGACGATGAGGGGATGTCAACGAGCCCTTGGCACCTCTCCCGGATGAGCCCGAGGTGGTTGAAGGAGACGAAGACGTGGAACAGGAGGACCCTACGCATTCCGCCCCAACAGAACCGATATCGCGGGAAATGTCTGAACCCATCATCCCCAAAGAGCTTCCATCCAAAGTGTCTTCACCGAAACCCCATCCACTGTCCATATCGTTTGCCCCAGATCTCGCTCCAGAACAAGCGGATGATGGGCTCAGCGGCGCGCTGCAGGGCCTGGAGGACGAGTTGGCCGGCCAGGTGGATGTGGTGGCGGATCCTCTGGGTACTACGGACCTGGTTGATCTGGACTTGTCGCAACTCGGTCCGGATGGGACTACGTTCGGCGATGCTGCTGATCTGACGCAGCTGCAATCGGCTGATAGCATACTCGGCACAGACATGGTGCTGGATACAAGTATATCGGACGACCCTTTCGCGATGGAACCCTCATAGCATAGCCGCTTTCCTTGTTTCTTTGTTTCTTTTTCTCGTAGTGACAGTCAAAAAACTAAAGTGGTTGGCTGCCGCTGTGATTTTTCACCGTACAGAGCAGAAACGAGAGCTCAGGTCGTTCTGGGTGGGGTGTCATGATGGACTCTTTTTTCCCACCAGTTTCTATACTGGCGAACCACTCGAATTGTCTCGACCAGAAACTTTGCTAGCCGTGTGACCCCGAATCTCGAACGGAACTTCATCTTTGCCTCATCTTTCGTACGGTCACACGTTCTCGACTTGGAGTATATGATCGATGGAAGCCGGCACGTTTCGTCCGTTGTGAATCAAGCGGATATCAAATGTAACCCGAATGATATAAAAAATTATTGCTCTTTTTTATTTGATTGGCAGCAGTGAGGAATGCACATGGTAGCGCGATGAACTCGGATGATGGGTCGGCCAAGGTGAGCGCTGTCGACAACGAAGACCGTAAGAAGTGAAGACGAAAAGGTTATCACACAAGTTCAAGGCGAGGATGTTTGAACACAGACTCGGAGACAAATGATATTGAGACACGAGGGAGAGAACCCTTTAAATACAGATAAAGCTTCGTAACTAAGATTTCAGTATAGTATAACCAAGTCCTTTGACACTAGACTAGGGTACTAGTACTGAGCAATACATTACAGGAATTGTCTGAAAGCTTTCGAAACACGGGAGAATAATGTGACGGTTGTCCAACGGTTTCATACCTTCCTCGGGTCTCGGTACCTCAGGACGATAGGCGTAGACAATTGTCTCCTGTTCGGGGCACTCGCCAGATTCAACAGCCGTGACAAGTTCGGGGGTGATGGGAATCTTGTAAAACGTAGGCATAGTGCCATCCATAACAATCCCAGGCATGACCTTGCTGATGAGAGGGTTTGTACCAAGACGTTTCACGCGCATGATGTTGTCGTTATGGAAGGCGGCTATGGCGTCCGAAATAAGTTGGAGCTCCGGAACGGACCCACGCAAGTGCCTGTCCACTTTGACGACCAATAAGATAGCTTTGGTGTCGTCCATCCACCTGAGGGTGCCTTCCCTGACTCGCCAAGTAACTTAGTTTCGGCTTGAACATGAAAAATATGTTCTGTTCCACATTCTGATAACGAACTACGTTGAAAAGTTGTGCGACAAAGTCGATGGTGCCGTATTCTCTGTCGTCGCAGTCCGTCATATCGTCCATATGGACGAGCATGTGCGTTTGCTTGCACGATTTCTGATCGTCATTCCTAGTTTGCACGCGCCAACTCTCCCTCCCCCCATAGGAAACAGGTCAGTCATCTGGCCTGCCAAATTGTAAGGGCGAGATGGCTAAGGCAACTAGATAAATAAAATTAAAAACCAACACCACCGTAACGAAAACTGAAAATTAAAGCACACATAAACCAGATCAAGGGAAACAAACAATCAAGTAAAGGAAACCTGGGCCAGTCCTCAAGAGATCAGCAGAAATACCCCATAACTGGGTCCACATTTGTAAGGTTTTACTGGGTAGAAGAACCTAACGCCTTGCCCTCGAAGGCTGCACGTCCTGAGTCCCACACTGTCCCTAAACGGGGACGTGTCCAATAGCATTTTCTCCTCACTCGGCCCTCGAGCCGGCCCCAGCGTGCCAGTAAGAGCTGAACGTTGAACGCCTTCTCGTCTCCTGCTAACTGGCAGTTATTTAGTTTACCGTATGTAGCACTAAGAATACTGCGCTTTCAAAAAAAAAGGCCGAGGCTGTTGGGTAGATTGTGAGGCGAGTCCATTAGCGGGGGAATTATTAAAAGCGTGCTTCTTCCGAGAGGAGGAGGACATGCTCTGATCAGCCTGAGATGGTGGTTAAAGTAGAGAGCCAAAAGGCGTCGTGTCATGTAAAGGCTGTCATCTGTATTTGTGTTGAGTGCTGTGAATACGTGACTAGTCTCAGGCTGTATGGGAGACTCGGGACAGTACTCGGACGGTACTATTCATTTGACCCTTGATTGGCTCTTGACTGAAGTGTTTCTTGCCAGGCTGAGCTTTCGCTTTCAAACATTTCGCGGTATGACGGTAAAACTGGGTGCCAGCTAAGAAGACACCAAAACCGATTATTCTTCTCTACTTTTCTCCCGTCATCCTTACAGTACAGTATCACCTCATGTTCGACCACAAAGTATCCTTGAAGTTGCGACACAAGATGAAAGCGATATACGCGTCCTCACCGGCTCCCTCTTTTCACATCTCCGAGTCCTTTCTTTCTTATGTCTCGTCTCGCCCTCTCGGACAACGCTATCGACACAAAGCCGCCACCATACGGTAGCCACACGCCCTCCTTTTCTACCTCGTTATAGTCTTTCCTTTGTTACTTATGCCCTCTCCATTTTCAATCACCAGCACCAGCACCCTCGAAGTTGCGCTGCTGTACAAAACCTGGACCAAGCTGATAAGTAGCACGCATATATTCAAGACGGCCCTCAGGGCATCGCACCATCGGTTTTACAATGAAGTTCCCCTGGTTCTATTTCACTTGACCATCCTTTTAAGAGTGATAGTTAGTTTCGGAGCGGGGTGACAATTCAATTGAAACACCCACTTCATCCCTCGTTGCGACACTCCATCTCTTGTATGCTTTTCTCGTTCCACCTCTTTGACGTCACCTCAACTTCCAGAGCTAGCACGCGTTCTATAAGCCTACGAGTGACTTGGTCCTCATCTCTATTCACGGAACTTGTAGCAGTCTCGGCACGTAATTTGTCCGCCTCTGCTTTACTCTTGGTCCAACCCTTCTCCGCATCCACGAGTCGTAATCGGACTGCCTCCAATTCGGACTCCTTCGCCTCGAGCTTGGCACGCACGTTTGCAAGCTCCTTTTCATGTTGTCCAACCAGCTGGTCACGAGATACTACCGACTCGTCGAGCTTAGCTTCTGTGTTCCTAAGCTTCGCTTGCATATCCATAAGTTCTGTATCCTTCTGTTTCACCAGAGATGTCTGCATGAGTAGTCGATCCGCGTGCTCGAGTAACTCCAGTGCCGTGCGCTTCGCTGCCTCCGCGACATTCGCCTCGGCCTGTTCAAGTAGAACGCTCTTCAGTGCGAGCTCCTCAGTCAGCCGTGCGATGTGATGGCGCTGGTCCCGCTCAGTTTGCGTACCAAGCGATACCGACGGCTGCCGTTCGACCTCTAACCTTGTAACTTCTCCTTCAGAAGAAAAATGAGGTGCCGCGAACTTCGCATGGTACTCCGTTGAACCTTCGTTCACATCTTCTTCGGAGACACGTCTTGGCCCCTTACTATTCGCACTCGTGAATTCCAATGGCCGACCATTAGAACTGGGGTTTCGCTCGTGAGTAATCTGCACGGAGGTAGAGCGGCCAAATACAGCAGGGGTAGCGTTTTGCAGACGGGAAGCACCGTGGGACTTCGATGAAGAAGATTTCGGGTGCTGTGGTTGCCCCTGGGTCAGGGGACCTGTGGATGACTTCCGCGCAAGTTGGGTGGTCTTCTGCGAAGATACTGCACGGCGCAACTCTTCAGGGTCTGCAGCCTGTTGCGGAGAGTTGCTGTTCGCCTTATTTCCAGCTGCTGAAGAGGGACGTGGCTCATGGGAAGGGGGACCCGCAGATGACTTCCGTGTGAGTTGAGTGGTCTTCTCACCGGGCTTGACGGCATTAGAGTCGGGTTTGCGGTACTTTATATGCTCTGGGTTTACAAACTTGGAGGCCGTCCGATGAAAGTAACGAAGGGGGAATACATACTCGTGTCAAGGACGTGAATAAGCGCAGTTTCATCCGTTTGTGCACCTGCTGATGGTTCTCCTCCAAGCACAAAGATCCGTGCCCCGTTAGAAGCCATGGCATGACCCGACCTTCCGCTTGGACTTGGTCCCATATTTTGAAACATGAACCACCGCTGAGCTGTATGTCGTGTGTGAACGAGGAGCGCGTGCGATTCAACACGCGGAATCACTTACTCGACAACTTGAAGCCCTTCAAATCACCCAGATCGGTTCCGTCGACGCCACGCCCACCAAAGACATACATAACATCATCGACAAGGGCAGCAGCGTGACCTCCACGGGGAGACGGAATGTAGCCAGTACATTGTAGCTCAGTCCACTTTCGTGTGGAAACGTCAAACAACCAAGTATCGTTATAGTGATATCGACCGTCGGTACCACCGAATCTACAATGCGTTGTGACAAAGGAGGAAGACGATGGGGAAAGGAGTGACGAACATGATAATATGGTCGCCGTGGGTTACTGATGCATGACCGGTCCTCCGAGGGGGCTTCTCACTTCCGGGCGCAGGCTCATATGACTCCCAAAAAGGTTTCGATTTTACTGCAGAAATATCGAGTCAATATGGCTTCGAACGACGACGGGCAAACGTACGAGAGTTCAAGTCGAACGCCCACATATCATTCAAGAACTCCCCGTCGACCTGACCACCGAAGACGAAGAGCTTGGAACCGACCATCGTCACGGCATGGCCGTAACGACCAACAGGCCCGGGACCATTGACCACGACGCGGGTCCACTCTCGTGATACTGGACAACGAGAGACTCTAATCAGCTGGAGCGAGCAATATCGAAAAATTCAACGTGCCAAGATTGAGAAGATAAAGGGAATCATCCTGGGGCTCGTTTGATGCCTCCTGGCCGCCGGTATTGGTGTCTCCACCCCAAATCAAAAAGACGCTGTTAAAGAGCGCGCCCGCATGGCCGACACGTGGGCTGGGAATCTCTCCGCTGGTTTGCAAGAGAGTTGCTGATAGGTCCCGGGTTGAGAAAACATATAGATCGTTGCGTGCAGAGTCGTGCACGAGACCTCCGAAAAGGAACAATTCGCCTGCGGGAGTGGCACAGGCGGGAAGTGCATGACCATATCGGGGAAACGGTGATGGCGACGGTCCGGATGGGGGAGCAATCTTACTGAGAAGGGTCGGGGTAGAAGGTTCAGACGACGTGCGGACCATGGGTAGACAGGCCGGGACTGTTGTTGTTGCGCAGGGGGGAGTGATTGTGATTGAGCGGGGGGCGCTTGCTGTTGCGGTGGCAGCTGTTGGGTAGATTGTGAAGCAAGGCCATTGACAGAAGACGAGTTGGAGGGTGGGGAGTTAGTTGGAGGGCGAAGAGAAGTTGATGACTGGTTGTAGGAGCCCGGTAAGTTCTGGGTGGGGTGGCTGAGAATTGGAGAGAATGGTGGTAGACGGGTATATAGGCGGTTAGGCGGGGGTAAGGATACAAAGAGAGCAAAAGGCTTACATTTCGGTGTCGCGAGAGGGATGTGCGGGCTGTGAGGCGGGCTGTGGGTGGTGCTTCTCCTGGTTGAGATGAAGAGAAGAAAAAGATAGGTAAGGAAGCTATAGTGGAAACGGTTGAGGAGGGTATGTAACTGACATTCTTCTTCCGGGAGAAGAAGGACATTCTCCTTGATCTGATGGACGGTATGATTGGGGGAGTTGGAGTCTTGGAGATAGGGTAGAAGCGAGGAGAGAGGGGGAGCAAAAAGGACGGGTCGGATAATAGGGGAGCTCACGGCTGGCGCATCTGGTCGCATGTGAGTCGCATGTTGTGATCATGAGTGAGTCGCATGTCGCATGTGAGTTCCGCAAGAAAAAAATCAGATGACTCCGGCAAACTCCATTCTCAGATCTCGTAGCTGGTTCAAGATTCTGTGTCTGTGGCTGGATGTAAAATCTGAGCCCAGATTGAGGCATCCAGATTGAGGCATCAGAATATAGTGTACTATCAGAGTCAGTGAAACCCGAAGCCAGTACCTCAGTGGTTAGAGCACCTGGCATATATCTGGGGCTATCAGAGTCAGTGAAACCCGAAGCCAGGTACCTCAGTGGTTAGAGCACCTGGCATATATCTGGGGCAGTGGGGGCAGTGGAAATCTAGCTGTGGTCAGCTATGGTCACTTTTATGGTCACTTTTCCGTGTCAATAGTCAAAGTGCACGGAGTTTGCCGGAGTCACCTGATTTTTTTCTTCAAAATGGTTACTGTACAGACGTCACGAATCGGGCATGCGGAACTCACGTTCACATGCGACCAGATGTGCCATCATCTGTCGCATCATGCCCCAGGCCCCCAGCTTGAGTCACTTTTTGGTCCTTCCGTTCTGTTATTCCAACAGTGTGTATTCCCGGCAGTAATCCTACCAGCTTGGGACAAGTACAGTAATTTATTTGAGTAAAAATTTCATATGTTTTTTTTCTGTTGCTGACATAATGTATGGTAATTCCCATATCCGTGCGCGCCGAGGGGACCGTTTGACCGTTTGCTTCTTTCGATGGTGAGGCGCATCGCGAGCCAAGTTCACAAACAAGCCTCCCGTCTCACACGCGCAGGTTTCATCAAAACCCCTCCAGTATGGTACGAAGCCGTCCTTGAGCACCCACCACTACCTCTCCCACCGCGCGAACCGCCCTCGCGAACGTCCTACGACACCTCATATCATCATCCTCATCCCGGACTTCAAATCAAAAAGCTTTCGCTCCTACAGCGACAGCGACAAAAAAGACACAGCAGGGATCTCGCCCACTGTCAATCACTTACGTCGAGGATGACATCCGCCGTCAATTCTTCCGAGACCATCCTTTCGAAGCGTTTCGACCCGCACGCTCACCGAAGCTGGCGCTGTCGAAAACGAACACCCCATTAGCGGGTTAAAATGGACGCGACTGAACCAGCGAGGCAGGAATCCCTCTCCCGAAGAGTACGTTAGACCCCATTCTCCATTCTCTCTCTGGCAAAATACCGCTGCACGCATTTCTGACCCCCAACTCGTACGCACCTCAGCGCAGTGCAATTCGCCCTAAACCTGCACCAAGCCCACGGCCTTACCCTAAGCGACGCCTACGCGACATCCATCGCTCAATTCCGCACGCTCCGCGCAGTGCAACACGTCGCGACTCGCTTCGCAGCGCAAGCCGCCTCTGTGTACGGTGCGCGCTTCGGGCCGTCTGCTACGGCGCGCGGGTTCGAGGTGGAGAATAAGGTGCTCGATGCGAATGAGCTCAGGACTGAGCGGTTGGATGATAGTGCTAGGTTGGCGAGGAGCCGTTGGCGCATGGTCACGCTTGGAACCGCGCGGAGCAAGAAGGATCAAGCGGTGTCGGCGTTGGCGTCGTCAATGTCGGTTCTGCTGCTGACCGGAAGGCCTGGAGCCGAGGAGAGGAGTATGTACGGTTGTGGAAGGAGGGCGTGCGGCCGGATTATTCTCCTGCTTTGACGGAATCTATTGCTCCAGTCGATCCTGCAGACTTCATGGGTACTCGCGGTCGACGTTTTCCTTTTTAGATTTTAATAGTTATATCACCTCCGCTCAACCTAATTCATCTACATATATCAGCAATTGACATGTCACGCCCCACTTTATGAGTCTATGATTTTCGTAGTACAAGTTGGTGGTCTCTTGCTACAGTTATTGTCCTCGAGGAAGATGAGTCATACAACTGGGCAGATGCGGATCCACATGATAGTGCGAGGTTGTGCAATTAGATAGCATCCGCAGGGCGGGACAGGTAAGACTGGTGAAAGCCAAAAGGAATGCGTGCCGACATTGTAAGTCGTACTATACAAATGGTGTCATGCTTTGACTCTGGCCTGCGCTGCCTGTGCAGCATTGACGCCCATCCACGTCTTTTCGACGAGACCGAGAAGCTTCTGCATGTCCGAACTCCAGTCGTTCATCACATCCTCTGCGCTGCGCTTGTTACGGAAATTTACGATCCCTGCTGGTCGGTCGATACGCGCCCACACCGTGCCAGCCACGACCAGTCGACAGAGCGTATCCTCGGCCTGTTGAGGAGTGAGGTCGAGAAGGGTGGTCAAGCGCACGAGGGTGATGCGGGTATAATATTTTGCGATGACTCGGACGTTCTATGGTGGGCGATGAGAACAGAGCGCAAGTCGAGTAAAACGCAAACGTACATGCTCTATTACCCGCGTGTGCAGGTCTTCCCAATGTTTGTCATTCGCAAAGACTTCCGTTTTGCGCAAGAATGGCCCGAAGACATCTACGATGCCAGGCCATCGCATGAGTTCATCGTGATGAAGGACTTGATCAAGTTACTAAGAAACGTGAGCCGTAATAGAAACCCACTCTGCGGAGAACGCACTGTTGTATTTCCAACTTCTCTAGGGCTGGGTCAGCAAATAACCGGTGCATCATGTCAGACTGTTCGTTATCGTGTGGAGCAAGAGCAACATAGTAAACGATGTGTTCGAGTGCCTTGAAGAGACGTCAGGGTCAAGTTCGATGGAAGGGTAGGGAAGGTCAAAACTTACTGTCTTCCCCTTGCCAGTAACATCCTCCTTGATTGATGGCGTCTCCCAAACTTTGTGGTAATACTTTGCGACGTCTAGATAAGCGTGATTATGCAGACCATATTGGACCATCATATCATAAAACTGTAACTTGATGCTCTGTTGCACGACGTCTTTAGAATACACGAGGTCACAGATGAGCACGGATGCAGCATACCTCGTTTTCAGGCTCCTTGAGGAACTGCTCGTTGACTTTCCGGCTCTGTACGCGTAACTTGACCCACTCTGGCTCACCGCCATTAAGCATGCCCTTGTCCCCCTTCCCAGCTTTCGAACTCTCATCGTCCTTAAGTCGCGCGACCTCCAGAAGCAACCGCATTTGTTCAAGGATAAATTTGGTCTTTTCGACGCGTTCCATCGACGAGTACGTCTCGACCTGAAGATCTGATAATAGATCAGATGCAGTGATGAGAGAATCGCGCGGCGGTAGCGTTTTCGGTTTCGGGGTTCGATACAAGGATTCATGGTGGTGTGCAAGGGAGAGCGTTACGCGTGCCCGTGGTGTCTCCAAGAAGAGCTGGATGGTCGAATGCATGTATGAGTTACGTTGCATGAAGAAGAGGAGGCGGCGAGCGCGCGCGACGTACCTTGCCCTCCGTCACAGTCCGCAAAGTCTCGATCAATTCAAGCCACTTTTCGGTTCCGTCTCTTTGCTTGATCTCATCTAGCCATGTCATGGCTCGCTCTACCATAGCCTGAATCGCGCCTTTCAATTGACCGTGTTTCTTGCTCAAGACGCTTATACTCGAGTTAAGCTGCGCATACTCTCGTGCGTTATACTCGTGCTCGATTATTGCTTCGACGAGTCGCGTCGTTGACTTCAGATCCGAGCCCTGCGGGAAGTATAGTATATAATGCGATTAGACGTATAAAAAATAATCCAAAAAACATAACAGAAACGAACGTTTCTTGCTTGTTTCTCGAGCGCGAGGAGCTTCTCCAGTGCCTCCTGGAGCTGGCCAGCCTAAGGTAAAGCAATCGGGGTCAGGACGGAAAACTTTGGTGTGAGGCTGGGGTGGAACCTAACCTGTGCAAGGGACGTAGCCTGTGGAAGGAGCTCATCTACTTCTGGCGTGTAATCTTTCTGATTTAGCTTTCCGGTGGTAGACTCGGACATGGTGTGACGAGCTGAAGGCGAAACGCCAAGTCCACCACTTGACTGACGCGTCCTTCCAGGGTTAGGGTTACCATTTTTGGCCTCGATCTCTGCAGCCGCTAGACGCAACCACGAGATTGGCGCTCGCTCCGGTTCGGGTTCAGCTTGTTGTTGCTCGGGTTGCTCAGGCTCTTCTCAGGTTCAGGTTCAGGCAGTTCTTGTTGTTCATCCGTAACGTGAGTTTCATAAGTAACGTCGTTGCCCGCCAAGCCAGTGCCAGTGTCCGACATATCATCCTAAAGTGTGTGCAAAAAAAGAGAAAAATGCAGCAATATACGCATAGTACCAAAAAAAAAAAGGGGGGGAAAGAAAATCATGAGCGAAACCGTGGCCATAACTTGAACATAAAATCATATACAGACAGGAACAATGTCGGTGCTGGTGCCCGCTCCTCCGCTCGCACTCGCGCCCGCGCCCGAATCCACCACCACCGGCGACATCTTTTCCGACGACCCGACGACGGTCTTCTCTTCCGAATCCTCCATCTTTTCATGAATGTGAGCAGCGGCCGCAGCAGCACTTTTAGTCGCGTGGAAGGGCGTCATCGACCAAACATCTTGCATGCGCGCCGTGACGAAATTCGGACCAAAAAGCATTGTCCTCCACGCGAGTGAAATAGCGCCCCCGACGATCGAAGGGACATAGATCTGCGGGAGGTAATATGCCGTCTCCGTCGGCGGTGGTCGCGGCGGTGTTACCTGCTCCTCGTCATCCTCGATGTACATAGTCTCGCTGAAGTCCGGAGCTGCGTCCTCGGGCTCCGGGGCGACGGCATCCACCTCCTGAGAGACCATAATGGGCGATGCCATGATCCCTACTTCAACTGCTGATGAAACGGCGTCTACCACCTGATCGACAACAGCAGGCGTGGCATCCACCCCTGTAGATACACTCGATGGCTGCGCGGAGATGACCTTCTCTGAAGTCCGCGGCACAGCCTGCGTTCCGGTGTTGGCCATCTTCGGTGAGGCTTGGATGTCGCGATCACGCATGGTCGGCTTAACGCTGACAGCCTTGTCGACCATCTGCCTTGGTTCGGCTGGTTCGGGGATTCCAGCGATCCAGCGCTCGGTGATACGCACATCTTGGAGGTGCGGGAGCATCTCCAGAACGCGTTGCCAGCCAAGGGCGTGCGTCTCTATGAATCCGGGCCTGTTCTTCTCGTGGAACCACCGTAGAGTGTCGGCGTGCGGCGCGAGGTGCGATAGTGCCAACGCGGCGGTGAGTGGCTCACGCACCCACGAGTGGCCGAGGTGCAGCTTGAGTAGCGTACGCGAGGATACGATGCGGGAAAGGTACATCTGTGGGTCTACCGCGTCTCCATTCACGACCACCGCGAGAGTCTCGAGGTTGCGGCATCGTGCTGTGAGCACCGCCAGGCCATCGAGAGTGACGCTCGGTGGTCCGCTAGCGATGGGGAAACGCGCAGTGGGACAAAGGCGAAGAATCTCCAAACTCGGGCACGCCACGGCGACCTGCGCGATGTCGGAATTCTCAATGATGACGGACTCGGGGAGATCGATGTCGAGGCGTATGAGGTAGGGCAGGGACGTGATCGATTCGAGTGAGAGCCTGCGTGAAACGGCTTCCCCTCTGGACGTCGCGCGCACAAGGTCGTTGAAGCGCGATGCGCCCCCGGCAGATATCTTCAAGGATTCGAGGCTTCCTCCGAAGGACTGGGAAAGGAGAACGCATAGGTTGCGCCAGTCGTTTTTGTCGAATGAATCTTCGATGACGAGGTCCAGATGCGTCAGCGGGCTGGCGATGCGTCGGAGGAACGAAACGATGGTGGGAACCTCGCCGGTGAGCTGCAGCACCCTCAGGGTGACGAAAGCGCCGACGATGGGCGCACGCTCCTCGACAGAGCGCTTCTTCGATTTCTTCATCGACTTTTTGATCTCGGTGAAATCGATGTCTTCGCCCGAGAACACGCCGCTGTCACGCGACCGGGTCGAGTTGGGTGTGTTCATCCCAGAACCAGAACTCACGGCCCCAACGTGTCTGAAGAAGTCGTCGACCGCCTTTCCCGTGCGACCGGTGAGGTCCAGCTGCAAAGCCCGCAGCCGCTCGAGGGAAGCCACCCAGCCACCAAGGCTAGATGACAGCGCGCCGGGCGCCATGATCGCAAATCTATCAAGATCCGTCTGGGGGGACAGCAGGCGCGGGATATCGTCAGGGAGAGGCGCGAGCGACGTCAAAGAGAACGACGCGAGTTTTGTGCGCCGCGAGATGTCGGCGAGTATGTTGCCAATGTGTGGGATGCGCGGGGACACCTCGAGCGTGAGGTTCTGCAGCTCCGGGTTGAGGAAGAGGTGGAGATGGTCAAGCCCGCTGGGCGTCTCAACGCGCCAGACGAGTGTGGTGAGGTTGGGAAGAATGAAGGTGCGCGGACGGTGTTCATCGATGATGGGAAGATCGAGGGAGATACACTCTTGGAACTTTCGTCATAGGTAAGGCGCCGGACGCGCTCACCGTATTGAAGGACACTGTCCCAGTGTTCCGGGGACGGGTTTCAGCCTGTGTTCTAGGCGTAAGGATTGACTGGAGGGCCCCAGGAAGTTGTTCAACTCACTAGGCCCAGCCCAGGGCGCTTAGCCCTCTTAAATAGGTGATTTGGAAATAGTGAAATAAGAGGCACGAGATTATCTAGCTCTTTCCATAGAAGGCCCAACCCTGGCTCGACTAATACCTTCGACACTCTCGCGAGTCTCGAAAGAGTCCTTTTGCCGTTGGGGCCATCTAGGATAGATTCCATTATCTTAGCGGTCACTTCCGGATTACGGATGAGACCAGGAGCCTTGGGCGGCTCCTGCTTCTTCTGTTGTTTCTGTTGCTGTTGTCTGGGAGCACGACGAGATGGCATGTTTACGATCGTTAAGCAAAGCGGTGGAGGGTTGTTCGTGAGCAATCGTAAAGTAAAGGCGTATGATGAGGGTGGACGAAGAGAAGGCTGATGTGGGGATGTTGGAGCTCTGGGTGGGAGGTAATAACGGTGTACAGGAGGGGCACGTTGATAAGGGCAGGGGTGCACTATGCAAGGCATGCGGCCATGTTACGGAGTAGACGCCCACGCATATGTGATGGGTCCATCAAGCAGAAGATGTTGTTTGGACCGAGCTGGAACACCTCGTGGTGCACTTGTAAGGGGTAAGTATGCAAGAGATTGCTTGCCGCTGATGATAACTCGTCAATTCGTGGAGTGAGGACGTCAAGGGATACGCGTTCAGACCAAAGCGCATGCCAGATTCGTGGCCCGCGCGAGGCATGACGCGCGGATAGAGCATTACAGGGCACAGCTCTGGGTGGCTAGGGGACTTACGAAAGTAATTTCAGTGGCATGTTTGCGGTTTGCGTGCGAGCCGTGCTTGCTGCACGTGTCTCACGTGGTCGCGTCCATGCAAAGGCCGCGCGCAGAAAGAACTACCTGTAATGCCGCACACACTCCAATATGAATTATAACATAGCCATGCGGATAAGCGAGCGACATACACAGCGTGCGAACTGGGCGGTCATAGCTCTCCCGTCTCCCATGGCACGGGCTCGCCTTCCCAATCATCCTCAGCCTGGGAGTCAGCCGCCTCTCCTATCTCTCCCACGTCCCAGATATCTCCACCTTTCCGTGCGTCATAACTGCTGGTGCGTTCCCCGTACAAGACGCCGCGCACCATGTTGACATCGCGTGTTGTATGTGCCTTGGATGGCGAGATTGCAAGTACGCGGCGGAGGTCGTCTGGGAGGTTGACCTCAATGTCACCTGGTACATCATCGCTCGCGGGCCCGGGCTTGACGGTCGATCGTGGGCCCCAAGGCCGAAAACAGGATCCAATTCCTCCATTGATGGGTTCATGGCAAGGCCTGTATCGCATCTTTGCCAGCTCCACTCACGGATCTTTACGTGAAGATCAGTCCTGCCCTCGTCTTGTTCATCACCCGAATCCTCCGATAATTTTGTCCGTTTACGTGTCGGACCTGTCACTTTAACTCTACCCTTCCCTTTTCCTGAATATACAGAACCGGAGACAGCCGGAGGAGGGGAAGGTGGTAAAAGAGGAGGGCGGTGATTTAGGCAAAAGGTATCGGGGGCATTAGGCGATGTGTCGGCCTGGGCGGGTGAAGTTCTCTGTGAACTCTGCCCGATATGTTCGGCTTGCTTAGCCCGCTCAGGGTCTGGGCGGAGTGCTTCTGATGGTTGCGCAGTACCGAAGATGTCGTTTTTACCAAAGCCGTTGGGGAATAAACGCTTTTCTGTCCGAGGCTTTGTGCTGTCTTTGGTTGAGTTTCCTTCTGAGGCATTCATTTTGAGGTTCGGATGATTATCGGGGAGTGTTTCAGAGGTGGAGGAGCCCGACATGCTCCTTGCACGTTGTGATTTCGACAGAGAGATACCATGTCTGGCATCAGCTGGCACCCTTTGTGATCGGGCGCGTCCGTCTTGGGAAATGACATCGCCGGCTGCTCCTTCGAATAGGAGCTTGAAGGCACCGCCCTTTGGCGGGGGTTTCATAGGAGAATCAGCCACAAACGAATAATCGCCTTGTTCGGCGGGCGTCCGATCATCATCGTCGCTATCTCCTGCGGCAAGCACAGAGAGCTTGGCGAACGGGAGTGTGTCTGGAAGAACACGCTGGCGCTTTTCCTTCACAGGTGATGGTGAGACGGGTTCACCACGCAAACGTTTGCGAGCTCTGAAGACGGTGTTATTTGGCGCAACTGGTTGAGGCGGACAGGTCGTATCAGTGAGCGTCTGCAGGGAAGAAAAAAGATCGGGAGATGGTGATTTGGGTGAAGATATTAGCGATTGCCTGGCCTTTCGGGGAGTGATAAAGGGATTGACAGATCCATCAAAACCAGAAATGGAAGAGGGCGCAACCTTCTTTTGTTTGTTCTTCGCGGGAGAGAAGGGATTGGAGGCAGAAGCGGTTTCAGTCTTGACTGCGCGTGATCTGGGGACGATGGATATAGGCAACTCGGTAGAGCGTGGAGGAGTGGAGGGAGTATGAAGTGATATTTCCGGGAGTGATCTAGTGGCATTTCCAATCTTGGAAAGCTTTTTGTAGAGCTTGTATTTGTCGGCTGCACGGGGGGTAGTGATGAGCCAGGATTCTGTTCTGGGGTGGATATCATTCAAGTCGCACCGAAGCCCTCGATCTTGATATCGTCCACAGAGGGAGGGCGATTGTGTCTAGCTTTGAACTCCCTTTCAAAAGCCTTGAGCTGAGCGCGTAGAGTGGATACATCCGTGTCCATTGAAGAGTTGGTTGTCGTGTCGTGGGCGGACAAAAGAGACGCGTTGTGAAATGGCCACGTGATGCGTGATTGCGGCGCCGCGAATCACGACCAAATATAGAAATAGAGATTGTAATTAGCCCGCGGTCAGCAATTCGAATCGATTACGATTGTACTCGTGTGTGTTAGTAACTGTCAGGGTCGTGCCCGTCGTCTCTCTCCGCCGCTGTACATGTGGTTCAGGACGATCCAAGCTGGCTCTCCTTTTTGTCTTTCTCTCAGCTTTGACCATTATCATTGTTAAGATACTATCCAACTCGCTCCACCGTCGTCCCACAGCCTTGACCTCCCTCGCATTCTTTCGGCACCCCGCCACAACCCTTCTTTAAAGCCATCACAACGGCATCACCTCCTCCATTTCGCCACCTTTTCTCCGCCCATCATTTCTCTCCCTAATGGCTTCCGCTGTCATTTACGCCCCATCCACGGCTTACTCTGTCCAAGAATACGATGGCTACCCCTACCATGACCGACGTCCCGAGTACACACCTTATCCGTCCTCGCGTCCACTCCCGCAGCCCACTCAGCAACAGCAAGCTCATCAGGGTTGGGTTGCTCCTCCACGCTCGTCCACTGTCTCCTACCAGGATCCCTCCATGTTTGTTTCCCCCCCTCCTCTCAGGCGCTCCTTAGCCGGCGACCCTGCCTTTGCCACTGATCCTAATATCAATCCCGAATATTGGCACTTTCAAATGAATGCGCAATCAACAACTCCTTTCCCATCCCGTTCTTATTCGGGATTAGACCTTCCACATGACTATGTGCCCCAATCGGCCCCCGTCCCTAATACATCATCTCGTGCGCATTCCTATCAAGAGGAATCCCGACCCGTTTATTTCGTCCCCCCTTCCATTTCATCATCGTCTTCTGCGGCGTCAGAATCATCTGCAAACGTTCGCCCACCTCGGTCCTCAGTCCGTAACTCGGACTATGCACTCGAACATGCTCCTTTCCGCTCTAACCCACCTATGGAGCTTCAGTACTCTCTTCCAGATGAGGGGCAGTCACAACCCCGTAACGGCAAGCATCGTCCCAAACGCCGTTCGCCGCATTCCGCCCAACCGCCGAGGGACCATGCGGCAAGCCACGCGGAAGCGGCGGGGGGCACAATCATTCCATCAACTGTTGAGAAACCTGCGGATGGGGCTCCCCGTACACTTATGTCATCGATGACACTATCCTCTCCACCCGATGTTTCGGAGCATCAAAAAGACAGCCGAGTAAGGACTTCGAGTCGACCCACTCCCCCGACTTGGACTCCGTAGACGAACTTGACAAGACCAATCCCTTGGGCTTCAACCTCCATCATAGGGGCCCTTACGAGGCTGTTGCTGCTATCCTCAACGAGGCTAACCCAATTGACTCTCCTGTGTTGCGACAAAAGAGGGCCCAAGAACAAGTCGCCTCTGGTACACGCCGCGCTCGTCCGTCACAACATAATAAGGTTCGTACCCTGCTGTTTGATCGTTCACACTTATCATGTCCCATTAGAGTGAACCGAATGTCAATCCCATGTCTCTGAACCTGCAACCAGGCCAAATTCTTCCAAGTTCTATCTACCAACCGACACAACCCAGTCACTTTCCCCCTGAGTTTGGTCGGGGCCGGGGGACACACCCTACGAGTCAAGATTTTCGTGTCTCACGCAAGCCGGTCGAATATCCGGCCGCAGATTATGACACAACGAATGCTGAATCTCCACTGCGTCGAAATCAGACTCTTCCGGCTCCAAGTATGGCCCGTGGCACCATGGGGCAATTTTATCAAGAAGCGCCCCCTGTGACATCCGAAGTCCCGCCGTATCAACACCCTCATCAACGCAACCTACCTCAACCCCCACCCATCGATAGTGTCCCGTCCCGGTCATCAGGTCGGCACCGGGTGTCTCAGATCTCTAAACAACCCTCTGTGTCACCATATGCTCCTCCGCCATCTTACTCTTATCCCCCTCAATCTACAGGAGTTGAACACGCTGTCACACACCATTCTCCTTACGCCGATATGTCTCACAACAGTGGCTCGCCCTCTCAAATTGCGCCTGCAGCTTCTGTTGGCCCTCCCGAGGCTCCTCCTTACTCAGACATCGACCAGCATTTCTCGCGTACCCTCTATCTTACAAACCCTGACGGTCACAGCGCTTCTAATAATCGTCCACACGGGCCTCCATTGCCCACAGCTCCCGAGATGGTCCACCCTCCAAGTGAACGACGATCAGAGCGGCCTCGACGCAGTCACCACGCTAGCCTCCACGGTGGCCAGCCTTCACTTGCGGTCCCACGTCCCACGGACGCAGAAGGCCGCCGCAGACGTGCATCGCGCGGCTCCCCTCCCACCACAGGCAAAACCCCCGAACAAGATTCACCTCGACGTTACGAGCCACCGTCGCAAACCCTAGCAGCAATCAATCCTCAATACGTTCCAATTCCAAAAGCCCCATCTACGACTTCATCTCGCACGTCGTCGAGCCTTGCGCCGCGGCACGTCCCAAAGCGCCTTGTCATGCCAATGCCCCTCGCCAACTCCCCCGAGAGTGCCCCTCTGACGGCACCCCCCACCGCGACGATCTCACGTGGGAATGCTGGACGGCCTGGACAAGCACAAGTACTGCGCAAGCGCAACTCACGGGTTGAGACGCATCGGCCGCAACGTCCTCAGTCATTGCCCCCGCAGGCGGTGAAGGGCGGTATCTTTTCTTTCTTCAAGTTTGGAAAGGGCTCTAAACCGATGGTGCGCGAGGTTCGCTTTTCGGAACCGCCGAAGGTTGGGATGATCGAGAGGGGTGAACAACGAGGGCGTACCCGCGAGGAGCCTCGTAAGCTTAGCAAGCGCAGATGAGTGGACCCTATCATAGATTCTTTTTCTTTCCACATAGCTGTGTTTTTCAATCATATACGATACGTGTCCTTTCTATACCTGGTCTCGCTTTGCAGTCTCTTGGTTTTGGTTCTTTAATGGTCACGAGTCCATACCCTGACTCTTTCCTTATACACGTTCGCTATTCGTCTCAAGATGTCGAGGCATTGTGTAGTATCATTAAAATGATGTATGTAACGCTTGATGATGTGCCACCACGATTGAATTATCACGACTGAATTGTCCGCGGTCAACGTAGTGGTGAATAGTCATTGCGAAAAGGTGAGAGAAATACAGATATGACAATCAGAAAGCTTGACGGAACATGAACTGGAAGCTATACTGCTTCGTGTCTGGGTCCCAGTGTGACCAATTCCAGTAACCTCCATCATCGAGCTCATCCTCGATCTCGCGCGCTGGAATACGGAATGCGATGGTCTCATACGGCTCCGCTGCCACCTGTCCGTGCAGGAGAAAAAGAAAAACGCAACGCGCGTCAGAAGACAAGATGCGGAAGAGGTAAGGGTTAAGCACGTACGATAAGGTACTGATACGACTTGTTTGGGGGCTCCCTCCTCTGTTCCCAAGCACTCATGAACCGCCTACGCGGTTCGACGCCCGCCTTGACCTGCGGCAGATGTATCTGCACCATCATACCCTCCTTTCCCGACTCACGATCCCGCACCTTGGTCACGCGATATCCCGGGCGACCGATCTTCAAAAACACCTTGCGCTGCACGCTGGACTGCTTCGGCGCTACTTGCAGCTCACCCTCTTTCATGTCGCGCGCTGCGCGCCGAGCGAGGTTCGTTTGGTGCTTTTTGCCTTGTGTGTGTGCGAGGTAGGACCCTTCGTTTGTGTGTAGCGTTAGGCAGAGACGACATTCGAGAGAGCCGAGATGGTTGCGTAGGATGTATGGGTCCTATAATATGAATGTGTACGCGAAGAAGAAAAGAAGGAGATGGGTTAAAGAAATGGTTTTCACTCGGGCGAAGGGTTGGGACGCACCTTGTTCAGGTCAACAACACCCATAGCGATTTTGCGTAAACGCTCTCGTCTGTCGACATTGGTCTCAGATGCCCCGGCGACACCGCCGCCACCGAACTTTGAACCGACTCGATTCTAAAGGGTAAATGTAAATGCAACGGTACGGTGCTCAGATGTTTTGGTTGTCAAACCTGAAAATCTGCAGAAAGAAAGTTAAGTTGGGTGAGTTTACTTGAGAGGTTTAATACATACCCATTTTTTTGAAAGAGAGGAAAGTAGAGAGGTTGAGACTGGTGAGTGAAGGAGGAGGAAAGGCTGCTGAGGTAATCGAGACGATCTCGTGCAGTTCCGAGTTTTTGCAATTTCGAGTTTTCAGACGCGGCCCGACTCGACGACACGGTCATACTGGCTGGACATTCTCGGACGCACTTCAAATACAGTTGACCATAGACGTCCTCGGATCTCTGATTCCTGTCTAATGGTCTCTAAGAAGAGAAATCTGGAGGATGATACATCTCCCAAGGCGAAGAAGCCCAAATTGGCGGCTGGACCGAGCACAGACAAGAAACAGAAAAAGGTCAAGGCGAAAGTCAAAGCTGACAAGCCACTAGAGACCACGTCGAATATCGTGCCAGAGGAGATCGATTTTCCTCGAGGTGGTGGGACGACGTTCACGCCTCATGAAGTGAAGGCCATTCGGGCCGAGGCTATGACAGAGGCAGATGATTTATTCAAGGTGCGAATGCAGTATGTAGTCTTTATGCACTCCCCACTTATATGTTGCGTGAAAGGAACGTGCACAGAAGTCGAAAAAGTTACGCACAAAGTCGGATGCCAAGGGTAAAGGCAAGGCGGACGAAGGAGGCAAGAAGAAAACAAATGCGATTCGAATAGAGCATCTCAACTACAAGGTATGTCTCCGCAGACCAACTTTCGTCCCCTCACGTAGATCATAACCGTAACAGCGCATTGCCGTAGGGATGAAGATTCTCGCGCAGGTTGTCTCAATTCAACCCCTTGCTCTCATTGTGTCCCTGCCAAACCAGTTATATGGCCATATCCCAATCACTCAGATCTCGTCTGAGCTCACAGCCTCTCTAGAGTCTATGGATGCGGACGATGAACCACCTTCGGGCGACGAAGAGGGGGAAGACGCAGATGCGAAAGCAGCTCGTCTGCCCGACCTGTTCGATCTTTTCCGGCCTGGCCAATATCTGCGCTGCGCTGTAGTTGCCTCCCACGCTGCCGGCACGACAAAATCGGGGGTGGAACAGGACGTGCGAGGGATGATGTCGAAAAGGCGAGCGGCCGAGTCGAACTGGGTCTCACACCGGAGCTAGTGAACCAAGGAGTGCTAAAAACGGACTTGAAGCCTGGATTTGTGAGTAAATGGCACACCGCTTTTATGAGCTGTTTCACTTATACAGGTATAGACCATGTCCGCCTCTGTCAAAAGTATCGAAGACCATGGGTACATACTTAACCTCGGAATCCCGGATATATCTGGCTTCTTGTCCTTCAAGGATACCAAGAAAGCACTGGAGAGCTCGTCGAAACTTCCTGTTGGAAGTATAATCGATGTCTCCATTTCGAAGTTATCGAGCAACGGGCGTACATGCAACGTGACTATTTCTCCTGCAAGCATAAAGGTTTCCCATGTACGTTTCCCTCCGTCTTTGCCCCGTCTTTTCGGTAAACTTCGCGTTTCAGCTGAACGAGGTTACAAACGTGACTTCGATTCTTCCCGGAGAACTGGTGCAATGTCTGATCACAGCCGTCTCACCTCTTGGGCTGAATGTTCAAGTCCTGGGTTATTTTGATGGCACTATCGATGAATACCACCTCCCACCAGGCGATCCAACTGAAGAATTCAAGGCTGGAAAGAAGGTCAAGGCTAGGGTGCTGTACGAGATTCCGGGTACTTCGCCGCCGCGCTTTGCCCTCTCACTCGCCAATCACATAGTCTCCCTGGAGCAGAAATCTATTGGCGCGGGAGGTGACGGAGAGGTGACGAGTATTGATGAAGCATATCCTATCGGTACTACCCTGGATGCTGTGAAGATCGTCAAGGTAGAGGCCGAGCGCGGTCTACTGGTTGACGTGCAGGATAATCTTCAAGGGTTTGTTCATGTGGGCGGTTTATTTGCCATACTTTCGATTATCTGAAGCCTCCCAGATCTCTCACACATCCGATGAATATGTCCCTTCGTTATCCGCTTCTTCAGGAGCTTGGAAAATTGGTGCTTCGCATCGTGCTCGGGTCACGGGGTATCACCCTTTCGATGGCGTCCTTCAACTGTCTATGCGCGCTTCCATTCTAGAACAGAAATTTCTCAGGGTCTCTGATGTCCAAGTTGGAGAACTACTTAAAGGCACTGTCAAGAAACTCAGTGACAGCGCTTTGTTCGTATCCATCTCCGGAAATGTGGATGCTGTTGTCTTTCCCAATCACTATGCGGATATCATGTTGAAGCACCCTCAGAGGAGATTCAAGGAAGGGGCCAGTATCAAGTGTCGCGTAAGTAAACGCTAACCATGGGTATTATCCTTGTCACTTACTTGTCCAACTAGGTTCTTCTTGTCGATCCTGAGCGGAAAAGGGTAGCTTTGACGGCCAAGAAAACTCTAGTGGAATCGGACTTACCTCTTATCACCCGCGTAGAGGATGCTCGAGTCGGTATGGTGACTCATGCCATCATCTTCAAGGTAACGGAAAACCACTTGCTCGTGGAGTTTTTCAACAACGTCAAGGGTTTTATTCCACAGAAGGAGGCTAGGTAGATAAAACAGTCGTTTACTTACTTGTCGATACTGAAAACTCGTTAGTGAAAATCTGGTTGGGCTCTTGACTAGTTCATTTGCCATAGGGAAACCGGTCAAGGTCCGCATCATATCAGTGGACGTCGAAAAGAGTAACATCACCGCAAGTATTCGCCGTGCTGCCCCTAGTTTCGACATCGCCGACATCAGCGCGGTCGAGATTGGCACCAACGTTGAAGGTGCGGTGGTCGAGATCCATAAAGACAACGTCGTTTTGTCGCTCAAGCAGTCAAATATTCGTGCACTCCTGTCTCTGAAGAACTTGGCGAACCATCGCAACCTCTCCCTTGCCCAGTTGCGGACCTCTCTCAATGTGGCGAAGAGTTGGATGAGCTCGTTGTGGTTACACGGAACCCAGAGAAGGGCATAGTGATCGTGGCGAACCGACCAAAGACGAAACCGGCACTAGAACACAAGCAGGTTCTTACATGGAGACCGTCACAAATGGGCAAATAGTCGGCGGTCGGGTACTCCGCCATTCCCATAATTCACGGTCCTCAAATTTTCTGGGAAATTACTGGCATCTTGAACCCTACTGACGCATCGGACGATTACGAAACCGGCGTGCTTTTCCCGGTCCCTGATTCAATTGTCAAGGCTGCAGTCATCTCCTTGATAAAGACAAGAAACAGCTTGTTATCTCTACCCGTGCGTCGAGAATCCAGCCAGAAGACCACCCACCAATTGTGGATCGGGAGATTAATGGGATCGAGACCTGAAGGTCGGCGAGACCGTTCGGGGCTTTGTAAAGACCATACCGGAGCATGGCATATTCGTCACCCTCGGTCGCTCGATCGATGCGCGGGTCCAAATTAAAGAGCTTTTTGACGAGGTAAGGACATACGTTTTGATCCGCGAGTAATCCTATACTTATATCACGCAGTTCGTGAAGGACTGGCGGCCTCGTTTTCAAGTAAACCAGCTCGTTAAAGGCGTATCCTCAGGTGGACCTCCTTTTCTCACTGCATTGATCTTTCAGGCTGAATTACGATTAGCGTCGACCCCATTAATAAAAAGGTCGAGCTTTCCTTCCGTTCGGGAAATCTGTCAAAGTCTACTCGACCCACGCTCTCACTGTCGGACTTCCAGGAAGGCCAAAAGGTCAAGGGCCGCATAAAGAGGATCGAAGATATGGTCTTTCATTGAAATCGAAGGCAGCAAGGTTTCCGGTCTGTGCCATAAATCTGAGGTGCGTGCAATTGTGCCTTGGCGTCCTTTACCTTACTGAAAGATATCCCAGCTATCGGACAACAAGGATGCGGATACCTCCCTGGCCCTGCGCAGTTTCCGGGAAGGGGACACAGTGAAAGCCTTCATTAGCTCGATTGATCTCGACAGACGACGTATATCATTCAGCCTGAAGCCGTCTCGCTTTGCAGACGAAGATTTCCAACAAGCGGATGATGCCTCCGCCGCCGAGGAGGATCAGGAGCCATTGGGCGTTGTTGAGGACGTTGAGATGGCAGACGCTGGAGAAGACGGTGTTGATATGGACCATGACGCAGCCTCAGAAGACGGCGAAGACCAAGATTCTGAAGTCGAGTCCATGGAAGTGGATATTGGCGCTGACGTTCAGAGCCTCAATCCGAAACAGGTTGATGCGGTGGCCATCCCCAATATCGTGCGTCCTGCGCCTGTTCTCAAGATACAAGGCGGCTTCCAGTGGTCTGGCGATATTCCACAAGAGGCGGCGATGACTCAGGGCCTTCGGAGAATAGCGACACCGATGAAGAGCAATCCGGCAAGAAAAAGCGGAAGAAGAAGAAAAAGCAAATTGAAGTCGATCTGACGGCTGACATGCACAAAAAGACACCATCGTCAACAAGCGATTTTGAGCGCGTGTTGCTCGGGTCTCCCAATTCGTCGTACCTGTGGATACAGTACATGTCGTTCCAGCTTCAGCTGTCCGAGATCGAAAAGGCGCGCGAGATCGCCAAGCGCGCGTTGAACACGATCAATTTCCGCGAGGAAAAGGAAAAGTTGAACGTGTGGATCGCGCTCATGAACTTGGAAAATGTATATGGTAACGACGAGTCTCTCGAAAGCGTATTCAAGGATGCTGCGCGGCACTGCGAGCCGAAAACGGTCCATTTGAGATTTGCTTCTATCCTAGAGGAATCGAGCAAGAACGAGGTAAGAAAAATAAATCATTTTACTTTTCTTTGACTTAAAAGTTTTTGTTTTTTTGCCTATCTCGCGTGGTGTGGTGGTACAACAGAAAGCGGAAGAGCAGTATAAGCGGACTTGCAAAAAGTTCGGGCAAAGTTCCAAAGTCTGGACCCTATTCTGCGAACACTACCTGAAGCGTGGAGACGTAGAACAAGCACGGAAGCTCCTCCCGAGAAGTCTGCAGAGTTTAGAAAAGCGCAAACGTAAAGTTTTCCGTTATTGCTGTCTGTCTGAGCGTCTCTGTGTTAACACACTCACGCGTACATCCGCCCGCCTGCGCACCTCCTCTAGACCTCAAGACCATCTCCAAGTTCGCACAGCTGGAGTACAGATTGGGCGAACCTGAGCGGGGCAAGACCTTTTTGAGGGTATCGTCGATTCGCATCCCAAGCGGTGGGACCTCTGGTCCATTTATATAGATATGGAAGTTGGACAGAATGACATTCAAAGCATGAGGTAGGTTTGGCTGGCTACTCAAGCACTCGTTTTTATTTTCCCCCACCCGCGTTGACGCGACCATCATCACCTCAGAAACATCTTCGACCGTATTCTTGCTCAAAAAATGACGAGTCACAAAGCCAAGTACGTTTTTACATCCAGTCATCAAGTGATTGTCCATTCTAACGTGGACGCTGCACACTCTTAGGGCTTTCTTCAAGAAATGGCTTGCACTGGAGAAAAGAATCGGCGACGAGCCAGGTGCTGAGACGGTCAAAGCAAAGGCTATCGAATGGACTCAGCGCGCCACAATACACACAACAGCGGCAGAAGGTGATGAGTGAGGTGTAAAACGGCCAACGCCGTCCTTTGCATTGGGCCATTCCAAGAAGTAGCTCGGAGGCTGGGTCTGTGTATACTGCTCCAATATATAACAAATATCACACATCGTAAGCAGGTGGAAAAAAATTAGGCGAGTAGCAGATAAAAACGAAAGAAAAACGAAAGAGAAAAAAAACCAACAATGAGTGTGTGAGCGACATCGTTTTACGTCGAGATCGGTAGGGTATGTGCCTAAAGAAGAAAAGTAGAAGAGAAGAAAAAGCATGTGGGGCATGAATGGAGGGGCATGGAGAGCAAAGTCGAAGCTGATGAAGCAAAGTCAGTGAAAAATAAGAGATCGCAGGACGTTAAGGTCGTGAACGCGTGCGTTCATGACCGTGTGCGCTATAACTTCGTGACTCGTACTCGCTAGGCGGCCGTCGCGTACCAAGAGCACTCGAAGCAAACTGGCGCTGCCAGTTATCAAAGTCACCGTTCGAGATGCGAGAGCCATAGTTGATACCGTCCGAGCTCGCGCCGCTGACCGGTCGGTCCGACAAAGACACGGCGGAGGTGCGATGGTCGCGGCCAAAGGCAGGTTCGTCGTCCTCGAGGAGAAGACCGATTTTATGTGAGAGCTGTTCGTTCTCACGTTTGAGCGCATTGTTTTCGCTGCTAAGTCGCTCCAGCAATGTCTCGTCGTGCCCGCCACGCGCAATAACCAACGCGGATCTCTGATGCTCGACCTCCTGTTCCAACTCTTCGACGCGCGAGAGACGTTCGTCCGCCTCGCGCTGAGCCGCAATGAGGCTATTCCGCATCGTTCCAAGGTCCTTCTCGAGGGACTCGATGCGTAACCGCAGGTCCTTGTTTTCACTGATGGCACGTTGTGCTTGCCGCTGCATGTCAATGAGTTGACTGCGGAGTGATTCACTCGAACGTCCATCCTCCGAGATGGGGGTACCGCGGCCATTGACGCGTGGGCCAGTAATTGATTCCGCGCCACCAGATGACCCGCGCAACGAGTCAACTTCGGTCAACAGACTCGTGTTGAGGTTTTTCTGTTTCATAAGCTCGTCCTTCATACGTCGATTTATCCGTTCGGTTTCCCTATTGAAGCCAACCACGTTTAGACCGATTACCCACATTCTATCATGAATTACACCTACTTCACAAGCTGCACCGCGAGGCGGTAGTCGTCCTCGAGCTGCTGCATCCGAGCCTTATAACTCCGTTCTACGTCCTCGGCGCGCCGTACCGCTTCCACGACACGGGCATCACTCGCAGCATCGTTGCGAGTCAGGGCAGGACTCTGCGTATTGCGGAGGCGATCGAGCTGGGACGACATTGCGCTGACCTGTGCGAGCGCGTCTTGCTTCTGGCGCGACACAGTCTGCAACTCTCGTTCCGTCTGTTCTTGCAGGCGCGTGTTCTGCGCCAATTTTGTCTCGAGTTCCGCAACCCGGGAGGCTGTCTCGCTCTCGGTCTTCGCCGGTAGGCCGTCATTGTTGAGCACGATGTCGTTCTCCGCCAAGTAATTCCGGAGCATATCCAACCGCATGGTTGCATCTGCCGCGTCCTTTGCCTTTTGCTTCAGCTCCGACTCGCGTAAGGCAAGATCCTGGCGTGCGCGCCCGCTCTCTGCCCGAGCATTGCTGAGCTGAGCACGTAGGCCAGCGACCTGAGTTTGTAGTCCAAGAGACTCTGTCCCGCTTTCGCGTGCTTTGCGCCGCTCGTTCGCGAGCTCCCCATGCGAGTCCTCGAGCCGTTTTGTCGCGTCCTTTAGCATAACCCGCAGCGACGCCACCTCAGCCTCCATAGCTTGCACGCGTTCTGCATGTCCGCGCGTGAATCGGTCTTCCTCAGTTTTGAGGTCGCGATGAGCGTCAAGAAGTTCACCAAGACCCGTCGTAGTGAGGGCACGGAACGCGTCTGCCTCTTCTCGACTCTTGGTCCAGGAATTCTCCGCATTCGCGAGTCGTAAACGAACCGCCTCCAATTCGGTGGACCTCGTCTCAAGCTCGCCGCGCAGCTCCGCAATCTCCCCTTCGTACTGCCCAACCTGCTCGCGAGCACGTTGACTCTGTTCGTCGACCTCAGTGGCACGAGAAGTCGCTTTCTGCAGTGCGCTCTGAGCCTGCTCGAGGGCACGCACGTGCTGGTCGCGAGAATGTAGCAATTCATCGAGTTGCGCTTGCACATTCACAAGCTCTGCATCCTTCTGCTCCACTAGTGATGTTTGGGCGAGAAGTCGATCTGCCTGTTCTCGTAGCTCGGCGTCGAGGGCAGCGTGCCGCTCCTGAACATTTGTGTGATCCCGTAGCACATCTACATGTGTCTCCTCCAGTAGTCCCGCGCGCTTCGTTACCTCCGCAGCATTCGCCTCGGCCTGTTCAAGTAGAGTGCTCTTCAGTGCGACCTCGTCGCTTAGCTGTGCCAGGCGCCGGTCCCGCTCAGCTTGCGCAGCAAGAGTTGCCGACAGTTGCCCTTCGAGCTCCATGAGACGTTCGCGCTCCAACCGTGCAACATCTCCCTCTGAAGAGGCCTCTAGGGCTGCGAGCTTCGCACGGTAATACGCAGCCTCCTGAACCGCACCAGCCCGTTGCTGTTCGGCCTCGCTAATGCGCGATGACGCATTGCGTGCCTGTTCAGTAAGAGTCGCCTAGACGACGGACAACGTAGTTCAACGTCTCGGAGCCGCCCTGAAACAACAAATTTACCTACCTGAATGCGCCCATGGAGTTTTTTCAGGGTAATAACCGCCTCGGCTATTTTCGGTTGCTCATCGGTAACACCGCGGTCTTCATCACCAAGGTTGGCGTTAACGTAGACGAATCCAGCATGCATAGCCTGAGAGAGCGCTGCCTTCATCCAAGCCTCGCGGCGGCGAAGCCTCTCTAGCTCCGCATCACGAGCTTTGACATCGCGGATCAGGTCAGTAGTAACACTGCCCGCGGTGCCGGTTTTCGCGCTATACACGGAGGTTAGGCCGTTAGCCGAAGCGAGGTTCGGTTGTTGTTGCGCGTAAATCTGAGTGTCGGGTGACTTGGTGCGCTCACGTTCGACCAAAGGGGACTCGGAACGCCGATTCTGCATCTGCACTGGCTTCACAACGCTCTCGATACTGACAGGACCAGTAGGTGTTCCTCCGCGTGCAGGTGGGCTAAGCGCGCGAACTTGGTCGGGGGATAACGCACGTTCACGAATTACCGACTCGGTCGAACTGTCGACATCGTCGTCTCCCCCAATGACACGCCTTGGCTTACCATTTATACTGGCTGGTTGCGATGGGAGACCATTCGGAGTGGGACGTTGTCCGCGAGCATTCGGCGGAGATACTGCACGGCGCAACTCTTCAGGGTCTGCAGCCTGTTGCGGAGAGTTGTTGTTCACCGTATGTCCACCTGCTGAAGAGGGACGTGGCTCATGGGAAGGGGGACCCGCAGATGACTTCCGTGTGAGTTGAGTGGTCTTCTCACCGGGCTTGACGGCATTAGAGTCGGGTTTGGGGTACTTTATATGCTCTGGGTTTACAAACTTGGAGGCCGTCCGATGAAAGTAACGAAGGGGGAATACATACTCGTGTCAAGGACGTGAATAAGCGCAGTTTCATCCGTTTGTGCACCTGCTGATGGTTCTCCTCCAAGCACAAAGATCCGTGCCCCGTTAGAAGCCATGGCATGACCCGACCTTCCGCTTGGACTTGGTCCCATATTTTGAAACATGAACCACCGCTGAGCTGTACGTCGTGTGTGAACGAGGAGCGCGTGCGATTCAACACGCGGAATCACTTACTCGACAACTTGAAGGCCGTCAAATCACCCAGATCGGTTCCGTCGACGCCACGCCCACCAAAGACATACATAACATCATCGACAAGGGCAGCAGCATGACCTTCACGGGGAGACGGAATGTAGCCAGTACATTGTAGCTCAGTCCACTTTCGTGTGGAAACGTCAAACAACCAAGTATCGTTATAGTGATATCGACCGTCGGTACCACCGAATCTACAATGCGTTGTGACAAAGGGGAAGACGATGGGGAAAGGAGTGACGAACATGATGATATGGTCGCCGTGGGTTACTGATGCATGACCGGTCCTCCGAGGGGGCTTCTCACTTCCGGGCGCAGGCTCATATGACTCCCAAAAAGGTTTCGATTTTACTGCAGAAATATCGAGTCAACATGGCTTCGAATGACGACGGGCAAACGTACGAGAGTTCAAGTCGAACGCCCACATATCATTCAAGAACTCCCCGTCGACCTGACCACCGAAGACGAAGAGCTTGGAACCGACCATCGTCACGGCATGGCCGTAACGACCAACAGGCCCGGGACCATTGGCCACGACGCGGGTCCACTCTCGTGATACTGGAGCGCAAGAGACTCTAATCAGCTGGAGCGAGTAATATCAAAAAAATTCAACGTGCCAAGATTGAGAAGATAAAGGGAATCATCCTGGGGCTCGTTTGATGCCTCCTGGCCGCCGGTATTGGTGTCTCCACCCCAAATCAAAAAGACGCTGCTAACGAGCGCGCCCGCATGCCCGACACGTGGGCTGGGAATCTCTCCGCTGGTTTGCAAGAGAGTTGCTGATAGGTCCCGGGTTGAGAAAACATATAGATCGTTGCGTGCAGAGTCGTGCACGAGACCTCCGAAAAGGAACAATTCGCCTGCGGGAGTGGCACAGGCGGGAAGTGCATGACCATATCGGGGAAACGGTGATGGCGACGGTCCGGATGGGGGAGCAATCTTACTGAGAAGGGTCGGGGGTAGAAGGTTCAGACGACGTGCGGACCATGGGTAGACAGGCCGGGACTGTTGTTGTTGCGCAGGGGGGAGTGATTGTGATTGAGCGGGGGGCGCTTGCTGTTGCGGTGGCAGCTGTTGGGTAGATTGTGAAGCAAGGCCATTGACAGAAGACGAGTTGGAGGGTGGGGAGTTAGTTGGAGGGCGAAGAGAAGTTGATGATTGGTTGTAGGAGCCCGGTAAGTTCTGGGTGGGGTGGCTGAGAATTGGAGAGAATGGTGGTAGACGGGTATATAGGCGGTTAGGCGGGGGTAAGGATACAAAGAGAGCAAAAGGCTTACATTTCGGTGTCGCGAGAGGGATGTGCGGGCTGTGAGGCGGGCTGTGGGTGGTGCTTCTCCTGGTTGAGATGAAGAGAAGAAAAAGATAGGTAAGGAAGCTATAGTGGAAACGGTTGAGGAGGGTATGTAACTGACATTCTTCTTCCGGGAGAAGAAGGACATTCTCCTTGATCTGATGGACGGTATGATTGGGGGAGTTGGAGATAGGGTAGAAGCGAGGAGAGAGAGAGCAAGGAGAGAGAGGGAGCAAAAAGGACGGGTCGGATAATATCGTTGAAGCAAAGCAGCGAAAGCCTCTGGTTACATTCCCACGCACTACTCGTTCCAGCTAATTATCTCTTCACCGCCCTCTCTCTCGTGATCCCGCTTTCGATGTATCATCACTCGCTCTACCGATGGGAATAGTCGGTTGCAATCTGTCAAAATATCACAATCACTTTCTCCCTTCTCTCAGACAATCCTACCCACCCGCATATGCGCATATAAATATCGGTGTCCTGCCACAAAACGTCAATAAACTTATCCCAGCGAGACGCGAGACGCACTCAGTCGGATTTGTGGCTCTTGCGAGGCCCGTGTTAATTTCGTCCTTAGTGGTTGAAACTACAATAAGATAGCATGGCATATATCTACCCAACATGAATATACATACCATCCTGCAGAGCAGGCTGTGAAGGAAGCACCGAGGGCAGTTTGGGACGCGCGATGCTCATTGTTGTTGAGAGACGCAAGTGGCGCGTCGCGCGCTTCCGCTCTTGCTTTTGCCTCCGCCGGGTGGACAACTATGGAGATATGCAGTCTTCAAGCAACGTGGCCCACACCCCTCTTCGCCTCCGTCCCGCCTGGCCGCCGCACTTATCTCTTGACAACATGCCCACTCCTCCACCCGACCTGCAAAAGTCTCCCCATAAGGCCCCACATCCAGTCTTGCGTTGGTTCGGTCACACAAACCCCTCTCACTCCTCTGTGCCGACCCCGGCTGATTCTCAACCCCCCTCACCCTCATCCGACCCCGTAGAAAACTTGCTCGATGCCCTCACATCCCCTCTTCCTGCCCTCTCTGCACCCGCTCTCAAACGACCCCCAAGGGCCATTCCTCCAATGATGCCCCTATGGAACTCTCCATCTTTTCTCCATGGTCTCTCTCGCGTGACACTCCCCACTGCATCCGTTTCCAGCCTCATTCCCGCCATGCGTCCATTTGACCCCTCGGATGACTCCCAGTATCCAGGTGCTCCAATCTATCTCCAACACTCCCCTCCGGAACGCTCCTCATTAGATGCTCTCCGTTTGCTCCACAACAGAAAGAACGCTTCATCGGCCCGTCCCGACAGAAGCACACCCCTCGCATCATTACCGTCCCTGCCGTCACTGTTCTCAACGTCCGCGACACCCTCGTGGTGGCGGTTTCAAAATGACAACAAAGACGATATCGATCGTTTACTCAGCGAGGACGATCGAGCTCCGACGGTCGAGGAGGAGCGGGACCGAATTCATAAAAAATGTGCGTAGTATTCCGTTGGCCTCGGTGTCTTTTTTACCTTTTCCGTGTAGATCTATCGCCCAAACATCCGATCGTGTTCTGTCACGGTCTCCTCGGCTTTGACTCGGTTACGATCGGTCCCGCCATTGCACCTCTCGAGGTGACCCATTGGCGGGGAATCAAGGAAGTCCTACAAGAAAATGGAACCGTAGTGCTCATGACACGCGTTCCTGCAACAAGTTCTCCCATTGAACGTGCAAAAGTACTTGAGCAGAAAATTGAGGAAACGTATCCAGGGCGATCAGTTCACCTTCTTGGTGCGTCCCTACGATCATATTCTACTCATGCGCTCACATTCATCCAGGGCACAGTATGGTGAGCCGTTCATTACGTCCCGTCGCTGATCGCCGACACTGATTTACAATAATGCCCAGGGCGGCCTCGACTGCCGTTACCTCGCATCAAACCTACATGACCACAGCTTTCACATCATCTCCATCACCACAATCTCGACACCACATCGCGGTTCCTCTTTTGCGGATCACTTTCTCGAGACAGTCGGGCCCGAGCGCTTTCCGTCGTTCCTCTCACTCCTCGACATGCTCCCCAATGGCGGGGGTGACGGTTCAGCATTCTCGTGCCTCACCCTACAGGCCATGCGCGAGTTCAACGAGCAAACGCCTAATGCTCCCGAAGTGAAATATTTCAGCTGGGGCGCAGTATACAACCCAGGGTTGATTGACACCTGGAAGTGAGTGGACGTCATGCCTCTCCACTTTAATCTCGATTCCTCCGTAGCCCTGTTGTATTGACTCTATATGTGTACGCCGCAGGTGGCCACACTCAGTGATTTTAGAAAAAGAAGGCCCGAATGATGGTCTTGTCTCTGTAGAGTCTGCGAAATGGGTAAGTTCGGTACCTTGACGAGCTCTTCGTTATCTTATGTGCGCGCCATGCTCGAATCTTTTTATAGGGAACGTATGTCGGTACTGTCGAGAACGTGAACCACCTCGACCTAGTCGGGTGGATCAATGCGGCACGGTACAGCTGGGCGAAGTTTCGTGGGCGTGACATCGCGTTCCATCCAGCCACATTCTACCTCTCCATTGCAGACCATCTCGCGCGCGAGGTGGATGGCGTGCAACCCGGGTCTGAACCGATTGAGGAGGACCCATGGGACGCGTCTTCTGACCGAGATGACTGTGAACGATAAAGCATAAGGTATATTTACTCATCCGATCATCATAGATTATACCATGGCATATATGTATATTTGCAATGTAATTAGTTAGGATACCATCTAGTGACTAGTCTATGGGAGATTATAATGGATCATACTGTTGATGGAAGTGTGAAATTGTACAAAGCACCGATTTCGGTGTGAGTTAATAAACAAAAGTCACCCAATACAGTACGCGTGCTAAGTTAAGATGCGAGGGGACATTTCCTGCACGTCTTCAGTAGAAGAGAAGATGGTTTCCGGGTTCAGCATCGTGATCTCAGATTACCATGGCTGTCCTGATATCAGGACGCGCAGTCCCAGATGTAATTATCGTGGCAGAGATCCTCACTACCGTCGATGCGACCTCGATCAGTGATGAAGTGTTGGCATCAGCAATAGCGCAATAAGTAGGCATTGGTTTTTCAAGAATAAATGAGGTACCAGCTTAAACATGGTATTCATGCCCCTTCAAGTTTGGATGTTTTGTAAGTCACTGTGTGTATACTGTAGATCCATAAATGAAATTATATGAGATTTTTATAACGTGGCTGTGCTCTCGATAGTGATAAGTCGAAGTCGTGGCACAAAACGTTGCCACGGGTGCGTATCCCTACTTAAAGGGCGCTCTTGGCGTCGCAGCATGTGTTTGGCACAACTACCTTCTTCATTTCCTTCACATGATGTCATGGCAGCGCGGATGCGCAGTCAAAGGGGCTTTAGAACATTGTTTTGCTGGGGGGGATTTCCCCCTTGAGGGGCCTTATCTTATCACGGGTCTGCCAGGGATGGGATGTGAGTGCGGTGCCGGGAATGGACCTGACGAGCGGGAACATTCCCACAGTGCACCCGATACGGCAGTGCATCAACTTGGATGGCACCCCCTAACAGGCCTCATGTGTGTAATGTTGGCCAATGCTGTGCCGCAGCCATAGTCATGGCACTATTATTGGGTTAAGGGCCCCTCCCGTCACCGTTACAAGGCGCTCGCCGCATTGCGCACCGCCTCTCCACAAGAGGGGTGGTTATACACTCCCAGTGACCACCTGTAACTTACCCGTTTTCCTACACTGCCGTTTTCCTCAACGATGACCGTGCCAAGCGTTGACCAGGTAGTCACCGTCATCAACCAACTCCAAAGCATCGTGGAACTGGTGAGCTATAAATGGAACCTATATTAGAAGAATGTTCTAATCGATTCTCTATTTCCCAGATATCGACGAGCTACAAGCAGTCCCGAGACTCATGGACAACTGCACAGGACTCACTGAACCGCCTCACAGTCCTTGTGCTCCGGTGCAGTGCGAAGGATTTCAATACAGGCTCGGAGCTCCAGCAACCGCTAAGTGACCTGCAAAGGTAATTCTTGACCAGTAAAGCCCCCCATTATGGCTGATGATTTGTCCCCAAACCCACAGTGAGCTCGAAGCAACGTGTACGCAATGCCGGCGCTATTCCACCAAAAAAAAGGGCATGCGACGTGTCTCCGCTGTATTACCTAAGTGGATGGTCGGCAAGTTCCTTAAACGCGAGTTTACTCGTCTTCAGGAGAAGATAACGCAGATTCACTACAACTTTGAGGTGTGTGCTTAGTCCTTTCTTCTTTTTTTTGGTCTACTGCTCATATAATTGTTTGTTTTAGACCTCAGTCCGACGACTTGAAAAGCAGCGCGAACAGGTAGCATCAAGTTCATCCGCTGCTGGGTCCAGCCGTGTGCCCGGACAAGTGAGAAAGCAAATTAAATCACCGAACAATATAGAAGAACGAATCGCGACTGTGAAGGAAATAGACGTCACTGATCGCCACACATATGTCCGGAAAGCACCTCCGCCTCCCAGCACAGATTCATTTTCGATACTGGCTTCAGGGGCGGCCGAAATGTACCTAGAGTCAGAAGAATGGGCCATGGAGGATCCCGGAGACTGGGCCGTCATTCTCGCAGAGATGCGAAAGAATGTTCAAAGTCGCGCCGCCTTGCTTCTAGGGCATGTCCCGACACATGATCAAAGTGGCCGTCACCCCCGTATCATTTCTTACAAGCCTAAGCAATCAGGGTCAAAGGTATGCGCTGCAATCCTGTTGCCGTCTCCTTCAGAACTCATCAAAACTCTATGACAGGGTGCTTACCCGTCCACACAGAGCAACCTAACGATAGAGTTACGACGTCTGGAGATCCAACAGTTGATGCATATCGTGTCATTTACCCCGCCTGATCTCTGTCCCCCACACGAATACTTCCAGACTGTCCAGATTACACCCTCATATCCGATCGTTCTCTCGGGATACAGTTGGGAAGTCGTCATTAGACATGTTACAGACCTTTTCGATGCCGTAGACGCCTCTTCCTTGAAAACGGGTAGTCCCGAAGCAGCGAACACCCTCCTTGACCTCTCTCAAACTCTGGAAGATCTAGGTATGCATCACTATTCGTACACCGTTGCTACGTGGGCGCAGGTCTTGCGTCGGGATCTCTACAATACCGATAAAGAAATCCACCGCCGCGATCTCGCTTCGTCTTTTTGTCTGAAAGCGAGGGTACTTGCTGGATTAGGGAGGACCAACGTGGCTATGACTGCTGTACGTGAAGCCGTCCGCCTGTGTTACGAGGATGAGGCACTCCAAGGCGTTCAACTCGCCAAAGCCCTTTATATTCAGGCACCACTTCTGAACGCCGCCGGAAGGAAGTCAGAGGCGAAGGTCGTGGCGAAAGAAACAGTTTCAATCTTGGAAACATTAGGAGAAGACAAGCCCCACTTGAAACACTTCCTATCTTTAGCCCGGGCCTTACTCTCTAATCTCCTTTTAGACATGAATGAGTATGACGAGGCGTTGGCCGTGGCACAAGACGCGATCAAAGCTGCCCGCGCACTTATCGGAGTGGTAGATTCCCGCCCGGCCCTCTCCATCGCACTTCTCATCAAAGCAAGAGTACTAGCCGCGCGGGGCGAAAAATCGTCCGCATATATCGCGGCCGTACAAGCTGTCAGACATCTACGGGACTTGACATCCGAGCGTCCCGCATTCACCACCTTCCTCGCTAACGCACTCGTCCTCTCATCGCGCTACCTCCACACAGCGGGATTCTACTGGGAAGCACGAAAAAATGCCGAAGAGGCCGTTGAGTCCCATCGCACCCTACACACGTCCGCACCACAGGCCTTCGCAGCGCACTATGCTGAGGCAGTCGGACAGCTCGTACGGCTACGCGTAGCCGCGGACGGGACGAGCCAACCTGAAGGAGAGGAAGCGGCAGCAGAGGTATTCGACATGGCCCAACACGCCGCAGCGCTCTTCCGCGAAACCTCGATCCGCGATTCAGAAGCGCTAGCAGACGTCCTCCTCGTGATCGCCACACAACTATTCGAAGCGTCCCGCGCTGAAGAAGCAGTTGCCAACGCCGAAGAAGCGGTCAGCATCCTCCGACCGCGGTGGAAACGAAACGCGGAGGCATACGCTCCAAGATTCGTGCGTGCGCTCATGTTGGCCGCGGCTTGTCGTCCAAGTAGCGAAGCTGGGCTCGAATATGCAAAAGAGGCCGTGGAGGCGCATAGACCGCGGAAAGACCTGGAACGCACCGCGCATGAGCAGATTCTTACGAGTTTGCTTATGGACGTGTTTTCGCGGTTGAGGGAGCTTGGGCGTGAAGTGGAGGCTATCCCGTTCAAAACTGAGGCGGCGAGGTTGAACCCTGATGTTGTTGAGATCGTTGATCCCCCTGCTGGGCCGGCAGGTGCAGACTACCACAAAGCCCTGCTTGGAAATACGATGGAATATGAACCTGGGTCTGAAGACGACGCGGAAGATATTTAATACATGGTGTACAGTACGCTCGCGATCGCTCTGTTGTTATTCGTTATCTTGTAGCATACAGCACACATTACTTATGTATCAGACCTCCGGACGGTGAAAATTATAGTATTCCCCCAACAATAAACTATTCTCGCTCATCCCTTGCTCAAAATCCCCAGTTTCAATTTGACGCAATTTGACGCGGATCTTTACTAATACCACACGAGATGCACACGGAAGTGAGGAAGTGACGGAACATACGCCCTGCATCCCAGAACACGATCCTCCAGAAGAGCAGAACAACTCTGGGTGGGTGGGTGAGTATGGTTCCACGCAACGTAATCGGTTTCATCGGCGTACATAGAGGAACAAGGAGGCGGATCTCTGTGAAGTAGACCGACCGTAAATCACAGGACAATCTGCGGCTGGCTTACTACTTCCGCTTGATGTCACGATTCCGACTCACGAGGTCGAAAAGTGGAGAGGGGTCGAGACACCCCTATCCACAGCTATAGCTTCGTCTTTGTCTGCCACTGCCATCATCCCAGCTCAGCTCAACAACGTCCCTCTCAGCTCACATAAAAGATAATTTTGCTTAGGCTACTTCCCACCCCGATACAGTACAGTATGTCTGACTCGGAAATGTCTGAATCGGAAGTGGACTCGGACTCCCCCGAGGCCAGGACGAAAATTACGATCCAAGAATTATACGGCAATCGCTGTGTCTTTTGTCTTACCAGACCTCCACAGGAAGGAATGCGATGCCATTATATACTGGGTGCTTTCCACGAAGGTTTAGATCTGGTGAGCATCGAACCATCATTTTGATTTGAGATGACCTTATGTTTGTCAGGCGGCGTCTTGCTCACGGCTCGAAATCATTTCGCATGACTATGAGAGGCAGTGCCTAGAAAACGGGATCATCTGTAAGCAGATGATTAGGTATCTACACACCAATTAACAAATATCCTCTAGTATGTGCACGTTGCCACCAGTTATTTCTTCATGACTATATTGGATTCTGCCCACCTAAAGAAATCCTCCAATATCTTTTAAAGTATGTGAAAGATACGCCTGCTGAAGATCAGATGCCTTTACATCAGGTATGCACTAGACCCTCTCATATTCCAAGCTTACACCAGGTTGGGAATAGGTTTTCCATAGTCTGGTCACCCTGGCCACCCTCAATCAACGTCCAGAAGGACTCCCCGATCCGTCTGCTATCTTGCCCTACATTGGGCTGTACACAATTGTGCAACTGAAGCCATTTGAAATGCAAGATACGATCCTTTCCACTACCTTTTTCCCCCCTCCCTCCGTGCTTCGTAAAGGTTTGTGGGAAATCGCCCCTAATCAGACAGTTTCGACTGCCCCAAAAAAAGTTGCACATATTTTTGATTCCCTGGCTGTCAACGACGCCTCAGGTCAACACCCATCCCTTGGCATCATCCCCTTGCAGCCAGAACAACCCGAATATCCACACAAACGATATTGGCGGCTTCGATATACAACTCTTGATTGGATCTTGTCAGCAGTCATACTGCGCTCATTTTTATTATCGACTCGACCCACTACTGATGAGCTGAAGATTGTTAAACTTATGTATGCCATTTTGTCAGTCAATCATAATAGGCCAAGTGGTGGTACTAGGCCAAGTGGCGATGCTGGGGACGCCGGGCCAAGTGGTGAAGCTGAGCCAAGTGAAGCTGCGTCAAGTGGCAACGCTGGCGGCGCTGAGCCAAGTGGTGAGGGTCATGGAGAGGATGAAGGGAGCGAAGGTGAGAGGAAAGCCACGAGAGGACGCACACTACGCACGAGAAAAGGCAAGGGACGACGGGGAACTTAGAAGGAAGCAGTTGACGGAGGAGGAAGGCAATACACGGAGAACACGTTTCTCTACCAAGCGGAGCGCCATCATGCTAGAGGCTAGAGGACCTTTATGTATGGGTTCACCGTATTTTTGGTTGAAAAATAATGAGAACGAGAAGTCGAGTGAGACAGAAAAATGCGAGATCGGCCGAGATCGTGTGGACAACGGGTGCGAAGTTACTCGTTTTATTTTTGTCATCTCACACCTTCTCTCTGCCACCTGTGTACCAAAGTTGTCATGGATGGAATGAAATACCAGTTGAAAATACCAGTTGAGTGTGATGTCCTCAAATAGTCCAATCCAATCCGACATCGGCCCCATGAACTTGAAGAGCATGGATAGCCCCTCTTGAATTGCGGCCTGAACGCCTAGCCGGCCATTATGCCCAGGTGCGGTGATGGAATTTTACTGGCGGTGGGGAAAACGCGAGTTTTCGTACTTTTTTGCGTTCTCCGGGCTCCTCGTCCTTACTTTTGCAAACCTGCTTATTTTCCTGACACGTCTCTTTTTTCTCTTTCAGTAGTGGCCGTAAACACAGGTCCGCTTATTGCTTAAATCGACGCATGAAACACCTGGACAAGCACAACGGCACGACCGCACAATGGTTTAAGATCGACCAGATCAGCAATAAGTCGGACAGGACTACTTAGTACTTAGTGCTAGCAGGCTGGCAGTAACAGGACGTCAGTATGTTTCATTCTCCTCTCTCCTTGCTGCGGTATTGACTCGTAAACGAGACAGTGGACGACAATGGGCGGCTCGCAGAGGGGCACGCCCAACCAAACTCCTTCCCGGGCGTATACAGTGACAATGACCCGGGGTCTACGATCCGACATGTACCCACCTCGCCCTACACTTTTCCTGTTCCATCCATGTCGAACCTCGCATCGCCTGCGGATCTGGCAAGTCGTCAGGGAATGGTAAGTCGTCGCCAGGATATTTGATGCCGTTATTCACGGCGAAGAATGTTAAGCCTCGCTGTCGCCGTTTAACCGGGTTTGCAACTCTAGAAGCGCGACGCGTCGATGCCGCGGCGTGGCAGGCATCAAGTCGCCGTCCCTGGTGAACACTCGGATTTTAACACTATGTTTACAGTTGTTCTTGCAGTGCGATAATAGCTTCATGCGCTTCGCGCACTGCCTCGCCTTGATCTTTCTCGTTATACTGCGGAAAAGTACGAGGTTCCAGTATTGGTAATAACTTCATCAATGTTTCCAACCGGCGCCATGCTTCCATCGGCCTCCAATAGTCCAATTCCTCATCCGAAGGTATGGTCGGGTCTTGTCGCCTGGCGGTCTCTTTCAACAAAGGCTGAACCTGGCGTCCCAAGTCATTCAGCTGCTTCTGAAGCAATTCGTTCTCGCGATTGGTTTTCGTGGGACGTCGGTGGCTGTAGAAACACTAGAAACACGTTCCGCGAGGGCATCTGCAGGCTGAGCTGACTCGGAATAACAGCATACCCCGTCCTTCAATCTGCGCTAATACTTGCGTGAGCGTTCGAGCCATGGGATCATACTCGGCACTCTTCTTCGCATACTCGTCCTGCAGATGGGCGTGGTCCGCATACATCTCGGTGAAAGTCTTGCCGCTCAGTCGTGCCCAGCTTGCCATCGCCACCGTTCGACTGAGATCCATCATACCCTGAGTCAGAATGTCCGTCAACCCTCTCGCAGGAGTCGATGGTACAGAAGGCTCAGGCGCGGGAGCCGGGAATTCGCCACGCGGTTAACCTTTTCCAGTACACGCTCCAGCTCCTCAACGCGTGCTTCGTTGACGACCACCCATTCTTGCTCGACCTTCTTCACAATTGCATTGGACTGCTCCTCACAAGCTTCGACCATCTCAACGAGTCGCCGTAATTCAGCGACTATATTGGTATATGTTGCGCCTTGTTCAGCAATCCGCCTACTTAAGACCTGCAAGCGAGCGAGTGACTGCGATAGTTGTTAGGACTGGGCATTGTGGGCACTGCGGAGAGCCTTAAGAGGCCCTTCCGTCGAGGCATGAGCCTCGTGTAGTGTATCGTAGGAAGACTGAGCGTGCTTCTCATGGTGGTACTTGGCAAAGTCTTCCGATTTTGATAAGCTCGTTGGAGGTGCGGTCTGCTTCAAACCTAGCACTCAACGTTCTTTCGCATGAGATTTGAAATGTAAGAAAAATCCTTGATCCAATTGCGCGTGGTGCCGGCGGTACCAAGGAATGCGCGCACACCAGTATGGCGGCCACGTGTGGATCTTGGCGACCTTCGAGTCATCCGGAACGCGTCCTTCGTACGTGCATTAGTGTCCAAGGACGATGACTTCGGGCACTGCGACAAAAACCTTCTTGGCCGAGACGGTGGCGCCATGGCCTAATCGACGGAGGACGCGATGGACGTCGTTCAGATGTTCCCAAATGAACCATTGTATGCCTGAGTTGCCTTTCACGGCTTCATATCCTCCTTCCGGGGTTTCATAGCGAGAGGTCGGGCCTTTGGAATATGTCATCTACAATGAGCGAGACTGTCACGGGCCGAAGCTGTCACGGGCCGAAGTCGGCTTACGCTGACTTTTCTTTTCCTCTCGTGTCCTTCCTATGGCTTCGTATTCAAAGCTACTACACAAGACAAAACGGCCTACGTGTTCCAATCACAACCCTTCCAGCCCTCTTACCTTGCTCCTTTCCTTTTTCCCCTTCTCTTCCGTCTTTCGTCTCATGCTCTCGGACAATGCTTATCATCCACATCAACACTAGTCAGTGGACAACGGTTCCACCGGCGAGAAGTTTCTCGTTTTATTTTTGTCATTGCCATCTCCTCTCCGTCTGCCGGATTTGGAGCTCGGGGGCTCGGCGACGCCTCGCACTGGCCTCGCGCCTGCCTCACGCATCCCTGCATGCTCGCATATCCTTCGACCTTCGACTGAGTTCTCTCCTCTGTTAGTTTGTCATCCCCTTTCTTTGTTTATATCCCTTTTCCTTTCATCCACAGTTCTCTTATCTCTGACAGCTCTGTTGTACCCTTCATCTCCCTTTGATTAGACTTTAGAGATCTGTCCCCTTAGTGTCAAACGCGACGTGCCCTACGCACTCACGTCCTCCATCAGCAAACTCACAAGAAACTTGTGGACTTTTGGCCCCTTTTTGGGCTTGTCAGCCTGTGCACAGGCTGACAAGTGTTCACAAGCCTTACAAGCACGGCAAGTGCACAAGATCTTTAATAGATTAAATAATACATTTCGTACTAAATCTTGGCCTAGCGACTAAATAGTGATGCTATGTCATAGCCATCGTTCTCACGTTCTGTTTGTGAGTAAAATGGGTTGCTGGCGCTCGCTGCACTGCTCGATGTACAGGAGTGCGCGGGTTGCAGTCAAATGCAGGAACTGCTGCCCATGGAAGAGTCGAGGGACTGACCAGGAGTATGCTGCGTACGCGAACGCCCAGTGGGAGAAAAGTCACTTTCGCCGAATGCATATGAGGAGTCATGTGAGGATTGATCATCTGCCACCCACGCAGCGTCCGCTGGGTGGGCCGGTACAGGATTCAAGGGTGCGGACAAGAGGCTGTACCTAGTGGCGGCGTGACACCGCTCAAAAATTGCTTCGAGCTTACGTTCACGTGATACACGTGTGAGTTCGCATCCTGTCGCTCGACGATGACGGATCCCTCGCCACCGAAAAGGCCGCGCGTCTTCGAGTACCTGTACCTGAAAGGAAGTGAGACAAGTATTGGATACGAGGGTAATATAGTGTACGAACATTGTAGCAACTTTGCCCTTTGTGCTGAGTGCACCGGAGGCCTCCCCGTTACGTCCCAGAGGACCGACAGCCAGACTCATGTTACCGCCGAGAGTCAATGAGCCCGCAGCCATGAATGACCTCTAGTAAGTGTTGTATTAGCAGATGCATTTACATGATCCACGACGCTAGACGACACTCACAACAGCTGAAGGAGAGTTGTATGCCTCGCTCTTCATATCTGTTGTCAGCTCAAGCTGGCATCCATGCGACTGAGAATCAGTGGTCGAGACAGGAGATACACAAGCATTGGCCACACCTCTGGGCGGTCTCCGGTCTCCATGAGGATTTCGTCAAGAGGCGGCTGGGGCATTGGCGGGCCACCTCTGGCGGCTGGGCAAGCGGCATACATCCTGAGTCGGCACGTGTAAAGTGGGAAAGATAGGGCAAACTCCCTTATGAGGAGGACTGGCGTGACATGAGATACGGTACCGCGGTATGTGGGCGGCTGGGGGGAAGCTCAGTGATCGCCTCAAGGCGCCGTTGGCTTCACACTAGTATTAAGTTACAACTACCGGCAGCTGCACCAGCACTACCATCCGCAGTCGCGTTTGTTACCTTCAAGGATCTCCTGTTCGGTACTGTACCTATTCACATCATTCCGAGCTCCCACCTCTTCCTCAAAACACTCCGAGTACTCCGCTTTCCCGCTTGCCCTCCGCAACACCCGCGTTGTCTCCCTCTCGCTCAAGCGATTCTCCTCCGAGCTCGAGACGGAGGCCAAAATCACCCTCACACTGCTCATCAAACTCACTATCGGCGAGACTGACTTTGGTGAGCATCGGCCTGAGTGGATGAGGAGGGGTGCTCGCGATGGAGATCATGCTTGGGTAAGCTCCCCTCTAAACCTCAATTCTAGCACATTGGCTTACTGATGACTACGCGATCTTCTATCTGTATATAAGTTATCCGTGCAGGTTTTGTAGCGATGCTGAGTTCATGCCAAGTTACTGGCAGCGCCTCTAGCGTGCGCTTCTTCACCTTCCTCATATCCGCCTTCAAGTGCCTGGTCACCTCACGTCCCTGCTCGACGTCTCTGCGCAGATGCACGGTGTGGGTATTTCTGCGAGCGACTCTCAATTGCACCTTCATAGCCACCACAGCTTGGACAGCATTGCGGAGAATGTTGGCGATGACTGCCAGCGCGACAGTGTCGAGCGTCGTTTGGATGATTGGCACAAAAGGCTGGCCTGAGCATCCAAACTGTAACAATGAGAGTGTAATGGTGCGTCTCCCCGATCAATGTCCCACCGACGGACTAGCAACCTTTTCCCGTCGTCGTCTTCTTCTTTCTGTTAGCATTGATCAGCTCGACAATGCGGACGCACCGCTCATCTCGGAATCTCGGACGTACCACATCTCCTCGGAGTGCAATTCCTTGTTTTACCCTCCGACGGCCTCGCTGGGTATATCTTCCCTCTCTACAACACCCTGGCGGTCCAACCCCCCCGCGCGTTCGACCAAGTCCATGTGTGCACTGGCGCGCCCAACCCTACTACACTTCCTTACAGTATACCGAACCAGCCCTGGCTAAGCCACGGCGATGCTGAACTTAGGCTGTCCTTCTCACATCCCTTTCCTTCCTCCTTACCACAAACATCTTTGACTCCATCTCCGGTGACGTCCTAGCCAGGCTAGCCTCCTAGGCACACCTTAAATGCCCATGTGACGTGTTCCTAGGCACTCCCGCGGCGCGTCGTCGCCGCTCGACGAATTACAACACGCTTCATCTACGTTGCACCCCGTCTCACTCGAGGGACTCACCCTCGGCTTCGCGAGAGGTGGCGGAGGTGGCGCCGCACCACAGCCACGCGAGTTAGTCTGCCAATTTTGGCGTGCTTACGGGCCCGGGCGCTCGTCGTTTTCGCGCTTTGCCTAGCCTTGGACGCTTGGCTCTAGCCTCTAGGCGGTTCGCGATACTCGAGGTGCTCCAAAATGTAGATTACGTTCTTACCAGGACACGGCCATCCGTAACTTAGGTGGGTGATGATGTCACCACTCATTGTGATGTTATCGGATCACTACTAAAAGTACAGAAGAGTAGCTCTAATGCTTTTCAAGTGTGAGGTACAGCTCCACCAGTGTACCCGAGGAATTCCTGCCAGGAGGTTTATTAGGTTGGAGTCAATGATACACCCCCGTGCGGCATCCCAGGTCCATGAATTACTGTAAGTTTTCACCAGAGCGAGAACAACAGCTGAAAGCACCCTGAGACTGACTGACTGAGCTGAGCGGACTTAACGGCCACAATGTTTCCGAGTCCACCGGGTCCTGCGACGACAAAAATGCTCTACTATGAGTACTTGAGATGGGGCATAGAGCGGCTTCTCGCTTCTAGGCGCAGGCCCATATGACCCAAAAGTTTTACTGTGGAAATATCGAGTCAATACAATGTACGAGTACTACGAGAGACTGGCACCTTCCCAGACTTTGCGATATCGTGGGAAGCCGCACGGGAAGTTATCACTCCAACTCCAACCCGCCCATCGGGAATTGTCCACACCAACTTTTCACATTTTACCTTCGTTCATTACATCATAGGCCTTCCGCTGATTCCTCATTATCGTTTGGGTGTCATCGCGTCATCCTTCAAGCTTCAGTTTCGTCATCCATTTCATCGTCACTTTCGTCATCCAACTCCTTGTCACTTTTCTTGTGCCTTCGTCTGTATTCTCTCCTGTCCGCACTTTCTCAACGACCCCACATCTCTTGACCATCAAGCGTCTCATTCACGACTTCCTCCATGACGGCCGCGCAATGTTCTCTACCTAAGGAGGAGCCCTTTTGTTTTTCTATCTGGGTCACCGTTCCCCACACGTGACGTGAGGAGTGGGTGCACGACTCGTAGTCGTTCTACATGTCCCACGCGTGGATTGGCACTTCCTTCGTTATCTTCCACACCTGCGTCTTCTATCTTTGCCACCGGTGCTCGCGTTCTCTTTCTTGTTCTCTTTCTTGCTTCTCGACGCTCGTACCCAGACTTGTACCTTAATCGGTCTTTTCCCCCTATCGTGACAGCGTCAGCTATTCCTTCTCAGACTGGTGGGACGTGCTCTAACGCTGGTTGCCGCATTCTCTCAGAAGCCATGCCCAACGACTCGCGCGTCGATCACCAAATACTCCGAGATATCCAGAAGCATGGCATCGATGATTAGTGCCGTTCATATCTTTGTCATACCTCTTCTAACTTAAAGAGTGGACGTTTTCAGTCAAAAAAGGTCGGCTACACCAAAGGAACCGCCTCATGTGTGTCCCTGAACACCATCTCGCTGCATCTCGACGAGGGCGGCAAGTCCACCATGGAAGCGAAAGAGAAAACGGTCTGCTTGGCCGATGCGCTTTCGCTCCAGAAAGTACGAGGAGGCGGTCATAACCGGTGGAGGTATCATTAGACCTGAGACGGGCAGTCTGGGTTCTAAAATTACCGCTGTCGAGTTCCTCAATACTATTGGAGGTGTTGAAATCGATAAGGAAATCTCGTACATCCCCTGTATCCTTCAATGTTCGGCCAGACACGGGGCGCACCCCCACCTTCCATCTTGACCCCTTTTGTAGTATTTTGTACTCGTATGCCTACTCCAACACTGGGTGCAATTGTATTCGTTTGACCTTCTGAGAAGCGACTCAAAGATCTCGCTCGGTGGGGTCGGACCCAAAACCCGCGGTCCAGTACCTTGGCTTTGGCTTGGCCTGCCAGTGAAGCCAGGCCACGGTTTGGCCCGTTCACGGCCTCATGCTGGGCCATGCACGCCACTAAGTACTCTTTCCGTGTAAATATGGCAGATTTAACACCATAACGAAGGGTTTCACGTTCACATATTCATTTTGGTAAGAGGTCAGACTAACTAACCCCGGGTCACGGATCGCCGGCCCGACACCCCCTTGATTGATGTCATGATTCTGACTCACGAGGTCGAAAAAAGTGGAGGGTCGATACACCCCTATCCACAGCTATAGCTCCGTCTTTGTCTGCCACCCAGTACAGTATGTCTGACTCGGAAATGTCTGACTCGGAAGCGGACTCGGACTCCCCCGAGGCCAGGACGAAAATTGCGATCCAAGAATTATACGGCAATCGCTGTGTCTTTTGTCTTACCAGACCTCCACAGGAAGGAATACGATGCCATTATATACTGGGTGCTTTCCACGAAGGTTTAGATCTGGTGTGCATCGACCCATCATTTTCATTTGAGATGACCTTATGTTTGTCAGGCGGCGTCTTGCTCACGGCTCGAAATCATTTCGCATGACTATGAGAGGCAGTGCCTGGAAAACGGGATCATCTGTAAGCAGATGATTAGGTATCTACACACCAACTAACAAATATCCTCTAGTATGTGCACGTTGCCACCAGTTATTTCTTCATGATTATATTGGATTCTGCCCACCTAAACAAATCCTCCGATATCTTCTAAAGTATGTGAAAGATACGCCTGCTGAAGATCAGATGCCTTTACATCAGGTATGCATAGACCCTCTCATGTTCCAAGCTTACACCAGGTTGGGAATAGGTTTTCCATAGTCTGGCCACCCTGACCACCCTCAATCAACGTCCAGAAGGACTCCCCAATCCATCTGCTATCTTGCCCTATATTGGGCTGTACACAATTGTACAACTGAAGCCATTTGAAATGCAAGATACGATCCTTTCCACTACCTTTTTCCCCCCTCCCTCCGTGCTTCGTAAAGGCTTATGGGAAATCGCCCCTAATCAGTCTGTTTCGACTGCCCCCAAAAAAGTTGCACATATTTTTGATTCCCTGGCTGTCAACGATGCCTCAGGTCAACACCCATCCCTTGGCATCATCCCCTTGCAGCCAGATCAACCAGAATATCCACACAAACGATATTGGCGGCTTCGATATACAACTCTTGATTGGATCGTGTCAGCAGTCACATTGCACTCATTTTTATTATCGACTCGACCCACTACTGATGAGCTGAAGATGGTCACACTTATATATGCCATTTTGTTAGGCATACATAGTGGTGGGCCAAGAGGTGATGCTGGGGACGCCAGGCCAAGTGGTGAAGCTGAGCCAAGTGAAGCTGCGTCAAGTGGCAACGCTGGCGGCACTGGGCCAAGTGGTGAGGGTCATGGAGAGGATGAAGGGAGTGAAGGTGGGAGGAAAGCCACGAGAGGACGCACGAGAAAAGGCAAGGGACGACAGGGAGCTTAGGAGGAAGCAGCTGGGGAGGAAGGCAATACACGGAGAACACGTTTCTCTACCAAGCGGAGCGCCATCATTGCTAGAGGCTAGAGGACCTTTATGTATTGGGTTCGCTGTATTTTTGTTGAAAAATAACGAGAACGAGAAGTCGAGCGAGACAGAAAAACGCGAGATCGGCTGAGATCGTGTGGACAACGGTTCCACCGGCGAGAAGTTTCTCGTTTTATTTTTGCCATCTCACACCTTCTCTCTGCCACCTGTGTACCAAAGTTGTCATAGATGGAATGAACTACCAGTTGAGTGTAATGTCCTCAAATAGTCCAATCCAATCCCAATCCGACATCGGCCCCATGAACTTGAAGAGCATGGATAACCCCTCTTGAATTGCGGCCTGAAACGCCTGAACGGCTCGCCATCATGGACGCGCCTGCCAGCCCAGGTGCGGTGATGGAATTTTACTAGAGAAACGCGAGTTTTCGTACTTTTTTGCGTTCTCCCCTGGTCCTTACTTTTGCAAACCTGCTTATTTCCTGACACGTTTCTTTTTTCTCTTTTAGTAGCCTGAGCGGCCGCAAACACAGGTTCGCTTATTGCTTAAATCGACGCATGAGACACCTGCGACGAGCACAATGGCACGACCGCCCAATGGTTCAAGATCGACCAGATCAGCAATAAGTCGGACAGGACTATTAGTACTAGCAGGTTGGCAGTAACAGGACGTCAGTATGTTTGGTTCTCCTCTCTCCTGGCTGCGTATTGACTCGTAAACGAGACAGTGGACGACAATGGGCGGCTCGCAGAGGGGCACGCCCAACCAAACTCCTTCCCGGGCGCATACAGTGACAATGACCCGGGGTCTACGATCCGACATGTACTCACCTCGCCCTACACTTTTCCTGTTTCACCCATGTCGAACCTCGCATCGCCTGCAGATCTGGCAAGTCGTCAGGGAATGGTAAGTCGTCGCCAGGGAGATTTGATGCCGTTAATTCACGGCGAAGAATGTTAAGCCTCGCTGTCACCGTTTCAAGTTAACCGGGTTTGCAACTCTAGAAGCGCGACGTGTCGATGCCGCGGCGTGGCAGGCATCAAGTCGCCGTCCCTGGTGAACACTTGGATTTTAACACTGTTCCATTTGTTCTTGCAGTGCGATAATAGCTTCATGCGCTTCGCGCACAGCCTCGCCTCGCTCTTCTCGTTATCTTGGCGCCCATCTAGCGGACGATACCGAGCATTGGTAATAATATCATCAATGTTTCCAACCGGCGCCATGCTTTCATCGGCCTCCAATTCCTCATCCGGAGGTATGGTCGGGTCTTGTCGCCTGGCGGTCTCTTTCAACAAAGGCTGAACTTGGCATCCCAAGTCATTCAGCTGCTTCTGAAGCAATTCGTTCTCGCGATTGGTTTTCGTGGGACGTCGGGGCTGTAGAAACACTAGAAACACGTTCCGCGAGGGCATCTGCAAGCTGAGCTGACTCGGAATAACAGCATACCTCGTCCTTCAATCTGCGCTAATACTTGCGTGAGCGTTCGAGCCATAGGATCATACTCGGCGCTCTTCTTCGCATACTCGTCCTGCAGATGGGCGTGGTCCGCATACATCTCGGTGAAAGTCTTGCCGCTCAGTCGTGCCCAGCTTGCCATCGCCACCGTTCGACTGAGATCCATCATACCCTGAGTCAGAATGTCCGTCAACCCTCTCGCAGGAGTCGATGGTACAGAAGGCTCAGGCGCGGGAACCGGGAATTCGCCACGCGGTTAACCTTTTCCAGTACACGCTCCAGCTCCTCAACGCGTGCTTCGTTGACGACCACCCATTCTTGCTCGACCTTCTTCACAATTGCATTGGACTGCTCCTCACAAGCTTCGACCATCTCAACGAGTCGCCGTAATTCAGCGACTATATTGGTATATGTTGCGCCTTGTTCAGCAATCCGCCTACTTAAGACCTGCAAGCGAGCGAGTGACTGCGATAGTTGTTAGGACTGGGCATTGTGGGCACTACGGAGAGCCTTAAGAGGCCCTTCCGTCGAGGCATGAGCCTCGTGTAGTGTATCGTAGGAAGACTGAGCGTGCTTCTCATGGTGGTACTTGGCAAAGTCTTCCGATTTTGATAAGCTCGTTGGAGGTGCGGTCTGCTTCAAACCTAGCACTCAACGTTCTTTCGCATGAGATTTGAAATGTAAGAAAAATCCTTGATCCAATTGCGCGTGGTGCCGGCGGTACCAAGGAATGCGCGCACACCAGTATGGCGGCCACGTGTGGATCTTGGCGACCTTCGAGTCATCCGGAACGCGTCCTTCGTACGTGCATTAGTGTCCAAGGACGATGACTTCGGGCACTGCGACAAAAACCTTCTTGGCCGAGACGGTGGCGCCAGCGTGGCCTAATCGACGGAGGACGCGATGGCAGGTTGGCAATTTCTCATCAAATCATGCTGTTCTTTTCACATATACCTTGGGCTTGAAAAATAGATCAAGTTTCATGTATCATGCATAGTGATCCGATAAGTATTTCATGAGATATAAATCAAATTGTCCACAGCATTTGCCCCAAGACCAAGTTGGCAATTTCTCATCAATTCCTTATCGAATCACATCGTTCTTTTCACAAACACATTGGGCTTTAAAAATAGAACAACTTTCATGTATTATTCATAGTGATCCGATGAGTATTTCATGAGATATAAATCAAATCGTCCCCCAGCATTTTCGATGCACAATTTTTCGGGTTTTTCCGCAATCGCTCACTCTTTTGGAAACAGCTATAAATATCTTGCCAGTGTGCACTTCCGTGCTTGTAAGGCTTGCCACAGGCTGACTCAAAAGTCCACAAGTTTTTTTTTTGTGAATTTACTGACCGGGATGGGCGCTCCCGACGCGGAAGTCCGTTATCCGAGGGCGCTCCCCGTTCGTTCGCGACTCATTTCACTCCCTTCTGCCATGTTCCTCGCTTTATTTTTGCCATCTCACACCTTCTCTTTGCCACCTGTGTCCCCGGGTATATCAAAGTTGTCATGGATGGAATGACCTACCCTCTCAATGTCTCCGTTGAACGCGATGTCCTCAAGTAGTCCAATCCAATCCGATATCGGCCCCATGAAGAGCATGGATAACCCCTCTTGAATTGCGGCCTGAACGCCTAGCCGGCCATCGTGGACGTGCCTGCCTGCCAACCCAGGTTCGGTGATGGACTTTTACTGGAGTAATCTCGGTGGGAAAACCATCGCGAGCGAGACCCTTCCTCTGCGGCAGTGTTGGGGAGAGTGACGAAAACTTGTACATTCTCGGGGAGATTCGTGAGTCTTCGTACATTTTTGCGTTCTCTCCTGGCCTTTACTTTTGCAAGGCTGTCCCTTTTTCTTGACACGCTTTTTTTTTCTCTTTCAGTGATGGTCGCAGACACAGGTTCGCTTATGGCTTAAATCGACGCATGAGACACCTGCGACAAGCTCAACGACACGACCGCACACGTAGCGAAGATGCAAAGGAGGCCGTGGAGGTGCATGGACCACGGAGAGACCTAGCACGCATCGCGCATGAGGAAATTCTTACGCATTTGCTTATGGACGTGTTCTTGCGGTTGAGGGAGCTTGGGCGTAAAGTGGAGGCTATCCCGTTCAAAACTGAAGCGGCGAGGTTGAACCCTGATGTTGTTGAGATCGTTGATCCCCCTGCTGGGCCGGCAGGTGCAGACCACAAAGCCCTGCTTGGAAATACGATGGAATATGGACCTGGGTCTGGAGACGAAGCGGAAGATATCTAATACACGGTGTACGCTCGCGATCGCTCATAGTATTCCCCACCAATAAACTATTCTTGCTCATCCCGTGGTCAGAATCCCAGTTTCAATTTGACGCGAATCTTTACTTTACCAAGACGCACACGGAAGTGAGGAAGTGACGGAACATGCGCCTTGCATCCCAGGACACGATCCTCCCGAAAAGCAGAACAACTCTGGTTCCACGCAGTGTAATCGGTTTCTCGTTTCTTATCTAGTTTGTTGAAGTACCGGCCCCGGCGTCGGTAGACCGGCCATAATACACGGGCAATTCCAACTGCGGCAGGCTTACTTCCCATGGCAGCTCCAAGTGACGTGTTGTGATTGCTTGCGATAGAAAAGCGAAGAGCGTCGAGACACCCCCTATCACGGCTCTCCATCTTTGTCTCCCACATCATCCCAGCTCACATAAAGATAAAGTTGCTTAGGCCACTTCCCACCCCGATACATTATGTCTGACTCGGAAATGTCTGACTCGGAATCGGACTATCTCCCAACGTCAGGGTTTGACACCCGGACGAAAACACTGGTCCAAGCATTATACGGCAATCGTTGTGTCCTTTGTCTTTGCGGATGTCTACAACAGTCAATGCAATGCACTGAAATACTGGATGCTTCCGAGGAAGGTGCATCTCAGGTGTGTGTGCATCGAATGGTCATTTTGATTTGAGATGACGTTATGCTCATCAGGTGGCGATTTGCTCACATCTCGATATCATTCCTCGCGACTATCAGAGGCAGTCCCTGGAAAACGGGATCATCTGTAAGCAGACAATCAGGTATCTACACGTCAATTAACAAATATCCTCTAGTATGTCCCAGGTGCTACACATTATTCTATTATGATTATATTGCACTCTGCCCACCGAAAGAAATCCTCGAATACCTTGTAAAGTATGTGAAGGATACACCTGCTGAGAAGCAGATGCCTTTATATCAGGTATGCACTAGACCGTCTTGTGTTCCAAGCTTACCCGGTTGGGAATAGGTTTTCCATGAACTGGCAACCCCCAATCCACAAGGACTCCCCACCCATCTGCTATCTTGCCCTATGTTGGGCTGTACACAATTGTACACCTGAAACAAACTAAATTGCGAGAAATAACTGTTCCCACTGCCTTTTCCCCCCCTCTGTCCATACTTCATAATGGTCAATGGGAAAATGCCCCTAATCAGACTGTTCCAACTACCCCAAACGCCGCATATATTTTTGATTCCCTGGCTGTCAAAGCGTCAGGTCAACTTCCATCCCCTGGCGCCATACCACTGCACCCAGATCAACCTTATTACTCTCACAATCGATATTGGCGACTTCAACATACAACTCTTAGCGGGATCTTGTCAGCAGTCATATTGCATTCATCATCGGGTCCATCCACTGCTGACGATCTGAAGATGGTCAGAGTTTTACATGACCTTTTGAAAAACAGAAAGGCAGGTGGTGTTGATGCTGGGCCAAGCGGTGAGGGCCATAGAGAGGATGGAGGGGGGCAGAAGTAAAAGAGGTAGGAGAGGAGGCAAGGGACGACGGGGAAAGACGACGGGAAACTCAGAAGGAAGCAGCTTAGAGGAAGGCAATACACGGAGAACACGTTCCTCTACCAAGCGGAGCGCCATCACTGCTAAAGGCTAGAGGACCTTCATGTATGGGTTCGCCGTATTTTTTGTTGAAAAATGATGAGAACAGCTTTGAAGGAGGTTTGTCGTCAAATACGAGGCCAAGGAAGGACACGAGAGATCAACGCATAGCGCGTAAGGTGGGCGCTCCGACGCGGAAGTCCGTTGCCAAGTTGATCGTTGATCGCGCTCCCCGTTGGTTCGCAACTCATTTCACTCCACCTCGCCATGCTCCTCGCTTTTTTTGCCATCTCACCATCTCACTTCCAACCCAGTCCCCGGGTATATCAAAGTTATCATGGATGGAATGACCTACTCTCTCAATGTCTCCGTTGAACGCGATGTCCTCAAGTAGTCCAATCCAATCCGATATCGGCCCACCGTGAAGAGCATGGATAACCCCTCTTGAATTGCGGCTTGAACGCCTAGCCGGCCATCATGGACGTGCCTGCCTGCCAACCCAGGTTCAGTGATGGTGTTTTACTGAAGAAATCACGATGGTAAAAACGTGAGTTTTCGTACTTTTTGCGTTCTCCCCCGGTCCTTACATTTCCAAAGCTACTCCTTTTTCCTGACGCGTTTATTTTTTTTCTCTTTCAGTAGTTGCCGCAAACACAGGTCTGCTTATGGTCTTAATCAACGCTAAGACGCCTGCGACAAGCTCAACGGCACTACCGCCAAGTGGTTCAAAATTGACCAGATCAGTAATAAGTCGGACGGGACTACTTAGTACCAGCAGGCTGGCAGTAACAGGACGCCAGTATGTTTCATTCTCCTCTCTCCCGGCTGCGGTACTAACTCGTAAACGAGAAGTGAACGGCAAATCGGCGGCTCGCAGACGGGCACTGCCAACCAAACCGTCTCCTTCCCGAGCGCATATAGTGACAGTGGTACTGATTGTGTGCAGCCCATCGGGCTTGTAGTTGTCCTCGTTGGCACAGCTATGTAATCAATCGTTGTCCTCCCCTCGGTGATTGCCATTCTCGGGCGCCTCACCTCCAAGCCATCTACCACCCTTCGCTGCTGTGGAGTTACTGCGAGTTCCCAGCGAACTGGGGACTCGGATGTGCATTGCTCCTGTGTTGCATGAGTTCACAGAGCCTTCGGCAGCAATGGCCCGCTGCAGAGATCCCGACTCACATGATGATGGCCTAAGCTCCTCGAAAACGAGGCGCAGGTAACACCATTGATGGGTTTATCACCGGGCATGAGCGCTCTGGCCATCTCATCGATATTCTTTCTCCCTGTCTGTTTTTCCTTCGCCACCCTTGTCCGACCCCGAGTCGGCCTTCAGACACCCATATACTACAGCAAGTGGTCACGGTCTCGATCCATGAGCTGCGTATGTACCCTTGCTCCTGGAATTCTTGCACCAGCACTAGTCATGTCTATGCAGGGAATGATACACCTTATCGATAACATCTGATGCATTTAAAAGCCAGTTCCGTAATGGCGTCTTTTAATTGGTTCTGTGGTTATGTTTTGTTATCGTTCACAGGGCCATCTTGGAATCTGGAAGGGGTGCCACTTAGGTGCCACCGTGTGCCTGATCAGTCCTGCGTACTTAACAGCTGGGTTGAGTACCATACAAGGATCAAGAACACGAATTTACGACCACCTCTTAAGCCCCATTATCCTCACCTTCAAAGTCTACTAGCCCCAAGTCTATTAGGCGGTTCTCTTCGATGCCTTTGCACCTGTATGTCCAGGACATTCAGTTGCTGCATTACTACAACAGCGTAATTGACTCTTACGTAGGCTTCACCGAAAACCTATCCTCCATATGCTTCCCTTGCTGATCCTTAGAATCGCGGAACGATTCTTTCCTAGGAAAGGGTTGATCGAGCGACAAGGTCGAGGTAAGTCATTTATGTAGGTTCCGCAACAACTGCTGACATCGGGTACGTTGCAGGGCCTGTGACATTCGACATGCTCCCCGACGATGTTCTCTTTGAGATATTCGATTTCTATGGGATTGATTGCGAGGTCTGTTGCTATCCATGGAGATGGCACACATTGGTCCACGTCTGTCGGAGATGGAGACAAATTATCTTTGCATCTCCGCTGCGGTTGGAACTCCAATTTGTCTGCACACCCCGCACTCGCGTGAGGGAGCTACTCGAGTTCCTACCCCCCTCCATACCTATCACAATACGCAACTATTTTGATACACCACCGGCTCCGGGCTCCGAGTCCGCTCCTAGCATCAAGGACGGGAGCCAAGTCATCGCGGCGCTCGAGCAACGTGACGACGTGTACTCCATTGACCTTGAAGATCTACCGAGCTCTGTCTTGGAGAAGTTGGCGACAACAATGCAGGGGACATATCCAACGCTGGTGTATATTCTACTTTCGGCGGCCGATGAGGCTGCGCCTATTCTTCGCAATGAATTCTTGGGTGGATCAGCTCCATGTCTCGACAGGATCTGGCTGAGGGGGATCCCATTTCCTGATGCACCCCAGCTTTTCTCGTCCACCAGAGATCTTGTCCATCTGCGATTGCAGAGGATACCAGATTCCGGGTACTTTCCACCTGATGCGATGATCACCGCCCTGTCCACATGCACAAAGCTTGAATCGATTCTCATCGATTTCATCGGGAATCCCTACCCAAACCTATCCGGCCAAGAAATCGCTCCACTTAGTACACACATTTCTCTCCCTGCTCTTAACTGCTTTGCCTTCGAGGGCCATGGCAAATATTTTCATTATTTCTTTTCTAGAATTGAAAATCCTTTATTCATGCTAGAAGGCAATTTCGATATGAATAAACGCGTACATTATGAAGTATCTCTCACCCCGTTTGGTGTTTCATTTCATTACTGGGATGTCCGCCTGATGGATCCGGTACCGGCGGAGTGAGAATGGTTCGTGTCCTATCGTACATTTCATTATCTACCATCAGCTTTTGTTGTACAATTCCTAGTTAACGGAACTTGAAAATGCATAATCATCATCGAACCGCGTTGGAAATATTTCCCCCTCCCTTCTCACCACTACCCTCAGCGTTAAGTCACGAACTTGGATTTGTTGTGTCATGTAGAATGAGCGAGCAACAATTTTCACCAAACCATGCCTCTTTCGGCAGACTACCACGAAAGCCTGCTTCGAAATACGATGCAGCATCGACCTCAGTCTGGATCCGAAGCTGGATCCGAAGACGAGGCACAATATATTTAATACATCGTGTACGCTCCCAGTCGCTTTGTTCTTACTCGATATCGTGTAGCATACAGCACACATTACTTATGTATGTATCCTTCACGTTCCTAGCTAGACCCCGGACGGCGAAAAGTATACACTACTAGCGTTTTTTTTTAAGTATTCCCCACCAATCACACTCATCCCGTGCTCAGAACCCTATTTTCATTCGACGCGAATCTTTACCAATACCAGCATTCTACAGAGAACTCGTCTACATTCTCCTCTCAATTTAACTCACACTACAACCCCCTGTGAATGCTACCCTCTCATCTGATCGAACATGAGACCTTAGTTAAGGCGAGCGCGAATCTCATCCTTGCTATCAAGAGCTAATAGATCATCCGAGCCTAGGAAAAGCACGCATTAACACTAAGAATGCGATCCTAGTAAGTACAATAATAGCTCACCTCCATATGTTCTTGCTCTACGAAAGAAGTAAGCACATCTGATAACAGTGATCGTGCGCAGTACGCACTGATGAAGATATTGGGGACGGTCCTCTGGCCAGTTTTCTCCTGCAAGTAATTCTGGAGTTCGGCGCCGTCCTCCCTCTCATCGAGTCTATACAATCAATCATAACGAACATCAGTACATGTGCCCACAAGACACTGACGACATTAATACACACTCGAAGATAGCAGTTTGAGCATCGGAATATTTGTCTTTCAGAAGTGCTTTCGCCTTCTTTGAATACGGGCACCAGGTCTTGGAAAACACAACGACAATGTTGTCGGCTACGGCTTTCTGCAGTCATGCATATTAGCAACTCAGCGCGTTGCGAAAGGGTGAGAGGGTACTTGCATCGACAATTTCTTTGGGAGTAGACATTTGGTTCGAAAGAGGATATGTTTGTAATGGCGTGGAAGTGCAGTCCTATATATACCATGTTGGCGGGTAAAAGTAAAAGGTGTTTGGTAATGACGTCAGTCAGTTATTAGCAAGCTGAAGCGTTAAATGACGCATCCATCACGTGAATTGTCAAGTCACGACCTGCGTTCAGCATATGTTGTATGTTTTCCTGAGCTTTGTATAGGCGTAGTTGCCAATTATATTACGTTTCACGTTTCTGATCGCGGCTGATCCCCGAGGCAAAAAAGCGAATGTAATGTGGTGTACTTATAAATTTTATTCGAGTGACGGACAGTCCGAACAGTGTCTCCCAACAATAATAATGAAGTAAACGATCGACATCGGACCCTCCTTGGTTCCCCATCATTTAAGCGGGCTAAAAGGCAGCGGTATCAAAATAAGTGAATCCATCGTCTTTGACAGTTGAGATGTCTATGGGTTGGGTTATCAACTGAATAAACAAGCCGAAATACGAGGACGCGCCTTGTGCACCGTGCTTGCCCAGCCATCCACCTGCCATGCATTTTCACGCATTTCCTTCCGCGTCTGTAGGTTTCTGTATAATCGAGGAGTGTTTGTGCTTACTCAGCGCCATGGATGAGTAACGAAGGTACGTACGGGTACTGCCAGAGATGGTACACCTGGTGCAATCGACCAACCTGTGAGAACCATGCGCCGACCGGCTGCACGAATTTCCTGCGGGCTTCGATACCGCTACGCCTTCGGGTGTAAAAAATCAAAATCAATTACACAGCAATCAAAAAGATAAACGTGAAAGACGTTACCACGTAGCCTCCCACTCGAGCAATGTGCCAGGGTTCAGCTGGTATGCGCGTAACTCAAAGATCCCGCCTTCCTCACGGGGCGGAGAAGTCGGTAGGAAAGCGAATTCTTGCGCAAGCTGCGCAGCACGGCTTTGAAGAAATGGTCTCAGTGCGTCATGGGCTTTCTCATGCTATAGCGATAGTTGAACGGGAAAGGAACGCTTCGCGATAACGATACGCGCGAAAACGAACCTCTGAGCCCGGAATCTTCTTCCATGCGTTGTCAAAGCCGGAGTGATTCTCGTACTCCAGGACATGGTCTGGCGGGATTAAAGCATCATAACGTGTGATTAAGAACGAAACTACGCACAAAATGTGTCTTGTTCCCCAACAACAGCCTCAAAGTTACCCGAAAGCTTGATCTGAAGCTCCGAATCGTCACGCAAGCCGGTGTAATATCGTTCGCTACGAGTAATAATTAAACATTCTAGTCTGCATCCAAACAACTAAAGTGCGCAGGACATAAACTTACGCGGCTTTCTTATACTCCTTGACACTGTCCGGCTTGACTCGATGAACTGCGAACAGCACAATTTAGGGAATCGATGTTGGACGCTTTTCACATGCGTGTGACGTACTCTCTATGCCATGGAGATACTTACCACGCGCAACAATGCGTGAATGTTGTTGTATTTCATGATCTCCAGCTTCTTTGGCCTCTTTCGAGCCGTGCAGGATGGACTGCGCGCGGATGGCCGATACTGTCAGCGCGCGAGATCTGGCGCGAGGCGAAGCAGGTACCTGTACAGAAATAGCACGTCGGGCACTGGGAACGGCATGGCGTGGAAGATTGGAAAATAAATGGGGAATCATGGAGATTTATGTCGAAATGGAGATGCCTTCGAGTGAGGGCAAGGGAAACAAGTGATAGTCTTTCTGCGGGGTGGTAGCGGGGCAAGATTACCCCCAGCGGAACAAGCCGTGGTTCGGTTTTTGGTTCGGCTCAGCGGAACCCACTTCCGTTCGTTTCGTCAACTAAACTAAGCTACTTATCCACATCTCAAATACTGCCCATCTTTCCTCTCTGTCTCCTAAGACGTGCTCTGAAATATCTGCTACCCATCTCAGGTCCACATTGGTGGGTCATAAAATTGCACTCAAGAAGCGCATCGCCTATCACCGCCACTGCCAAGTCCACCGAAACGCAATTCAAGTTTTCCGTCGAGAGTAGTCTCAACACGCCTAACTATCCGGAAACCGGCAGTAGGCGCGAACTTACCCAGTTATACCCATCCGCCGACGTCTCGAACTTGCATACTCGGAGAATGCGTTCCGTCGCATTATCGACCAATAGGGTGATCCGCACTTCACGGTAAAGTGTGGAGTCATCTAGCAGCATGTCCAAGGTTATGGTGTCGCCCTGAGTCGCACCTATGCAACGCTTGAACGGTGTCTTCGAAGAGAAACAACCAATATACTCAGAAGGCTGCGGAATGCAGTATCTGGTTTCCCATCAACGGCCGATGATGGTGGATAAGACAATAATGCATCTTGCTGTCGCCAAGAGTCCGTAAATTCTGATCCTCCAAGTCCAGCATATCCTGTGCGCGCTCACATGTGTGACTGATGGTTGTTGGGAGTAATGCAACGTTAGTTTCGAACACACACGGCCGGCCAAGACACGGCGCAAGTCCACCGCGCTGGGCAAATGATACCTCCGAGTCCTCCAACTTGTCTAGGGAAGTGAATGGAAGCTTGCCGTCAGCCGTGCGCATTTGGTATGCTGTAATGTCGCCGCCTAAAAGATTGTCCAGGTTGTCCAGGTAATAGGCAGCTTTGAGCTAAAGACACGTTATCTCGCGTTCGATACTACAAACGGGGTTAGACTGACGATATGCCTCTTATTCCTCTCGTGACCCTCAGAACCCACTGTGAAAGCCTGTCCGCCACCCAATTCAATTCCCTGGTCGAACCATGTTTCCAGAGGACGATTTCTCAACACAGAGTGATAATTATCGGCCTTCTTCACTTCTTCCTCCGAACAATTCAAAATCCGCAACAGCAAGAGGAACTCCGACGCGAGAGAATGATGCATCATAGCGCCGTGCCCGGGCCCTAGCCAGGAGAATGCTGTACGTAGAGCGCTGTTCGAGTTGCGTGCGTATACTGTCCGGAGATCGCTGGATAAACGTTCGTGAGGGGGAAGTAGGTACACAGCAGACGGCCGATCGAGCCCCGTGCGTGCGTGGAGCGCCTGGATAACCTCCGGAAGAATCAGATAGTCGTCATCCTGGCCATCCGATGAGTGAGATCAAGTATGTCTGGAAAGTCTTCAAGTCATTACTTGAACAAAACAGTAACCTGCATCCGACTGCGAGCATAATAAGAATCGCGCATAAATGTACATGTTCTCCATCGAGTTGATGATCTCTAACTTTTCTTCCGAACAAGTGGTCGGGATAAAGTCCTTGCTACGGGCGTTGGAAAACTTGAAAGACGGTCAGAGAGCAGTGATATCACTCACCAGATATGCCAGAGGTTTCGGGTTGTTATTCCACACCAGAACGCGTTTCATGAATGAATCCAGCTCCGGGCTGCAGAGGGACAAGATACGTCGCACATTTGGGAATCGTGACCAATTCAACACAATAGCGACTGTGTTTCGGGTCGTCGCGTTTCCCTCTCGAAGCGGTGGAGAAAGATTCACAAATCGCTCTCGCGCATCAGTCCGATACGAACCAGGTGCCAGACGTTGCGTTTCTATTGGTGATGTGGGATGTTAGGAGGCACTCCCGAGCGGACTTGCGAGCGGAGCTGTGGCTTGATGGCAAGCGGTACCGGAACATAGCCAACGTGAAGCAGATACGCGAAAGTGACCAGTAAGACGGACAAAATAGAGCACCGCGCGGTGCTCAGCAGCGAAGATGAGGTACAGCTAGACATGAGGTTTCTCTTGACCGTCGCCAAAAGTGAAAATACTGAAACTCCGATCACTAATAACTGCGAGACTAACTTGGAGTGTAAGCGGATATCTTAACCAACATGTGCAACATGTGTATACCTGAACTGCTAATCCCTGTTGAAGATAGCACATCGTGTTAGTTCCTTATAACGCACTACACTAGCTAATAGTGGCTAAGCAAATATAATAGCAGGGATCCGCGTAATGCGACCTGTCGGTACTTTTTGTCAGCCCGCGTACCATCACGCGTGGCCATCATCATGCCGCAACAATTGTGTTAACCCAATCCCGGACCACGGCGGCACCTCCCTCTCTGAAAAACTAAATACGTCTGGGATTTGGGTGCATCAATGAAATTTACTCTACTGGCATATCGAGGGCCACATGGACACCATCGTGCCTAGTCCTGGTTGCATTAGTTATAATTGACATGGACGGTGATAGGTGATAAGAAGCAGTTGGAACATCAGAAGTATAGGGCGAAGGGTGACGTTGATATAAAACCTATCTGTCTATCTGTCAAAAGTGATTGCAGCAACCGGCATCGGTCACTTCGTGGCTGCAGGATGCGGGATGGGGAAAAAAATCAGACGGCACGTTGCGAAAGTTGACTCGGTACGTAGAAGACTTATCCCCTTCCGACTACTGAGTACGCCGCACCGACGGTATCTCCTGCAGTCTCAACGTATGGCTTGGAGAAACGTTTTTCAGCGGGTAATCTAATGTAGAGGAAACATACGGAACCATCCGCTGCAGGCCAGGAAGATGAAACTGTGCGTAATAGCGCATGACTAAGGTCGAGGACGGCCGATTGTCACCGAAGCATCATGACTGGGGCGGCATGAGTAAAGAGTGCTGTTCTGCGGCTATTGATTAGAGAGCATTGTTGTCCGTTCGTTGTCTATGCGGATAACATGATCTACAGAGGTTTGTCGAGTCTTTGTCAGGATGGTCGCGCGAAGACCTACCGGTCAACTCGGCTACGAGCCGGACCGCGATCAGTTTCAGTTTCATCACTGTGCCGATCGTGTTTCCACTACGCACTACGCAACCAACACCTCTCCCCTCTGTTTCCAGGTCTACACATCCGGCAACTTATGCGCTCGCACACCTTCTTGCTATCGTCATCCTTGTCGGTTGATAGTTGTGCCTCCGCGTCTACAAAATGGCTTAATGAAATGAGCAAAGGGATGGGTGGGTATTCGACCATTCGAGGTACAAGCTACAAGTCCGGTCTTCTACGGGTATCATGTTGCATTCCAAAGCTCGTTTTGCGTTGTACGGAAGCAAACCGGCCAGGCTGCCAGTGTCTCTGTCGACATTATGCCATGTGTATGTAAGGGTACGTCGTCGGCTTTGGGAGACCGTAGATGAGCCAACAAGTCGGCAACGATTGCAAAAAGCCTCTGGTAGGTGGTCACATGAGTTGTACTGTAGGTGGTGTTTAATCATACAGTAGGATGACACAAGACGGGGATGTTGATACTGGCAGTTTGAGGATTTATTGCAGGACATGTCCTTGCCCGTGAAACATCTCGGAGGCAATAACCCTCGACTTCCTACTCCCTTTGGAGGGGGTGCCTAGCACTCACGGGATATGAAGGCAGTCTGAATCCGTGAAAGTCCGAAGTACAGCTGTTGGTTTCTCGATGTCGCAATGCGTTCTTTGGGGATAGATTGAGACTCCAGCGCCACAGCCTCCATCCGGAAAGCCACATGTTCTTTCAATCTGTTGCCTGAATGATGCCAAGGTTCTGGTCTTTACAAGGTGTCACTACTTTTTATCCCCATTAGTCGATATAGTGGCGCGCCATGGAGGAACATCACGAAGAGAACGCTCTCACCCCGCATTTCATGCAATTTCATGAGCGGCCCCTTATGGCATTCTCTTAGCGGTACGAGGTTCTGACGATAAACGCCACACAGTACGTGGGGTTATATGAGCGGCCTGTTAAGGGTGCTCCTGATGATTGGGAGTACAGACTACCTCTCTTGCCCGTGCATTTGTTCCGGGATCAGACAACAAGATGTCAGAGGTTTTATCCCCATCAGCCGATATGGTGGCGTGCAATGGAACATCGTTAAGAGAATGCTCTCACCCACCTCTCTGTTCGGGATTCTCGTAAAGCCCCCGAACGTGTTGCTATATGAACGGAATATCAAGGAAACCCCAGAATAATTGGGAGTGCGGATTTCCTCTCTGGGGTCACCGTAACTTGCTACATTAAAGTTTCAACTTCCTGTGAACCTGCTTCGGGATCTCCTATCTTCGGATGTACGCAGGGGACTTCCTATTAGATAGAGTAACGTACAGGTGATGCGGGAACATCGCACGATATCAAGGATCGCCAGGCGACCCAAGTCCGTGAAGGGTCACGGACTTCGGAGAGCTCAGCAGTCACAAGTTGACTGATTGGCTATAGTCCGCTTGCTCGCTGTCAGACATTGAATCTGTTATGTTATTATGTTATTACACCTGCTCCCTTTTAGAGAAACACATCGCCCCTCTATTCACTTTGACTGTATTCAAACTAAGTGTGATGCGGGCAAAGACGCGCGGAGGTATTAGTATTGTAACAACACGGATGGCCGCTGTTGGTCGTCAGGCAGTCGCTCACTTGATAAACCACCTCCGGGTGTCCATCCTCAATGAGCGAAAAATCCGTAGGATCTGCTTGACGCGTTCCTGATATCGCCCCGTGGGAATATCCTTGCTCCGCGAACAGCCCAAAGGCCCAGGATGGGTTGTGCCGCCGCGGGCCGCCTGTCCGCCGCCCCAGGACCCAGGGGGTGGAGATCCCATACGATTGAGACAGCCGCAGACACTAGCTTAGTGCTGTATTCATGGAAGATCCGAACGCGAGAAGGGACAGGGGCCACGTCTACGGGTAAAAAGAGGGAGCGGGCTAGCGTGCGGCGGCAGCAGCTGAGCTTTTTTTTTCTGTGTTTTTTTTTTTCACACTAGAGTGCCGCGTGTCTGGGAAACCTATGGTCATCAGACGGACGTGCTGCAAGTAACCGGTTAAACCGGAACATGTTCTAGTCTTGCTGGGCATTAACGTGATCTATTCGTCTGATCGGCGACATCGCCGCGATCATTGCGGAAAGGAGGTTCCCATACTGTAGACCATGAGGCATAAGACTATTTCAACGATTCAATCGCAGTCTGCCACCGTGTGCCTAAATGTTCCTCGCAATTACCGTCTTTACCAAGTTTTAGGCCAGGTTTTTTTGTGGCGTTCCCCACGTTCCACAGCGATGTAAATTAGTTTGCGATTTTTGAATCTTTTTTTTTTCCCTCCAAAGTTTGACAGAGAGGAAGTTCCCAGGGCCCGGCTGTGAGCTCCACCCGTTATTGAAATCTTGCTGCCCCTGACATGCATGAAATGCGAAGCAGAGAAGAACTAGACCGTATTGGATCGGATTGGCAGGCCCATTGCCAGATCGCCGCCAGGCTCTGGAACGTACTGTATGGCACACTTTCTCGATGATCTCCTGCCTTAACCCCACTTTGGAAAATCCGGGTCATGGGTTTGCGCGTTTTGCCTTTAATTCTTCTCGAGAATCTTTCATTTTAAATCCAACATAGTTATATTTGAGTATTATAGAGGAACGGCTATATACGTGTGAGAATAAATATGAACGGGGGCCGGTTCTATTGATACAATAAAAACTCGGGACGCTCACTGACAGAACCAACTCTGGCAGATGGGATGGGGAAATAGTGTGAAACAGATTGTAAGATTACTGTAGTCCAAGAGACTGCGATGTTTGATGAAACGTTCACCAGTGGCCTCTTGGTGCACCGGTCACCAGGCCAAGCTCCAAAGAATCCTCTACGCCGTTTACCTTCTCCTTCCCGCACAAGCCGACAAATCCAACACGGTCATATACCCTTTGCGCACTGTTATTGTGTCCGACGTACAGGGTCACATTGCGTTTCCCGCAATCGAATAAAAGGCTAGAGTGAAATGGAGATGATGATTAGTATCAAACGAGAAACGACGATGATTTGATGACCAACCGCCTGGTAACATTGCGAACGAGGTGCTCTGCAAATCCCCGACGTCTCCATTTGGGGGTCGTGTACACTTTGGTGATCGCAGAGACATTTTGAGTGTTCCGGGTAACTGCACAAATAGAAGTCACTTCTCCTTCCGACTCGTAAACCCAAATGAGGCCATTCAAAATAAGCTCCCGCGCTTCGATGGTGGCGGCATCTATTTCGAGCGGAAAGTATATCTATATAAGGAAGTCTAATGGGAACCACGAAAATGGGAATGATACGCGCACGCACCGAATCATCCGCGAACTCCTTACAGAGCTGGGCAACTTGGGAATGATCTTCCATATTGGCCCGACGAATGCTATCTCCGCGAGAGAATGGATCGTGGGACTCCTTAAACGTCTCCCGATTGCAGAACGAGTAGAACGCGGCGTAGAACGGCTCGGGTTCAATAGGACATCTGACGAGTTCGGACCAGTGCCTCGTGAATGACTTTACGAGTTGCGTCATGCCGAAAATGGAGAAGACGCGGCATGGCGGTACGATGTCGAGAAGATGTTCGGCCAGAAGCTCGATGCGCGGGGTCATCCATGCAGGGGATAGTGAAGTGGCGTTCTTTGGTGTCCACAGAAATATGGGGTAGTCACCCAGCGTCCAGTTGACGCACGACAAGACAATGTCGAGCGTTGGAGGAATGAACGGAGATGGCGAAGACCACACAGTCAGCCAAAACGGTTCATTGTTGCCGTTGGCTGTCATTCGTCTGCTGGTCGTATTGCCGGTTGGAGGGCCAACCACATGACCCCGCGGTGATGTCGGCGATGATGATGGCAGCGGGACAGAATGTGTTTCTTGTCGCCACCACGTGCTGATGTCGGACTCGTTTATGAAATGGCAGCCTGTCAGTGCTGCCTCACTCCCGAGAAGCTTGAGGGCATGCGCGAACACGATATTTGCTGATTCTTCATGGCGACGAAATGTAGGGAAGGTTGCCGACAAGAAGTGGGCTGCAGAGCCATGGTGAACGACGAGGATGTTTGCAGAGGAGCGAACGGGAGTACGGCCAGGCATATTAAGAAGAACTAAGACCAGTCAATATGCAACAGCTGGTCGGGGAGGTGGGAATGTAGAGTGGATTGTAGACTGTACATAGTACGCAGTGGTGACAGGCCTTTAAATACGGGGTACGACGGAGCGGTGCCACTAGGGCATGTCACCCCGTGCCCAATCTTGGTAGCTGACCGGGTAGTCAAAAGCATTCTGAGGAAGACAGATTTCCTGTGTCAAAACTCCATGCGTGTATTTCTCGACGGGTTTAGGAAAGCACAGCGTGAGGACGTTTGAAATTTAAGTATGGAATAGTACTAGGTCGTGACTCACACAGTTCATTCCGTTCCGGTACCGACGGCCTGGCTCTCCACTAGAGCTGCCTAATTATACGTCCCTGTGGACGCCCAGGGGGCCGATGGAAGCCTCGAGAGGCAAAATCAAGGCGAGGGTGGCCAATTATCCAGGCAGGCGAATTAGGAAAATACAGCATTTCATTTGACGAATGACGATGAAAACGAGGCGGCTGTGTTACGTTATGTAGACTGCGGCAAACATTTGGGAGAATTCCTTCAATCGGACGGGTCGAGAAGGTTTGATTTGAGGGAGAAAAGCGCGACGGCGGCTCAATTGGAGATGGAGATGTGAGTACTTTCTGTTTCAAGTTGGCAGTTTGCGCCTACCAGTCCATCCGATTCCTTGTCTACCCCCGCCCACTGGCACCCGTCCCTGCCTGTGCTCCGAGCAAGCCGAGCCAAGACTTGAGCTCGCTTCGGCTCGTGATTTCTGCCTAGTCACCAACTGGAGAGAATAGGAAAAAAAATTGAATATGAATACCGTCTGGATAAGTTCCGTACGAGGAGGAGTCTAGGCATCCGTGTGATACGATTCGATCGGGATATGTTTGTCACTTGACGGCATTGCTGTTGGAGAAGCCAGGGTGATCATCCAAGTCTCCTCTGGGTGAGCGGTGATGACCCTCTCCCGGCGTGCCGCACACCTTGGCTGGCCGGTGGAACGGCAAAAATAGCCACACACTTTCATGTCCGTTCAATCGATCTGGGGCTGTTCTTAACCCTCCGGCCTCGTGCGGTTCTGGTGGGAACATTCATCTCTTCGTTAAGACCCAACTCCTCACATGTTAGGGGCACGATGAACACAAAATCGATCGTGTGACTATGAAGAGGCCCGTAAAGACCAAGCACAGGCCCCCAGTGCCAGTGGCCGTTCCACGCCATACGTGCCGATAATGTGCCTGCGCCAGCTGTGACAGTTGATGATTTCAATGTCGCAACGAGGCACATTGGATGAATGATGACTTACTGCTTTCTGATTGCTACCGCAGCATACGGACATCCGGGTGGGTGGGGGTTGGGCCTGTGGCCGTGGGAAGGGCAAATTACACCCGTTATTGTTTCCCGGCAAATATAATTGCCTAGAATAGCAATGACCAAGACAAGACAAGTCAGCACACCACTAGAACAATATGACAGGTGCAAGACTCCGCCGGGTATAACAGGCGGCGCAGTAGTTTGATTTGATGCAATATCTACCGCGAAACAGCCAAATACATGACATGTGGGAACGAATCCTAGGGGTGGGGGCGCGCGGGTCCGGAACTTGGGCAATTGGAAAAAGTGACTCGTCGACGAGAAACGTCTGCAAAATGGAACAATGATCGAGGCCCGAAGTCCACTACAGTACGGTGCGATCGATAATCATCTTCCCTGCACCTGAATGCTGTGTCCCTACGCCACGGTTTCAAAGGACGGCCGACTCTTACGCAAGTCGGAAGGAAAAGAACGTCACGACGTCGTCCACAAAAGGTAAAATCTAGCGAATCCGTTCGTCTGCCAACGGCGCCAAGATCCCAAGGCAAAATCGTCATTCAAAAGTTCAGCCGTCCCAGGACAGGGAAATCCCACACCACTCTACGTGCTTCAAGTTGCGCCCTTTGATGATCATGATATCATAAAACAATATAGTCACTGTCGCCGCTGCTGTGATCTTTCGGGTCTTAAACTTTCATACGCGGCCCGGTAGATAACAAAGAAACATGAACATCATGCGTCCTAGGCACTTCATCACACGAAATGAAATCATGGGTTTATTTGGAATCGCTGTAGGGATGGGAAGAAATGGATGCCCCGACATGTATTAAAACATGATTATGGAATGTACACTTTGGGCTTGTACCGCATTATGTATTTCTAAATAGAAACGAATATACGATCTGAGGACATAACATTTTACTTTGTAAGCTGGAAAATACAATAGTAAGACCGCGAAAGAACTATCGCCCATAAAAAACGTCCGAACGGTGCACTCCATCACTCACCTTGACCACCAAGGTCGCTCGAGTTGTTTGGTTAGCCCGAGACTAAACCTTTTGGACAAAAAAACACAAAGGAGTGACGAAAGAAGAAATATAATGACCAAGCCGCCACCCCGCTATCATGTCACATTAAACTATCAAACAAAGAAGATCACTGGTCGGGCGCACTCTAGCTACTAATGACCTATCAAAAGCTCGACATGCCTGGGATCAAGTTTATTAAATTACCTGCGCGGACTCTCCAACAAAAGCTGCGCAATACACATACCGAGACGTCCGCACGACTTGAATGATGAAGAGGTACGATCAAACAGACGGGCTTAATTGCCTTGCGCGCACGCTCCGACTCGGATGCTGATAAGCCCACATAATTATTTATCGAACCGAATCACCGAATCACTGGAGTGGCGGAGTGTCTATTCGACCATCGCCGCGAGATTGCTAATGACTTCACCCTCGCCCAGTCGGCCTACTTCCGCTCCCTATAAAAAAAACATCACAACTAGGTGAGTAACCGGTCCTACTCAACACCGGGAAATGGAGAGGTGAAATATAGAATACATCCGGACATGAAATAATAATAACCCCAGAAATAAATTGAAAGGACACGTACATCCTTCAACTTAACGATTGTCGGTATAGATTCGATACGCCAAGGCGCCGAGCGGAATTTATTTGTCTCCGCTTTCCATCTGTGAAACAAAGTCCGAAATATAATAAAGTAAGTGGCGGTTCGGTTGAGTCAGTCGTGGGTGGTTGGGTGCATTCGTTTGGCTACAAGACTTCCCTTTCTGGGAAGGACATCGGCGAAAGGCGAATATAGTACAGTAGTAAGGGGATAAAGGAGGAAAACTCATCTATCTAGATCTGTATGTAGTTCGAGAGGCAGACGAACACGGACGCACTCTGGTCTCTGTCCAACGTAAATGATCAATCCGGATGGGCCATCGGCTGGGGCGAAAGTGCGCGCGACGATGTCTTCTACATCCCGGCAATCCTAGTGGCGGGGGCGTGTGGCGATGCCAACAAGCCAGCGTATGAGCATGATGTGCGGGGAGGAACAAAAAAGCTATGACTGGAATACGTATGCGAAAAAATTTGATAACACACGGGATCAATACTGTTTGCTCCCTAAGCCCTAAGCCCGAGCTCGCTTCTCGCCGCTACCCCAGATGGGCGGCATGGCAGTGACTCGGTCGGCTAGCCACGAGCGAGGAAAACCAACTCACCGGACACCACATTCTCCCACTCTCATCACGGCTTGAGTAGAAGATAACGAAATCTTCTTTGATGCCTTCATAGGAGGAAAGTTCAAGGGTACTTGGCACCGTGTTGAGGGGCATTACGGCAGTTGGTGGGAGACAAACTTCAAATTGGCGGTGCTTATAGCGTAGCGAGCTGATGAAAGGCCCGGACAAACAAATACAAATGTTCCGTCCATTTCTTAATTCGCCGTATATTTCTCACGTTTCCCCGTCTTTTCTCACAAGAACTTGAGGTTGCGTGCATGGAGAATCCTTGATGTTATTTGAATATCACAAAAATATTTGGAACTTTCTGTCCATATCAAATAATCCAAGGGATATAAAAAAAATTCGAATTCCAGTGCGCAAACAATCTGGGCCCGGATGTGTCCATGCCCTCGACGTGCCAGTATGCTTTGCTCTAAATACCCACGCCTCTACTAAGACTCAGTGGAGAAGGACACCAACAAGCCCGTCTAACTGTGTGCCTTCCACCTCGAGCCAAAACATGCGCACTGGCACTATGCAATAAAATGGACGCAGTTAAACCTGCGGGGGCTCACTTGCCCGATAGAGAAGTCTATTCACATTCACAGATTAGCTGCTTGTTCATAGTAAACACCTGTGACATGGGGCCATGACGACACTAGAGTACAATAGCATGCTATATGTATTCGTGCTCAAGCAGTGTATACAATATGTGAAGGTATGGAGAAATACAGAAACTTGTAGATCTCAACTGTCTCACAAATCGGGCTCCTATCCCGCTACTGACTAGTACTGTCGCTACGGCTAAACTGCTGTCAGTCTGTCTCACAAATCAGGCCGTTGTCCCGCCACTGACTAGTACTGACTAGTACTGACTGGCCAACGCAAACAATGCGCCGCGATAATGCGTGTGAAGATGCATCCTGCTACGTTGCTCGTCACCCATCTGAGTCATGTCTCCTCCCACGCAAATACGACGCACCGCCAATTGAATGCATCCTCTGCCAGATATTGGGCCTCGGGGGCTCAGCGACGCCTTGCATTGGCCTCGCGTTCACCCCATGATTTGCCTGCACGCTCGCTCGCACTTTCTCTTTGACGGATCTGTCATCCTTTTTCCTTTAGCGATCCGCACCCTCAGGCGTAGGGGTGCGGTCGCGTTTGACACTAGGCTATGTAAGAAAAACGGTCCGCACGTGCGGGAAAAAACAAGCGGCGGGTAGGGTGAGGGTTGTGGGCAAATGCGCGAGGGTGCCTGGGTGTAAATACATGCACTATGTACTGGAAAATGTGTCTATTGCAGCACGAATGGAAGGGAATTATAGTATGACATTAAAAATGGGACTAAGGGGACTAGGGCGCTGGAGCGCGTGAACTGAGCTGCGCGAGCCCGATTTCAACAGGCTAGTGTCAAACGCGAGCACACCCTTACGCCTCACGCTCTTAGCCCCTGTTCACTTCTCTTTCATCCTCTTATCTTTCCTTGCCTCATGATTAGTCTCGCGTTCACTATGCTCGATTAGTAGCACAATGGTTCTCCATGTATATAAGTCCCTCAGTGTTGTTCCCTAATGTTCTTCATCCTCTTCGTGTGTGCACAGTTGTGCATCGTCTCCCTGCTGATTCCCCTGCGCTTCTGACTCTCGCGCGTTTCACTGCTCGCTATCCTCTGCATGGGCTGTAATACGTTCGTGTCGCCAACCGGGGACATCTGGAACCCGATCTCCCAACTTTGTCTGATTCTGGCTTGTCACATCAAACAGAACAACACCGTCGCTCTATCGCCACGCACAACTTCGTTCCGAACGCAACGAACGCGTCGTCGTTGATCTTTTGCAAATTTTATGATGGACAACTGTCACGCTATTCGGATGGCGGAGCGAGGCTCGCCACCGCTACCGGCGGTCCTTGACTCCTTGATCCAATCATACGAGCGGTCAGCTCGTCAGGTAACCTAGTCAGTCTCGGAGGCAGTATCCCAACAACAAACTCGTCTCAGTATTATCAGCGCCTAAGGAATAATCGAAAAATCAACCCATGATTAAGTCAAAATGCTATTAGCGAGCAGCCTCGCAACTATCCATGTGTGTGCACAGAAAAATCGGATTCATTTACCACCACCACCGTTACCTCTAGCTCTAAGCAATGGAGAGGGGTATCTAATCACTGCAGCCAGCACAGCCTGTTGTGGATGCTTGAGCCGCCGAAGCGCTAGCCGCATCCGAGCTAGAATATGAGCCCTGGGTCACATACGCACTAGAAGCCGCCGAGCTTGTGAGGGTGTAGGAAGGCGACGGCGAGGCATACGTGTTGTACGAGTTGTCATTGCCAGCCGAAAGACCCCAATTGGACTGACACTTCCCGAGGCATTGGGAAAGCGCAGTCTCAGCCACCATGGCCGTCTCAGTCTGGGTCTCAGTCTGGGTTTGGGTCGCAAGCTGCGTATAAGTCTGCAACTGCGTGTGGTTGTCGGTTACGGTCGCAGTCATAGTATCGACGACTGTCATGGTCTGCAAATTAAGTTTGTGAGTATCGGGATGAAGAGAAGGTGTAATAGAGTCAACTAACCTCATCCATAATACGAGTCGACAGCATAGTCGAGATATAGGTCGTCGGCTCAACGAGTGTGCTAACAGACACAGAAGTCACTGTCGCAGTCTGGTAGTCGGTCTGGGTAGCAGTAGAGACATAGGTCATTGTATCGACCATAGTCATGGTCTGCGTTTCCTCAACGGTCTGCGTCTATTAGGGGAGGGACAAAATTAGCAAGACCCTCAACAATAGTTGCAAAAGCGAGACGTACGTTGTCGTAGACTCGAGTGCTGATGACTGTGCTGAAATAGGTTGTGGGCTGGACGATGGTGGACAGGTACGTCTTGGTCACATAGTCCGTCGCGGTCGATACTGACACCTGGGTCTCAGTATCGGTTTGCGTCTGTGTATCCGTCTTGAAGTAGGTATTGAATTGAGTCGATGTCTCAGTAGCCGTGAGAGTGTGTTCGACCGTTTGTGTTTCATCGACAACTTCGGTGGAGACATAAACGCGAGTGGTAGGGACAAGCACAGTCGAGGTCATAAACTGTGTCTTTGTCTCCAAGTCCGTCAACGTCTGGAATTGTGTCATCGTCTTATAGATTGTTATCGGGTCAGTGAAGGTCTGCACAGTGTAAAGTTCGAATTAGTTCTGCACGCCCCGAAAAAAAAACCACCCGTACCGAAGTCATAGTCTCCGTCATGGTCTCCGTCTCCGTACATGTCTCCGTCTTTGTCTCCATCATTGTTTGGGTGACAGTCATCGGAGGTTGCTGGTAACAACTGCAAAATGCATGAGTGAGGATTTGATTAACGACCCATTAAAAAATGCTATGTACTTCTGGGACGACTGATACATCTGATAGCAACCCGAGGTAGTATACTGCATACGATTGGACCGGTCAAAAGTTGCATCCTACGTGATATCTCAAAATGTGAGGTACGTACCCATGACTCTTTAGAGTTGCAGCTCCCATCAGACCCCTTAGAATAACCGTAGCCACAGTCCATGCTACTGTAACCCCCATTCATGAACTGCGAGTAAGGCATAGCCTCACTCATTGGGGGAGGTGTATACTGCGGAGGGGCAGATGTGTATTGATTATAAGAAGGGGTCGACGAACTGCTGCCGTATTGGTTGTACTGGCCAGGCGAGGACGTGGCGGCAGGGGGCGCATTCATGGAGTATGACGCCGAAGCAGAGCCAGATGCAGATGAGGCCAAGTTGGGGTTAGCGACCATTGAAACGACCTGTGCAGAGGCATAGGTGGCGAGAGTGAGGCCGAAAGCGATTGAAATCATTTTGTAGAAAGAATGAGTTGTAAGTGATTGAAACGGTGTTCAAATGGACCCAGAAGCAAGAAGAAGAAAAATGGTAGATCTCAGTGAATTGGGATGAATGTAGCAAGCGATCTACGCTAAAACTGTCTTGCAGTATGAAGAAGTGTAGAAGTTCGCACTGTGGGGAAAGCTGTCAGGATCAAAATACCTAGAAATAGTCGATGAAAAAGAATTGGACTGACCACTTGGACGAAACGAAAGGGAAAAGAATAAAGGAAAAAATAAACGAACAGAGAGAGGGAAGGGAAAGAGAGTGGGTGAGAAAAGTTGACCGTCCATTCCATCCTTTTGAGACTTGAAACTGTCGATCAAATTTTAAAGCGCTTAAGGTTAGTCTTGGCCGCCGCCGCCTGCCTCTCGGCCTGATCGGCTATCCGGTTTCTACAGCGACAAGTCGATTCGTCCCCCAAATTGCTTCTCATTCTCACTGCCTTCCCCTGAATCACTCCGCATTAGCCGTGCTTCTCAACCAGGCACAGTATTGTATCTACCACAGCTGATGCAAAATTCCATCCTTGCCTCATAAACCACCCGATGGCGAACGCCGTCCAAAGTCCCCATGGACGTCCAACAAAATCTTCATCGCATTCCGTGCTCGGGTTTTCGCAATCTCTTCTCCCCGAGATGTAAGCGCTGTCTCGACTTCTCGTGGCGCCTCTTTCCACGGATACTGCGACACGACGACGCCCATCAGCCGCCGGACACACTGCCTCTATGATACAGGTAGACTTACTGGTAGCATCTTCACGTGGGACAGTGCAAAACGTCGATGTCACAATCAATGTTACACACAGTAACATATTCATTTTCGCACAACTACTCACTTTATGGAGATACTCGTACGCCACGAGTGTGAACCCGAATTGAGGAGAGCTGCGAATGATACGCGCTGGTCCACCCTTGAAGAGAGCCTTAAAGCCTTCCTCGCGATCTAAAATTTCTCTATAACGGATGTGTCGCTGTAGCTCAGTTGCGTTGACTTACAGATCCTGACAAATGCATCGGTAAGGCCTTTGTAGTTTGTTTGTCCTTTGCGCGCCTCCACTTGTAACCGTGTTTTAACGACATCTGTCACACACCGATATGGTGTTGTTTTAGTCCTTGTTCCCATTTATAAAAGCTGCTTTCAAAAACGTCGCACCTGCTGGGGTCGTGAGGTAGGCCGCAGGCATGCCACTTCACATCAATTAATGCCATCAAATGTTGGTTGGTTAAGTCAGCCCCCCCGAAACGCTTTTGGAACAAAACAGACGCCTTCCGGCAATGACGTACGCTATGGCAGCAGAAGTAAGAGTTTCCAAAAAGGATAATCTTTTGCCGTGATATCCTTCGTGAAATAAGTCCTTCTTCAAGTGAGCGTATGTAGGGAAGTATATCGCTGAAAATGGGATGTCCCGTAGCAGACACGCCGACGCGCCACGGTATAGACCCAAAAGTCCAAGTTGGCGCACGATGTGAATTGCACCTCGTGGTACAGCACCCTCTACTTTGGCGGCTTCGCCCTGAACTTGTAATCGGATCTTCCTTTATCCTTCATGTGAGTACTCACATTGCGCATACGGAATCAATTAAATTCCACCTACACAATTTCCAGTGGGTTCGTGAAAACCTGCACAGCATACTGAGCTATTTCCCATGGGAAGAACCAATCGGCTGGTACTCACAACTTGGCAACCACCCGCAGTCCCACCTGCGACAATTTCCCAGACCGGTGATATCCGACCAGTCTCCGGGTCCGTTGCCCTGCCTCGAACGAGATCATTTACCGTAAGTTTGATCGCTTTCTCCGGTGCGACACCCTAAACCGCCGCTGAACTACGTTTACATACGCCAATCAAGTAGGTACTTACAATGAGTTGCGGCCCAAGACCACGATAAAATCCGAGAAGGCCTTCATTACGTAACACCTTTCTGACGCAGTCCAAACTGTTCTTATACAGAAGTTGGCCGACGATAGTGCTACGTTGATTTTGCATTCTAGCAAACGGGAAAGTGAATAAATTTGGAATTGGATAAAGCTCTGTACGTAAGTTATCCGAAACGTACCTCGTCTAGTGCGGACCCGAAGGCGGGGGTCTCGGTCAAAGTCCCATTCAAGAAAAGCACGACATACCTTGACTGGCGATAGGGAGAAAAATTTAGCAACGTGGCAATTAAACAAGACATCCACTGGCATAGCGACATACCAAGATCTATTGGATATACGATGGTTGCTCCGAACGCACCAGCGAACCTTCCATAGAGCTTTAGCGTTACCTATCGGGGGCCGAGGATATGCTCACCGCCTTGTACAAAGTTATAAGCCGACTCAGCAAGGTTCGACAGGAAGGTTGATGCCGTAGTTTTCGCAGCCGCCTCTGCTGTCGCACGCTCGAGGTCACCAGGCGCGCGCCAGCGCGGGTCGAGTAGCTGTGCAAAGTCGATGAAAGCCAAACGTTGGCCCGCCGCTCCACGACCAGCAAAGTGGAAGACGATAGATACTTCCATGGGCGTGAAAAGCGAATACCGTGAACTCGATGCGGCGTAGTTCAGGAACCCTGTTTGGTCAATGCGCCCGTCTTTTGATTTTGCGGTGGCCTCTCGCAATAAGCGTTCGATGATGTCCATCTCTGACAGGTTGCACAAGTAGGGCCCCACCTCATTAGCTGTCAACCTACGGTTAATGCCATGAAACATACCTCTAATAACATTATGGCACGCAACAACTTCGGAAAACGAGATGCGACCACCAGGAGAAAGAGCTGACACGGTCGGCAAGAGCTCAATCACAGCATCCGAAAGCTTATGCCCAGCAAGTTCCTACAGGAAGAGTCGTTCGTCACCGCTTTCTCGAGAAGAGAACTGAAGAGGCGCACAAGCATAATCCGTTTGAACTGGGCAGGCCGAATGACACCCTCTTGGTTTTCATCGAAGTAACGGAACGCTTGACGCAACCTTTCGCCCTGCAGGCCCTTCATGAGTTGCGTAAACTCATTGTCTGTGAGATGCATCAGCGCCGCCTCGGATAACAATCGCATAGAAAACGCATACAGCCAAGAACGTGGGCGTCTTTCTTCTTCCCTAAGTGGAGCTTGACCCAGTCGCTGGAACCGCCCACTCAGCTCACCGCATCCGAGGCTCCTGCAAAACTACGAGTGCGCACCAGTCAAAATTAAAAGGGATCGCGTCAGGGCCAATTTCAGCCGAGAACACGCTCTTGAACTCGTCAAAGGTGATAGTACCGGAACCATCCCTATACGCCAACATACATCATCAGCCATGCCCGGTCATGTGTGCAGAAGAACTGCATACACGTCAAAGTATTGGAACGCGATGTAGTAATCCGCGTCTGGTCGCTTGAGCAGAGTTTGAAAGACCACAAAGTCGTCCCACGACAAGAGCCCGCGCTTCGCGACGTCTGCGACGCGAAAGAGAGTAGCGAATTGCGAACGACCGATACGCGTCAGGTCGCCCTTGGGAGCGATAGCATTGACGAATTGTTCACGGTCCAGAAACCTGGAACACAACAACAACGCCACCACCGCGTTTTCAGCAAAAGGTTCGAGCAGAGACCAAAAAAAACTTAAAGAATGGATACGCACCTTTCACCTTCAACGAGGGATTTCGCGTTCGAGTCAAACGTCCGCCGCCAGCGCTTTATCTCTGATTCTGGTACGCGCACCGCACTCTTGACGGACTGGACGACGCGCGCGGCAGCGTTTCCGTCGGAATCCCCGGAGTCCGCATGCACGATGGGTAAAGAGTCGGGTGGTGGTGATATAGAAGATGCCATGGATTTAGTTAATTAGGTGTGGTATGTTCGACGTAGTATTGTATTGATTGGCCGTCGTGGAGGGAAAAGGTATTGGTATTGTGTGGATCTATATCGTCTATAGTATTTCTATGCAAGAGATGTTCCTCTAGCAGTCTAGTAGCGGTGTAATTTAGTGTAGCGTTGTGTGCCAGTGCCAGTGCCGGCGCCGGTGCAGGTGCGGGAGGGAGCGGATGACGCGGGGATGAATGAAAATGCGTTTGAGCGTCAGTGGGCCGTGCCAGTCTCAAATCATGTTTTTGCCGGCCGGGAGAGAACTTTTTTTTTGTGCCATGTCAGCTGACATAACCATAACATCGGTTATTATGGGGCGCAAATACCCGGTTTCAGAGGTCTGTCTTGGGCAATAGGACGGCGACTGCCCCAACGAGCGGTTTGGGGGAGTGGGACATGGTGGTCAGGCCACAATGAGGATGTATGCGCATATGGAGATGTGTGTACTACAGCAGTTACGGAACAGGTGACTCAGGAAGTTCTCCGAATGCGACTGCTCTAGGCAGCCGGAAGCTAATGCAATACATTTCCTTATTGGGAGAAACGGACCGCACCAAGTGCAAGCTAACCTCATCCTCAGCGCTTAACACACATCCCAACTGTTCTTCAACACGCTGGCCACGCACGCGTGTCCCATCCAGACGGTCAACACGCACAGCCAACTGGTGGATACAGTGGGAAGTACTTACGTGTCGGATGTCCCTCTCGGCAGCCTCACGGTCCATTTCGCGTGTGAAACAATGACAGTGCACCATTGGCATCACGTCATATAACGCTTTCAGATCAATATCCGACACTGATGGAGACGGCGACTGCGCAAAGATGCCACGAAATGCGTCAAGGAACGTTATCGCCGAGTCGGGGAGATTCATGACGAAATGTGCAATGCGTTTGCGAGGCGGTAGCTGCAAGGGAAGCGGACGTGATTGCTCCTGGGATTGCTCCCGGGATAGTGCACGACGTTGTGATTGTGAAAGTGGTGGTCCCGTAAATCCCGGCAGAGGCTCTGCTGCGATCCGTATCGGAGCGTGTCGGATGAACTCGTGTCCATCCTCGCATGATGCACGCACACGGTCAGCAACCTATCAAACAAAATTTTAGTTGCGAATCAGCGGATGTGGACGTGGATGGGGTAGGCTGACCCTGTTATCTTTGATATTCAGGGTAAGATATTTGTAACTCTCGGGATTCAGGTCATTAGCCAATACCGCGCATCCCTTTCTTGCTGCCGGTAACGCAAACGGGCCTACGCCAGCAAACACGTCTGCAATTACCTCGTGGGGTTGGAACATGTTGACGAGACGTGCATGCTCCGTCTGCAGCCGTGAGTTCCAGTATACACGGGAGAAATCAAATGTGAAACGACAGTCGGATTCATTCTGTTTTGTATCTGTATCATTAACAATGACAGGACAAAGGAAAGAAGAACCGACGTGTTGGACGACGTAGTTGGGCTCCCCTGCTAGGAGCTCCATCTTGAAAAACCGGAACTGCGTGTCGATTGAATCGAGTTTGTTAACGACCGTCCGCAAACGCTTCACTTTCTATTGTGGTATTTGACACAAGGACATACTTCACAAAGAACTAACCCACATCGAGGATGACCTGCCCGATGATGTGCTTGTATGGCAGATATTCATTGTTGAGGTTCAAATGAGCTAAATGGCATAACGGTCAAGCTCCACGACGAGGTCAACGAGATGAGAATAAGATCTACCCAGATGCCCCATAGTCGAAAACCCAGTGGGGGAGCCATCCAGGAGTTCCTCTGGAAAAATTGCGTGTAGGATCTCCTCTAGGAGGTTACCTGAGTAAGGTATTCACGCAGACGTGTGTGTGTCCAACGAACCAGCAGTCCAGTAATCATAGCCGAGCTCGATATTGTACGTCGTCAGAAATGCATTTTGTGTTTCCAAATACGATCGAGCGTCCGCACTGAGATCAGCTAAAGCACTTGGCCGTGTATCAGTTCCGGCATTCGTAGGATCGTTGTTTGACCGAAGGTCTGGTTGAAACAATATGCTTATCCCCGAACGCACGCACCTTCATGTTGGACACGGAGCAAGACGAGTTTATCATCGCCGTCTGGATTCCCTGTGTCTGCCACTACGCTACGTATATTTGGCAAATTGATGATGAACCTTTTGACAAGAAAGGTAACATTGCATGCATGAGTATGACGAGATAGCGACCGGCAGGCAGGATACCGCGTCGCGATCGGTTACCTCGGCGAGGGGGGAGAATGAACACTGCTCACCCTCTCATAGCTTCCGATTTGAGCATGGGGCCCGTGTTGGCTGCCGGTAAACGCGCAGCGACCACAGGAATCGTCCGGTGAAAGGCACTGCGGACCAGAGTATCTTTCATCCACCGCGCAGATGGGGGGGACGTATCTATGGCAACTTTCCGATGCATGCTACGCGCGATTGAATAGCGGAGGGGATGTAGACCAGTGTTCAGCGCGTGAATTTTGCAAGATCGGAAGCTGACAAGAGTCATACTGTAACTAAAAACAGGCAAAGCTGCATTCGTTGAGACGCGCCGCGCCGTCAACCCGACTCGGAGGGACAACAGCCGGAGGCGCTATCTCACGTCTCATATCCAAGCGACCATCTCGCAGTCCTACGTTACTGTACCTGCACCTCGTGTCAGTCAAGGAACACAAGGACCATTCTGTTCCGACAGTATATGAGATCATGCCGCACACGTTGCCAGCACCTGAAATCTTGGCGCATCTCATCGATGTACACTGTCACCCTACAGAGGCACCCACAATCGCCGCATCTACCATTGAATCTCTCCCATGCACGCTCTGCGCAATGGCGTCCCGAGTAGAAGACCAACCCAAGTCGCTGCTCTCGTGCGTGCCCGCCCAGACCGCGTCGTGCCCGGGTTTGGTTACCACCCGTGGTGGACCCACAGGATCTCCCTCAGCGCACCCGTCGCCACCGTACCCGATCACACCACACACTACCGTGCACTCTTCCTACCCTCCGCATCAACGCAGCTACCAAACGCCGAGCTCGAGACGGCATTCGCACGTCTGCTCCCCACACTACCACAACCGATACCCCTCGCAGATGTCCTTGCTGATGTGCGTGCGCGGCTAATTGAGTTCCCCACAGCGATGCTAGGCGAAGTCGGCATCGATCGTGCCGCACGCATCCCCTTCGCCAGGGCCGATGTGTCAGAAGGAGAGAACGACGACAACGACAACGACAACGGCGGCGGCGGTCATCGCACGTTGTCGCCATTCTCGACGCCCTTTGCGCACCAGCTGGCCATCCTCGAGGCACAACTCGCTCTGGCCGTCGAGCTCCGACGGAACGTGAGCCTGCATAGCGTCAAGTCGCCCTCTCAGACGAGCGCGCTGTTCGATAACATGGCAGCGAAGTATGGAGCAGCATGGTTTGCAATCAGCGTCGACGTACACAGCTGCACACTCAGTCCGGAGGTATGGCGCAACGTCGAGGTACGTCCGGTCCTCCACTCCCTTTTGCATTCCCACCCCACCCCCAACGCCGGAGGACGGGAGGGGAGGAATGTCTACTGATGGGTGGGACAGAAACGGCATCCAAATGTATACTTATCACTCTCGACTGCTATCAATGGCCGCTCGCCGAGTCATATCGCGCTCATCCGGGCGTGTGCACCCGGTCGGATTCTTGTTGAGTCGGATTACCACGATGCGTGCGATGCACCGGCGCGCACGTGGGATATGGCGTGTATAGTAGCGGAAACGCTCGGGTGGCCTATCGAGGACGCCTGGGAGGATAGTCCGGAGCGAGATGAGTCGCGGTGGGGTGTTGTCCGGCGACTCGAGGCGAATTGGCGTGCATTTGTCAAAGGTGGGCATCTTGGGCCGGTGAAAAGACCGAGGGCAAAAGAGCGGCGTAGACGAGATTACAGTCTCGATTTAGTAGAGAGTGATACAGAAGGGGAAGATGAGCCCCAAGCTTCGATTTAGGGACAAGATCGGGTGTACTGCTCCCGCAATGGAATGAGAATAAACCTATGTTCAGATATAGAAGTACCTATGGTATCCAGATATCGTAAAAATAGTCCTAACACAACCACTACCAAAACATGTAGTGCAGCAGTATGAATAGACATACACCAACCAGTCCACCTACGATATACGTGTCCCGTCTCCGCCGGTTATGGATCATAGACAGGATGTTGTTGATACCTGGGACTGTGTCTGAATACATACAGTCAGTCAGTTAGGTACCTTGCCAAAGAAGGTGAAAAGCTACGCACTGAGCACTCCTACCATACGCGTCTGTATGGCGCCAATTGAGGACCGTTGGCGCGAAAACTCGGCTCGAGTTTCGCGAGCTTGCCTACAATCATCCATTAGTCAGAGCAACAAGAAAAGGCCGCGATTGAGAGCGTACTCTAACGTGGCATCGACCATCTGGTGCGAACTGTCAATCCGACCACGCTCCGCGAGTAACGACTCTGTGGCAGACGACTTGTATGCACTGGAAATGAATATAGGTATTTAAGTACACCAGCCCTGGCAGGCGAGACTGACAAGGCAGAACAACTGACTCAATGTCATTCCGCACACCGCTTAGTAGATTAGCCTGGTCAACGGCCGCCTGAACATTTCCCTAGTTACATTGCGCATTAGGTTAGGAGGTGCACCATCGAGGACAGGACCAGGATTTAACGTACTTTTGTCCGTCTGAACTCTCTTCCGTAGTCTTGGTACACGTCCCTGTGGCGTTGGATAGCACGTAACATAGATTGTGAAGGCGGATTGTATGTGTCTTTTGCGACAGCGTCTAGCGCCGCGTTGGTCTCGCCGAGCTACCTCATCCCAAAACACCCGTCGGTCTCCTAGGCTCGTCGAAGGAGAGAGGCACAGATAACAGGGAACGCACCTTCTCCAGTAAATCTTCCACCTCGCCCTCCGCCTCACGCCAAGATTGGCCAGCCTCGAGATCGTCATTCGATGTTCCTGCGCGGGAGATGGAGGCGGCAAGACGAGCGTAGGAGGTAAGCTTTGCATCAAACAAAGACTCGAGGGTTCTGCATTGCCGGTGCAATGAATCGTAGTTGGCCATATTAGACTATTAATGCGTTGGGTCGTAGGCTAGAAACGGACACGACACGACACGACCGACGTGGATGGATAGTTGCCACAGCACATACAAATACAGTAGTTTATGCCAACCTCGGAAAGGGGTGTCTAATTACATAATACCCCCCACCTTCGACACAACCCCGTTTGATATGGGTGCTAATGATCAGTTCTGATTGCCAGCAATCGGTTTTGAAGAATATGCTATGCTGGCAGCATTCGACGGGAACTTCTGTAACAAGCCTTCAATTCTCATTCGATAGAGATCTTCCATGCGATAGGCAGTTCTGCGGTGGCGAGGCCATCTTCTAGGCTGGGCCAACCCTTGTCTTATCTGGGGCATTCCGGACGCCGCCGGAAGCAATTTACATCGTTCAATGACGAGGCGATCGCAAGGGCATTGTGACCGATTCATATCCATGGTGGGGAGCTATTTAAGCCAACATACACCTAGCAATTCGAAATCTCCTCTCCTCATCATCACTCCCACCCGCCCTAGCTCATACTGTAGTAAATCATGGTTCTCTGTCAACCCAACATACAGTTAACTCGCACAACCTCTTTTCGTCGTATATCCAACGCAAAGCCGCCCCTATATCATGCCACTAGCCCCAAAAAATGGTTTTCGTCAGCACAACTGTCGTCTTCAACGAGAGGCCCAATGCCTCAGGCCTCACCCCAGACCAGACGCGCGCACTCCCAGAGCGTACCGTCGACCCAGATGGTCCAGAAGCGCGCATAATACGCTCTCTTCGCGAATTATACTCATGCAAAGCCCAAAACGTAAGTTACCCCTCTCGCGTTCTTCCTTCTCTGACTAAAATCTAATTTTTTTTAACAACGCAGAGATCATATGAAATTTATACTAAAGACGCTGTCTTCCATGACCCTATTGGCATCTCCCGCGGGGTAGACTCTATTCGTGCACAGTTTGATGCCTTGCCAAAGGTATAGTAATTTCCAGTTACACGTGACTACTACTCCATAAACCTGCCTCTCTGAGAAGTGACGTCGGCTCAACGCTATGCCTTATGCCCCCCCTTCTCCCGCATTTAGCTCTTCCCCCGCACCGAAATACAAAAACTCCGCGTGTTACAGAACCCGCCTGAAACGCCTGCCAACGTACTCCTTATCGATCAGGACGTCGCATTTTTCCGCGATGCCAAGGCCGCTTCGCCTTTCAAGGTTAGATTGCCTCGTTTCTGTTTCGTTTCGTAGCACAATTGTTGATCTATATTTTATTGCGCCTCTCAGGTTGTTAATGCGCTCATCACTCTCCAACTTAACGACGCCAATCAAATAACTCGTCACACCGAGGAATGGGATCACAACCGGGAAACGACCGCTGACGATGCCAGTGGCTTCCTCGGTATGCTCAATGAACACCGCAAGAGGAAGACGTGCTCATGTCCAAGGCGCGATGACTTATGATGGGCACAGACATGAATATTTGTGCAGGGCTTGACACACTATCACATCCATCTCTCTATCTTGTACACGGTATTAAAACGTCGACTATGTATCCTTATCATTTGTTCGAACGCGCGTGACTCGGCTTCAGCTCCCCGCCTTATTCCCTCGACGCATCTAGAACTTCGGCATCCAGCTCTTTGTGGTCTGCTTCGCTGCCAGAAGCTTTGCTTGGGCGAGCATATTCTTGCTTCCCTGTTCCAAGGAGTTGACGCTCGTTTCCAAGTCGCCAAGCATTTCACTTGCAACCGCAACCAGGTCACGGTGGTTAGCATACGCAAATGAACAAGATGGCGCAAGCCACCTACCCTCGTTCCGCAACAGCGGAGTGCAATCTATCGTAAAGGTTGTTCTTTATGCGTGCAGTAGATGTGGCCGTCACCTCCGCCTTGCTCGGTCCTGCTTCCCACTCGGTGTAACCCTGTGCAGCACGTGGTTCAGGTTTCTCCGGGACAGGCCTATCAGGACCGGCCACTGAAAGCCAAACAAAAGGAACTAACATCAGAACCAAATTTGCCGAGGGAAGATGACTACACCACGTACAAAGTGCGTCAATCTGGTCTCCAGTTACGCTGGCCAAGCCGACCAGCCCACCAAGCCAGGACTTCCAATCCGCCGGACCAAGGCTTACCGGGGCCGGTGCAGGTGGCACATCGTGCTGCTGCGTGTCATCTTTGCGTTCCGTGAGAGAGACAAGCGGAATATGGTATCCGCGTCGGATGTTGAAGAGCGTATCGAGGCGCAAACACTTGGCGGGAGACGGTGACCCAACAATCGCCGTTGACTTCGTAGAAAGGACGGGGCTTGTAGCGGCGGCGTTGATGGACGAGGTCGTTGAAGAGGTCGCACGCGTGCTTGGAGCAGGGGAGGTGTTTGCAGGGTCGTGCACAGGGACGAGCGTTAGGAAGTCACCCGTAGAATCCACCGACGGAGGACTGTCAAGCGAACCGTCGGGTTTCAATTAGAGGGTTATTGTCTGGATCGTGTAAGCTTACATCGATGAGGCAGTGGGTAGTGGTAACGTGTGCAGGTGTTCCAGCATCGGGAGAGAATACACGAGGCCATCGTGCTTGTCCGTAAACACGACCAGCGCGTAGGATCCTGGAAGCACACACTTTCAGAGTGCAAAAGCCCATAAAGTCGAACGATAAAATACCATTTCGTTCTACGACTTGCGCGCGTACTACGTTACCTACCTTATGGTCCCATTCCGCTCTTGCAACTCGTTCGTTCCAGAAATCCGCTATGCATCGTGCGCCTTTTGCACCTACTACGAGAAGCAGGCACAGTACACCTTCCTCCGGGGCTTTTGGTGAAGGTTTGGAATCGAGGGCGACTGTAAGGTGGGCTTTGTCGGCCTTACACGGCGCACCGGAGTGTGCGTCGAGCACAAACATCCCAGAATTCAGGGGTGCTGGTACCCCTTCGACTTCCGATGGTGCGGATGGGATTGACCATGTACCGTTGTCATCCCGCGAAAGTGTATAGATTTGAACCAGTCCCGATGCACGTGCAGCAACCAGTCGAATTCGAGGCGTGGCGTCTGTAAAACGACGGCAGTTAAGGATACTTCTCGAGTATAAAGAGTCGTGAAGACTTGCCTGACTTAACTCCGCTGATTGCCCACGTGAGACTAACTACTGGATGAGCACCAGGTGAGTTACGATGAAGGAATCCATGATGATGCGTCGTCTGTTGAGCCTTCCCAACTTGAAGTATCACTCTGGGACCGCGCATGTCTATCACAATCAACGACCCGTTTGTGTATGCAACTGAAGCAAAGCCTAGCGAGAGCACGTAAGGGGGAAAAAGTTCATACGCACGACTGGAGTGCTCACCAACGTCTGATATTGCGAAGGCAGTGACCGGTGACTCGGCCGTTATCAAAAAGTGGGGCCTAAAGCGAAGGCCATCAGCAACTGGGACGTGCTCCAGTGACACGAGTCGCTTATCAGGGAGTTGTCTGGCAGTGACACCCTGGCGATCCGCCATCCTGTATACAAGTACTTCTCCTCCATTGAGCACGAGACCAACTTCCAGAGATTCGACAGCGAGCTGCACGTCAATAATTCGCGCTTTCTCGTCCAAACCAGAAGATAGATGCGCTGCAATCTCCGGCAAACCAGCAAGAGCGAGGACATCGATGGAGAGAAGAGGAAGGGCGCGAGGAAATGCGGATGTGAAGGGATCCGGAGATTTAGGGATAAGAAGTTGCACAGAAATGTCCAGAAAACGTATAGTGAGGTCGGCGTTCTTCGTAACGACCATTCGATGGGGCTCAAACTGCACGAGTAGTTTTGTCAGAGAAAGCAACAAGGGAAATAACCTGCGCCTACCTTGGCGTATTTAATCGTCCCAGCGATATTTTCATCTGGTACGGATATCCCACCTTCTAAATGGAGATCACCTAATCCGAGTTCACTAGATCTCGAGAGTGTCTCATATGCGATACGATCGAGCGAGAAGAGACTAGCGTCGACAATGGCGTCAGAGCCGCTCCACAACGAAGGAGGAAGATTGAGTTTCTTAGGCTCCTCATTGACAGTCATCGACTGTAAAGTGGCGGCAAGGTCTTGGGTAAGAGCGTCCCGGTCATCTCCTTCCGTTTCTTCCGCTTGTCCCGCACTCCGAGACGCTTCTGGGGCAGATGCTAGGAGCTCAAGAGGCGGAAACTGCCTTGCCTCGATTGTGCGGACTTTTCCCTCGTCCTCGAAAAGCATCAATATCGCCGTAGGGTTCCATGTACCAGCGAAATGTGGGCTGTCCCGCGGCATAAGTAGAAAGTCCTGCGCAAGACCGGGCGTACGATAAAAGTACGCGCTTTGCGGATCAAGAGATTCTCGCATCGCATCCCGAAAGAAAGGATGCAACGATTGGTTTGTAGTAATAGAGGGCGGTGCAGGTGGGTTGAACGCAGGGAGCCAGAGAACGTTGATTCCTGGAGGATCATGGCCGAATTGACCGCCAAGGATGACCAGGGATGTCTCGCCTCCTCTTGGGTCATAGGAGTTGGGATACCCACTCCAAGCGAGTTTGAAGATGGGCTCTCTTGGCTCGTGATGCTTACTCGGGAGCTTTGGGCCGTCTTCGTCATCGGGAAGGTACTGCTCCAGTTTCTCGCCATCCACTTTGTGCACATCAACTTCATCCAAGGTTCGAACCATAAGTGGCTGCTCGTTATCCTCTACCGCCCAGAAAGCTATAGAGCCATCCACGTGGCCAACAGCGAAGAAATGGCCAGCCGGATGCACAGAGATAGAAGATACATTAGGCCTTCGATGTTTGAGGAGGTCCTGTCAATCGATAGGTCAGCATTCCTGGGTGATGAAGAGCGTAAAGAGGGATTACTGGGTCGGTATAGCCCGAGCCTCCTGGGGCCCCTGCAGGTATGAGATACTCATAGGTACGTAGCACCTTTTGTTCTTTCTGTGAAAGTAGCATATCAATACTTCATCGAACAACTCGATAACCAAGTTACAAGATCGATCAACACGATTCCACCTGCAGGGGAGTGAAATCTCAGCCAGAGAGCAACAAGAAAGTCTCGTCAGAGAGAAAGGTACCTCCATACGCAATGAATATAACGTCGAGATTTCTTGGATGAAGAACAACGTCAACAGGAATCCTTCTACATAGATCATTGGAAGGATCTAAGGTTGTACATCGTGTAGCACTTACGACGTCCCTTCAGTGTCGACAAGCATTCCGCTGGAGATCAAGTTCTTCTCATAGGTCTCCCAAGCGTTTGCAATGACGTATGTCGAGACCCGGCGGCATAACAAGTCGTATGTTTTAATCTCTCCAGATTCTAATCCAATGAACGCCTAGAAGGCGAAGGCTTTAGGGGAGGCTCAAGGCACGAAGGAAGCTGAGGGACCGACATGGGTATGGGAAGGGGAAAGAGTGAGGCAGCTAGTGGTGGCACACCTTCAGCTTCGTGCTTCACCCAGAACCCAGGACTAGACTGACGTTACAGGCCGATCAAAGCACATACTGGCTTCTAACTTGATTTGCCCTAGCGCAGTAAGATCCCACAAGTGCAGCTTGTCATTTCCATCTACAAATCCAGGCCATAATGGAGTCTGTGGACAGGGGTACCATGCCATACTCACCAACACAGACCAGCTTGAATAAGTTCGTTGCGAATTGCAGGAATTTGATGGGCGCATGTGATGGGAGCGATAGATTTGTCTCAACGCCAGGAGCACCGAATATTCGAATTGTCCCATCAGTAGTACCTGTCGAGTCCGATGCCATGACGTCTATCAGACCAAAATAACTATGGCGGCAACTCACCGACTGCAAGAATACTCGACACTGGGTCAAAAGCAAAGGTGTTGGCATCCAAGACGCGATCAAGTGTCCTGAGCGTCCCGACTTCCCAGTCTTGCCTTTCGCGCAAGTCGGTCGAGAGGTCCGCGAGAGACTTGCCAATGTTCTTGAACATCGTATATTCAGATCACACGAAACCTGTGTCGCGGTCGAACAGTCGTAAGAGAGGATGTAAGAGGGCAACGACTGTATCTGACCAATCCCCCAATTGATCTATGAACACCTCAGCAACGGAAGTGCCCGACGCAGCTCAGATGTGGAATGCACGACCCGACCTTGCAAAGTGAGGCCGTCGTTTACTCGCAACGACGATGTACTGTACCATCTCCTCAAAGGCCTTCATGAATACCTGACCAGGTTAGATACGCTCACACTTTTTTTGACCCACCGAAATGCCGACAACTCTATCTCACAGGAACAGGAAGGACGAGTTTCCCGTCATTATCATCGGCCTCGATCGCGCGGGCAAGAGAGTACGCACGCACGCATTGCGACCCGAGTTTCTAACTCTTCTCCTCGAGAAGATCAAGACTATATATTCTGGGCTTACCACTAGACATAATCGTCCCAACGGTGGGCCAGAACGGTATGAATCCCCACCCCTTCCTCCCCTCGTTGTCGTTATTTCTTACAAACCGTCATACTGTCTCTACCTCTCTACACAGCTGGGAAGATAGCTCTGCCCTCGGCCGTGCTCCGATTCTGGGACCTCGGAGGCCAGTGCGGGACCCGGTCCATCTCACCTAAATACTAGGATGATACGCTGTCGTTTACGTCGTCGATGCAGTCGACCACGAGCGCCTCAGCGAGGGCTGGGAAGCCTTCGGTACGGTTTCTTTTCCATCATTCCTCGCAAAACAAGGTGCGCTTAAACGCAAACGTGGACTCCAGACTCGGTCCTCTCCATCCCGCTCCTCCTGCCGGCAAACAAGCAGGACTGCCCCAATTCGCTCTCAGTCGCAGAAAATCGGCATGACTATGAGGAGTAGTACCAGCACAAGATCAAGTGTGCACGGCGGAGACAGGGCAGTAAGATGAACAACGACCAGAGGAGGAAACACATCGCAAGCCTGAACGCGGGTTATCTGCATTGGAAAGGTGAGAGAGCTTTGTGCTGCTTTCTACTGGCCAGTTAGTTAGCCCCGTGGCCGACGAGGCTGACGTTGGAGTTCAGAACAGCGGTTCGTGCCATCGTCGACTGGCTATTCATTCGGGTGCAGAACAGCAAACGAAGGTATGCATCGTTCAATGCGAGAAATGAATGACAAATGAATGATTGCCATTCATCTGTCGCCTTGATGGCTTTGCATAGGGATGAGTTTTCTTGAAGGGATCACTGTGTGCGCCATGCAGCCATCCTTGCGTTTCCACTACAGCCCGGTACATGGCACGACAGAAAATAACGATACAACTTCTGATGGTTGCTTTCGCCTACCCACCGCACAGACACACACCATCTCAAGATCACCGATGCATCCAGGAATGCTGCGAAGTCCCGAATTCCGTTTTCCCGTGACCCGCGGCGGACCTGAACGTGCACTCAGATGTAGTGCAAATCAAAATTTCCTATACCTTGGTGCCGTTCTCATTCAACGTCTCTCGCTCCAGCACTGGCGAGGCGCTGTTCACGATTGCACAGTACCCACTCTTCGAGCCGTGGTACCTGCGCCTCCAGACGGTGCTTCCACCCATGGCGAACATCTACGGCCTCGGCGAGCACTCTGAGCCATTCCGGTTGGACGACGAACACGACATGCGCGCTGTGGTCCCGTAACGCGTATGGGATTCCTGCGAACCTGTACGACAACCACCCTGCGTACCTTGAGCATCGTCTATATTGCGGCACCCATGGCGTCCGATTCTTTCTTCTCAGCATCGTCCGGGATGGGCATGAAGGTTTGCGGCGATGGTGAGAGTGTGACCTCATTGGAGTATAGTGTCATCAGTAGCATGTTCGACTTTTAATTACTTCTTGGCTGGCAGTGAGACTGATCCCGCCGAGGTAGCGAGGCGGTATGCGCAGATAGCTGGGACACCTGCATCGATGCAGGTACGGGTATAAAATCAAGCATGGAAACGACTTAGCACGCAAAGCGAAGCCGCGCCACATGGGAATGTGCTCGGTCCGCAGCGCAATTCCCTCGACGCTGGCACACTCGCCCACGACGACTAGCCACGAGCATGTTCCACGCCACATGCACCTGTGTTTGAAATTAGACTAATTGTACTCGAGATTTAGTATTGTATGGGCCACCTTCAAGCGCTTGAGCTTGAGCGTTGAACGTTGAATGTTGACATTAAACCGCTCATCCAGCGATTCCAGCCTCATTGCTTGACTCACTCAAGTGTACTGTAATGAGCCTCACCTCACAGTCTCACCAATGCTCCCTATTGTGTTTGAATACATCATCACCCGCAACCTTTAGGTTATTTAGAGTGGCCTTTCTGTCAAGAAATATTCTGCCCTCGCGTGATTGAACGCGACATCCCGCTATTTTCACGTGATTAGCCGCAACCGTTGTGCAGTGGAGAGTGGACCTGCCGCGTGCCATGAAATCACGAGAGTATCCTCGTACTGCATGGCCATGGGTCGGGCGCGATAATTCGCTGTCCTCATCGTCCGTTACGTTTTTCTCTTGCTCGTTTTTTTCATTCCATTCCTTGTTGTACCTCGTCTGCTATCTCCTGTGGGTGTGGAATACTTAGGAGCGCACTTATCTATACTCTATGAAAGACTTGTGCTGATCCCTTCCGCCTCCTTTCCATCTTGCTGAAACTGTTCTCTTCCGCATCAACGGCGTTAGTGACAGGAGTCATTTCTCATTGAAGGTTCACTGCCCCTATGCGAAATTGCTTGCTGTGAGGAACCTACTGATGGTTCCTTCGGGGTCTCAAGGCGACGGAGTTGAGGTAGAGGTGTACAATAAAGGAGAGCGCGAGTGCAAGGACAAGGGAAAGCGTTGCGAGGGAGAAGCAAAGGGTGAGCAAATATAGAAGCTCAATGATGAAGGCTGTACGAGGTATTTAGGTGGAAAGGGGAATCGACCAGCTCTGTACAGTTCACAGATGGACAGTCTGAGGACCGTCCTGTTTATTCATGAGGGCTTATATACATCTCTACTGTTTGTACATATGTGGCTTCGTTAACAAGTCAACAAATAGATAAGTGGTCTGTGCGCATGGTCCAAGCACAGATGACATCATGATGACATCATGCGATGAACAGATGATGCGATAGGGCACCAATAGCATTATCCCCTCTTAAGGGACTAGGCCGGCCTAGTCTGGGGTCTGTGGAGCGAAGTGGAGCCAATGATGTCATTGCTCCACAATGACATCATAGTGGAGCAATGACATCATAGTGGAGCACTTCTAGAGTGGGGCGTCTAGCCCTTGGATCTAAGAACATTCTATTAGAAGGGCCTAGGTCTTCCAGAGTCTAGCCCGAGTCAGGTGACAAGTCACGCATTCCCTTTGGGTAAGGTCACGTGCAGGTTCTCGCGGTCACATGCCATTCTATGGCTGGAAGGTCACGTGGTTTCCCAGGGTCACGTGCATGTTCTCAGGGTCACGTGCAGGGGGACGAACGAAGTTCGTCACACTTGCACTGTTATGACAAGCATTATTTCAGTCTTTGCGCTCTCTGGCCCGTTATCTACGATTTCTAATCATGCGTCAATACTTGTGAATTGTATTGTTGAGCATCTGTGTGATGCTTACGAGAGAACGGTTGTGGTTGTGCCATGCAAGTGGGCGTAAGGCCATAATCACCTGCAACCTTTAGGTTGAGGGTTCTAGAGTGCGATTTCTATTTGACAATGTTCGCAAGTCACATGATACAAAGGAGCTATCTGATTGGTTGCCCCCTGAGCTTGCCTTATGCACTTCAATTTCCTGCAAATGCTGATTGTCACATGATACCCTGGACACAAACATGTACGCCTGAAACCACGTTGTTGCCCCCTGTATTGCACCCACTTGAACCTGCGTGCTAACGTCGTTTCCACATTCAATTGAGCACATGCCCCTGAGCCTGCCTTATGCACTTCAATTTTGTGACAACGCTCTCAGTGTTACATGACTCCCCAAAGACAAACGTGCATTCTTCTTAGTGGCCACATGATACCGTGTTGTTGCCCCCTGTATTGCACCCACCTGAACCCACATGATAGCGTCGTTTCTGCATTCAATTGAGCAGACGCCTGCACGCACTTCATCAGCAAAAGATCCATCTGCTTTTTTCCTCTTAATTTAGCTTGAAATGGCGAAATGCAGGAATATTGCAGGTTCTATATATTCATTACATAGCCCTTTTTAATGCGATTCAGATGAGCCCTCAAGCATGCAAATTGGACAAGAATTGACTGAGTTATGCTTAAAACAAAAAACAAAAAAATATGGGCTTATTCAGCTTGAGAGCTCTTGGAACACTAAAAAGCCATTTTAAGGACTTTTAAGCCATTTTCAAGCAGATGGATCTTTTCCTGATGTTTGCCGCCGCCAGCTGTTGAAACAACTATTTGATTTGTTATGGTTTGTTGTACGAGCTGGGTTGTTGATGAGGGCTGTGCATCATCGTTCTATCAGTTATTGTTGCGCGGCAGTACCTTCAATTGAGCACATGCCTGCATGTGCTACACAGTGTTGCTGTTGAAACAACGGTTTTTGATTTGTTATGGTTTGTTGTATGAGCTGGGTTGTTGATGAGGGCCGTGCATCATCGTTCTATCAGTTATTGTTGCGCGGCAGTACCTTCAATTGAGCACACACCCGCACGCGCTACACAGTGTTGCTGTTGAAACAACGGTTTTTGATTTGTTATGGTTCATTGTACGAGCCGGCTTGTTGATGATGGCCATGCATCATCATTCTATCAGTTATTGTTGCACAGTGATATACTGGAAGGGAATGACATGGCAGGAAAAACGATGCTGTAAACAGGTAGAAGAGTCAGCCAGCACAGGGAAATTTTCTCCAAGAAAATTGCACTACATCAGGAAAAGATCCATTTGCTTGAAAATGGCTTAAAAGCCCTTAAAACGGCTTTTGAGCGTTCCAAGAGCTCTCAAGCTAAATAAGCCCATATTTTTTGGTTTTTTGTTTTAAGCATAACTCAGTCAATTCTTGTCCAATTTGCATGCTTGAGGGCTCATTAGAATCGCATTAAAAAGGGCTACGTCATGAATACATAGAACCTGCAATATTCCTGCATTTCACCATTTCAAGCTAAATAAAGAGGAAAAAAGCAGATGGATCTTTTGCTGATGTAATACCCAGACCGCTGATTGGGTGGGGGAGCAACACCCGGTCAAACCAAAGGCATGAACCCCACCTGGTCCAGGTATTAGCAAACTGCTATCGCCTGTCTTCCGTGAGAGACAGAGGAACAGTTGCAGGTTGTGCCGCGCAAGCGGGCGTAAGGCCATAATTTATTAGTACAACCTTTTGGTTCGGATTAGCGAACTTGAAACGACGTCATGTGGCTTCGATTTGGGCTCCGCTCAGTCGGCGGCAGCCTGATGGTCCGAATTCCAACATCATTATCTCCCTCCACCATGGCTGCCGAAGGAAAAAATTATAAACTTAATTGTTTCATTCAAGGCGATCAAAATATGCGCGCCTTCTCTATTCCCCACGACGCAGAAGTCAAGGAGTTGTGGCAGGTTATCTGTCGAGAGGGACAGCTTCAGTGTCGTCTCACTGATCTGGCTCTTTTCAAAGTGTTTCATATGATCGTCAATATGCATTGCCTGGCTAACGCACTAGTATCACAGGTCGATATGGACCTCGAGCCTCCTATCGAATTAAAAATCGATGATGGTCAACTCCTGTCCGATTTATGGCGAGAACAACCTCCCCTTAAACATCTTCATATATTTGCAAGGGTATGTGATAGAGGGGAGAAACCTGCAACTTCACAGTCTTCTTCCAAAGAAAGTGCGTGTTACTCTCCACCATATGTCAATCCACGCTTATTCTTACGATGTGGAGTTCCTGATGTTGTTGGTCAATCCTCTCACAAGCGACGCCGTTTGGATAATTCTGGGGCTGAGGAAACCTCTCATGAAGCAGAGAAGCGGATTGAACAGCTTGAGAAACATATTGAGCGGCTTGAGAAGGAGAAAGAAGAGTTGGTCCGTCGATTCGGTGAGTACCTCATACGTTACTTTGCCACAGTTCAGGATATCTGACGAATACACTACCTGAAGCTTCAATGGAAATGGATGCTCCCGATTTCCTCTGGTTGAGGGAACTTCACGAAAATCTTTGGAATCGTGAGGAACTTAAACTGAAACTTTTCCGAAAGGTGAAGGTCTCTCGAGCACACTACGATAAATTTCAAGCTCGCCTGGATCGGAAATACCAGGGTCGTGACGTTCCGCAGGACGAGGATCATCGTCCTAATGTCTTGACCTACAAACTTAAAATCCTCAAGTCATTCGCAGCACGACATCCCGACAACCATGAGGATCTAGACGACGGTGATTCGGAGGCTATCGATGAGGTCGATAATCCAGAGGCTATTAATGAGGACAATGATCGGGACGTTATCGACGAGGACGGTGATTCGGAGGCCATCGACAATTCGAAGGCCATCGACAATTCGGAGCCCATCGATGAGGACGATGATCCGGAGGCACTCGACGAGGACGGTTTTGAAATCAATTCATGCTTCCCATTCACTCTCAATTACTTGGATCTGTCACCTCTCAAGCTCCAGAACATGTCGGACCGCTTCCCTTCACCTCTTTTCATTCGTAAAGAGTACCATCTTATCTCGAAGCTGATCGAGGGACGTTTTCAAGACAGTACAGTTATCGTGAGTGGTCAACCTGGAACGGGTGAGGTTTTCGTCTCCCTGTCTTGCAGGATCTAACCAGCCTTGCCGATATTAAGGCAAGACCGCATATCTTTACCTTAGGATCATCGATTTTCTAATCGCAGGCCGCCCATTTCTTTACCAAAGCGAGGAAGGGGATGTCTATCATATCACCGAGGACGGTGTTGAGGCGATCCGGTCGCCTATGTTACCAAAAGAACACATTGTGGCCTTCATCGACGGCGACCGAGGGAATACCAGCCCCAATCGGATCCTCCGCAATCCCTTAATACAGATGATTGTGGCATCATCCCCAAAAGGAGCATATAACCCATGGATAAAACAAAAAGGTCAACTCAGGCACGTTGTCAAGCTTGCAACTAGTCTATGGTCGCACGACGAACTTTTCCTAACTGGGTTGGTCTTAGCAATTCTTCTCCCAACGCTCGACTGATTCATTTCTTTAGGATATTCCTTCATCCTTTTGACATCAATGCCGAGCTACTCAGGAAGTCGACCGTGTATTTCGGCTACAATCCCCGTCAATGCTTTGAGGCTTCCCACTCATGGGAAGAACTGAACATGAAAATAAAGGACGTCGGGGGGCACATTTCACGCGTCGCAGCAGAGACGGCCAATATCTTGCAGGAGCTGTACTCGTATCGAAATGGTAACTCCGACATGTCCCATACAATATTTCAACTTTCCCCAATCAATGACTCACGGCGACTCGAAGAATGCCAATACGAAGCTGTCTCGCAATGGGCTTTTGATTACTTGCTGGAGATTTGCGAAAGAAAGGAAGCTGATGCGGCCACTGTATTCTACCGTGCACTTACAGGGCAGTCTTGGGCGGCGTCGCTCCGGGGCCGTCTGTTCGAAAGGCGGGTATTGAACGACTTGGATGAAATCGACGACGTCCGCGAACTGCGAATACGTGGGTTGACCCACTCCGGCGAAATGACGTGGACCTATCGTGGTCCCATTCAACGTTCCACCTTCCAAGAACCGGCAGTCATTAAATACAATCAAAGATGCAGTTCAGACCAATACGCCACTGCATCTGGTACCCTCATCAAGCAATTTTCCGGCCGTCGATTCGATCGTCTACCATCCGGATGATGGCCTCATCTTTACTCAAATCACGATCAGTCCTGAACACCCTATTTCCGCCAACGGTTTCCGGCATATTCAAAAGTGGCTCAAAGGTGATACACCGTCTGCAGCCCTCCGGCCTAAAAAAAATAATCCGTGGCGCTTGATATTCATCGTGCCACGAGATAATGAGCCTACTTTCCGGTTACAAAAATTGTCAGATGATAGTAAGAAGCGTGTATGGGCTGGGAAGGTGCATCAGTATGTGTTAGGGTGGGAAGTTTGAAGGGTACAAAGTAATACAAAGTAATACTCAGCAGTAGTGTTTATCTGACTTGTAGTTACTTACACAGCTTATGGATCTTACTGTCTTGTTCAACCGGGATCAAGTAGTAAAGGAAAGCAGAAGGCCCGACGTGGAGAGGACGCAGAACGTCATGGGAGAGGAAAGGAGGTCGATGAGGTTTGTATCGCCTCGCTTCGCCAAGCCATAGTTGTTCATGATAACTTAACTTCACAGGCGCTTCTGGCCAACGCAGCCAAACAAAACCATGTTTGCCTCCGTTTATCTTATGACATATATGATTCCCCTCACCCCGCCGTTTTCCGCCGTCTACCCGACGGGCCTAAGAAAGCTCCAGGCCACGCAAAACTACGACCCCCACCTCTTTCTCCAGGGCATGAAACGACGCCGATAATCCCGATATCTATATCCCCTCAGGCTATTCACATCACTGTCCACTCTGAACTGCAGCATGGATCCACCGGCATCGTGCACATCGGAACAATGACGGTGGATCCATCAGGCCCGACTGCTAAAGTTGCTGTCATACTTGCGTTCTCGAGGGATGAAAAGTCACGACTGATGAAAAAACATCGAGCGTATACTGACTTGCACTCCAAAGGTATCCGAGGGATTCCGCGCGTTATTGGCTTGTTCATCGATGAAGAGCTATTGCTTGGTGGCGAAGGACCGTATGCATTAGTTATGTCATATATTCCGGCGTTTTCCTGATCGGCCGTTCTAAGCACGTCTCGGATCTTCTCAAGCAAGTAGTCAACCCCGTCTATATCTCTATCGATTCCAATAGCATTTGCAGATGCTCTCCACTAGTTACATTCTGATAATTTCAAATAGACTTGATTAAGGATTCAGTAGATGCAATGTTCGAGGTTGACCCGTATATTGATCTGGATCTGTTGCTTGCAAATCGGACGAGCGAAGTGCTCTCATCCAATGCTGTCTCGAGAGCCTGTGCCTGAGAGCGCGTCCCCTCTAACTCGTACCGCGCCCGCTTCGCATCTCGGTAGAGACCAGCATTCTTCTCCAAACTTTTGATTTCGCTGGGCGAGTCCACCCCGAGAATATGAGAGAGCTCTCTGATCTCTTGATCTTTGTCCTCTTGAGAACAACTTCTGGTCGCGTGGCTGAAGTCGATGACAAACGCTTCTCCCGAAGGGGTGATGCAAAAGTTCGGAAGTCGGATATCGCCGTGAAGGATGTCCACCGTGTGGATCGATTTCAGCGTCTCAAGCAACGAGTATCTGCAAATTCTATTAGAATCGATAGAGATATAAACGGGGTTAACTACTCGCTTGAGAGAATCTGAGGCGTGATTGGAACTGTCGGACAGGGAAACGCCGGTATATGATGTGACTAAAGCGTAAGGTCCTTCGGCACCAAGTAATCGCCCCGCGTCAACGAATAAGCCAAGGATGTATGGGATTCCTCGAACACCTTTGGAGTGTAAGTGAGAATACATTCGATGTCTTGCACCAGTCGCGATTTTTCATCACTCGAGAACGCAAGTTTGACGGCAACTTTAGCAGTGGGGCCTGGTAAATCCACTGCCATGGTCCCAATGTGCACGATGCCAGTGGATCCAGGCTGCAGTTCAGACTGGACGGTGACGTGGATACTAGTAGCTGACATAGTCATCAGCGTCGTTTCAGAAAGAGGGGGATTTTGTGATTTTGCGGGGCCTGGAGCATTTTCAGACCCGGCCTCGTCTACTCGACGGAATATGGCAGGGTAAGGGGAATCATATATGTCATAAAAGAAACGCAGGCAAAGATAGTTTTGTTTGGCTGCGAGGGCCAGAAGCGCCTGTGAGGTTTTCATGAACGAATATAGCTTGGCGAAGTGAAGCGAAACGATACAAACCTGGTCGTTCTCCTTTCCGCTCATATGACGTTTTGCGTTCCCTCCATCTCGGCCCTTCCGCTCTCTCTTACTACCTGATCTCCTGATCCGTTTGTTGGATCGGCTTGGCTTTTCTGAATAGTCATCTAGATCTTCATCTTCATCGGGGTTCGCTTCTTCATCTCTCGGAGGTATGTCTACAGAAGGATCACGAGCTCTTTCTCTTTTCGATATATCTTGTTTTGCCCTATCTATCGTTTCTTTTATTGCGGCGATGTATATTCCGACTTGGAGTTTGCCATAGGCAGGATCAGAACAATTGTGGGGTTCGATCACAGGGGATATGTAAAGCGTTTGGTTTTGCGATGACGGATTCCGATTATTTCATGATTTCCGGAATGCAGAACCATTATAGTGCACTTGCTGCGCACCGCCTCGGCCCATGTCTAGACGTAAATAAAAAGCGGTCAAAATTTGTGTTTGGACGAGGAATCATATGCCACCTGTTGAAGAAACGACTGGGCGGCCTCTCGCCCCCCATTCGGTGGCGTTTCGTAAGATTATCCGAATCGTCGCTCTTTCTGCTCACCTCTTCGTCGTTCTCCAAGGAGTTGATGAAACTTCCTTATATGACAGCCTAGAGGCACCTTGTGCAGAGGCATTCCTGAGGCCTGAGCCAGAGGGGTTGATGGTGAATAGGCGGCGGCAGAAGTGGGAAGATCAATTGGCAGTATCCAAGGTGGCGAGCGAGGATCAAACCCCGGGTCATGGCCATTCCCTGACTCTTTCATATGCTCCAAACGACTCGGATGGTTACAGACGTGAGAACACTTCTTCCATCGGAATTTTGCATGGGTTACGCCCATTTCGGCGATTTCGTTCATCACTTCTGCGGTCCCTACGGTCAACCACTTCATTTCCCACAAGGCCAGAGCGGTTCCACTAGTTGCCAGTTGTTTTAGGATGGCTCTCGTCTGAGGATCTTGACCTTGTACCAATTGTTGGATTGGATGGCCATCTTGTTCGAAATGCACTGACATACGAAGGACACCGTCGGCATTGGCCCACTGCGCTCCCTTCTGATCGACGCACCACGCTATGACTGTCCTCCACGTCTCAGAAGAGGGGTGGACCGCAAGTGTCGACGCGATTGGCTGACAGTGCCGCGCTATGTTCGTTGAATAGATATTTGCGACCCCTGTCTCGTCGTACGGGGACCAATCTCCCCACAGGTCGTAGTCTGTGATCATCTCTGGAGTTGGCAGTAAACGAGTATTTCTTGGTAGGGTGTTACTTGCGTCCTGGATGGCTTGATCCACGGTGCGTCCCATGGCGGACACAAGTGTGTCGAGATAGACAACATGTTCCAAGATGAGATGGGATGCAAGGTGCTTATCGTAGAAGGCGGCCTGGCGCGAGTACCCAATAGCGGCATTGCGGGCTTGTGCTGTATTCGATGGCGAACCAGGAGTCGGCTCTCGGGCGGTCAATAGCGGAGGGTTCCAATCGAGAACGAATTGGACCTTCTCAGGTACCGTGCCTTCAGGGTGCGAAGTCCCTTCCATATCCCTTTGCGTCGTGGATTAAGATAAGATGGTCTGGTCCAAAACAACAAAATACGGAACGGCGGCAAGTTGTTGGTGGCTATTATAATAGGGGGATCCAAAAGGGGATGGGATGTGTGGCTCCTGGCTCCAGCCATCTCTGAGGACAGCGCCAAGTTGTCGTATAATTGCAGATACTCTCTGCTAATTTCCTTCTGATAATTCTAAATATACTTAACCAAGGATTCAGTCGACGTTGGCAAGGAAATGTTCGAGATTGACCGATACATCGATTCGGAACTGGCTGTAAATATAACATGACGGATAACAAATACATATATGCGGGTATGAAAAACGACGGGACGAGACTAGACACTAACTAGCAAACAGTCCACTCGCAAGACAACAAAGAGGAATGAACGTTAACTAACCCTTTCACCCCATGCGGCGCCAGGCCGCGCTGAAGTTATTCGAGTTGTCCCATTACTACTGGATTGTGAAGGTTTCGATCTCTGCGTGTCCAGCCAGCTTCGCTTGACCTTTACTTCGGCCTGTGGCTGACTTCGTGGGTTATTTGTGACATCAGAAATGACAAAAGGCGCCATAGGTTCAGGTGCTGCCTGCGCAAGCGTCGTTACGGGGCGAGCTGTGGTGTTTCGAACGGGAGTGAATCCTGTACGGGGACTTTTCGTCTTCTAGGAGTGGTCGTTGTGGCGCCACGCTCGGTAACGAGTACCCCATCAGATGTAAATCCCTGGACGGGCGCGGGTTCGTCTCCATCATCGGGCGCCGCTCGCTTCTTGCCCGCAACTGTGACTATCGGTGCAGGATCTTGTTGGGGTCTGAAGGCAGGTGCCTTTGCAGGCTCAAGTGTTCTCGCACGGAAAACTGACGATGAGGCATGTTCATTTTCGGGTGTCTTACGACCAAGAAGCGTAGAGGGCCCGGACATTGCACGAGAACGAGACGGAGGGGTAGACGGGTCTGCTAAGGTGGGGGGTGACGATCTGGTATACCGCGCTGGGGCGGCTACAAGAGGCTGTTGAGTAACAGGACTTTTCTGTTTGGAGGTGGACGCCGTAGGTTGTTGCGGAGGATTTTGGTTAGCCATAGCGTCCTTGAGAGTGGTAGCTTAGACTGCAGGGTTTGCACCTTTCGGTTTAGGGTTTCGACTTTGGCGGTTAGTTTCTTCTTCTCCTTATGTAGTCTGAGAGGTACAAAGTTAAATTACAACGAATGGCAACAAGGATCCTCGGCACTCACTCAATGAACCGGTCGTCATTCTCTTCGATCTCTTGCGTCTTTGAACGCATCAACTCGTCCATATAGCTGATCTTTTCCTCGAGTTCCTGAACCCTCTCATCTGGCCTCGACGTTGCCCGCAGGAGCTGGATCTCGCGTTCGAGGGAGGCGACCGCTTGGTCGTGTTGTGCCGATTGGAAAGTGAGCTGCATCTCTGCCGCTTTTCCATCCCGTTCGGCATGCGCATACTTTTCCTTCACTTGTTCAAGTTCCGTCTTGATAGCGGTGGACTCGCGTGCACTGAAAAGAAATGACAGTATGAGCTCGTGACGAACAAACTTGGTCCAAACTTTGCCGACCTATCCTTCAACTGGCTCTCGAGATATCGGTGCATAGAGTAGGCACGTTGAATTTCGACTCAGGTTCGTGTTCTTTTCCTCGAGCGCCCCCTTCTCCAAAGCGTTTTGGGCTTCTACGCCATCAAATTCAGCCTCAAGAGCGGACAGTTGGGCCTTCAAGTCGTCAAGCTCTGCTCTCGATGCTTCAAAGCGTTCGGTAGACTTTCGAAGTTCCGCTTCGAGGGACGCACGCACACGCATTTGGTCTGACACAGCTTGTCTAGCTGGGCTCGAAGGGAGTCTGCCTCTGTCTCGAGGTCCCGCAGGTGTCCTTGCACCCGATCCATCTCCTTTGCGTGGCGAGACCCGACCTCGTCCAAACTCTCATCTCGTTCCTCCAGGAGCCTTGAGACACGGTCCTCCATGTCGTCATTGGCACGAGAGAGCTCGGTTTTCGTCTGCTGAAGAAGGATTTCGACTTCGGACTTCTCGCGTAACGTCTGCTGGAGCTCTTCGGTGCACTTGTCGAGGCGAGTCTGCAGGTCAAGCAGTTGCTCGGTATGTCCTACTTCACGACTCTGTAGTTCAGTCATCAGTTCGGTGTCTGTCTCTTGTTGCTGCGAAATGTTCTCGAGACGGCTCTCGAGTTCGATGTTGACCGTGGATAAATCTGAGCGGCCTTCTCCGCGGCGCATGAGCTTCCCGAGCTTCCTGGAGGTCGACGGCAACTTGCTGAAGCTTGCCGCGGAGAGATTCGAGCTCCTCAGTGTGGTCAGATTGAAGTTGAGTGATATGTGCTCTGACCGCATCGCCGTCAGTACGAAGCTGATCCCGTTGCTCGATGGCAAGACATAGTTCTTCCCGGGATCGCGACAGCTGGCCTTCCAGGTCGGCACGTAGCCGGTCAAGATCGGTATTGGCTTGCTGTAACTTTGTGAATTCCACAGAGCGGTCGGATTGCTGCTCAGCGGTCCACTCATCCCCTTGAGAGCGCAGCATCCGCAATTGATCTTGTAGAGAATTGATTTCCTCGAAGCGATCGTTGAGCTCACCCCGGGTGTCCTTCGCGGCGCCCATTTGGGAAGTGATGGCGCGTAGATGGCTCGTAGATGACCGCGACTGGGATAACACAGAAGACCAGATCTTGACCAAGTAGTCACCTCGACCTCGCGTTGCTCTCCCAACGATTGCAGCTGCGTCTCCAGAGTCTCCATAGCTTCCTCGAGGTCTTCTACCTTCTTGAGTGTACGGTCGCGCGCCTCCCGTGCATCGGCACAATCCTCCACCATGCTCTCCTTTTCCGACATGGCAACCTCGAGCTCGGTCGTCATCTCAGCTATGCGATCCTCTTGGAGTCTAAGGTTGGTTTCGAGACGTTTGATGTCGTGCTGATGGATACCAATCTGCTCCGTGCGACGCGCGACGCGGCCCTCAAGCTCTTCAATTTGCTCCTTCAGTTTGCGGTTGACTTGCGTCGTCGACATGGAGGAGAGTTGTTGGTTTTGTAGATTACTGTAGCGCTGTTCGGCTTGTTTCAGTTCCTCTTGAGCCGATGCCATGTCGTTCTGGAGATTGACAACCTCGACCTTGAGAGAGTTACGCTCGGTCTCTGCGTCTTCAAGTGACCTCGTAATGTCAGAGACCCTAGCAGTCTTGCCGGCGAGATCAGACTGCAACTCTTGCCATTGCTCCCTGCTACGAGTGTTCGCTGCAACTTGAGACTGCAGATGTTCTACTTGAAGGAGAGATCATCACGCTGCTGTCGGATATTGTCGAGGTTGCGCCCCACGTCAGCATCTCCCCGTGGGCTTGGTCATTGGACCGGACATCGTGATCGATCTGGTTCTGTAGATGCTTCACCATCACCAGAGACGCAGAAGCAACGAGGTTAAGGCGAGATGAATCCATCGCCGACGACGGCAACTGCATGCGCGAGTTCGCCTGAGCCAGTCGCTCGAGAAGCTCCTGAACTTCACCCTGCAGTTGGGATACCCTGGGGTCTCCCGCAGTCGCGACCGCTTTTGTTGATGTAGCCCCAGAGTTTATCTTGGATTCGAGGGCATCGATGGTGAATTTGGATTCCATATGCAGGAATTCGAGCTGCCGGCGCAAGTCGTCACGCTCGCCCCTAAGCCGGTTCACAGCAGCAAGAAGTTTCTCGATTGTCTGAACATCCGTCGCAGCATCTACGTCGCCATTTGCTGATGGAGCACTCGAAGGAGGTACTAAAAGGACCGAGTCTGTCAGTGACTTTTTCCCAATAGAGGCCGAACGGCTAACCACATGACTCGGTGTCCCTCAGAGATCGAATTTTTTCTTGTTGGGAGTTTACCTGTGCGGTAAGAGCTCTGAAAAGAGGTGAGAATGATTCAGATGACAAAATATCATGGAACACACCTCTCCTGTGCTTGCAAAGAGTGGACGAGCGAGGTGCTCTCATCCAATGCTGTCTTGAGGGCCTGCGCCTGAGAGCGCGTATCCTCCAACTCGTGCCGCGCCCGTTTCACATCCCGGTTGAGACCAACATTCTTCTCCTCCAAACCCTTGACTTTGCTCATCTCGGCTGTGAGGCGCTTTTCGGCTTTTTGTAGAGCGCTCTCCATGGCCTTGAGATCCCGAGTTTCCGACAAAAGTCGCTCCATGGCCAGCACCTTGGCTTCTTCTTCCTCTACTCTCCGGATGAGTTCTTCTTCGCGCTCCTGCGCGAGTCCCGCATCCACTCCACCCGACAACCGCATAATCTCCTCGTCCTTGCTCGCGATTATCCCTTGCATGCTCCTTATATCGTCGGATGTTCTGCGCTCGAGCACAGCCTTGTCATTCTCGACTCGGCAAAGATCTTCTTCGGTGCGCCTGAGCTTCTCTTGAGCCTTGCCGAGCTCTGCACGAAGCTCCATCATGGAAGCCTGTGAATCTCCAAGGTCTCGCTCGAGAGCGGTGATCCGCACGTCCGATAACGAGGATGATCGCGCGCGACCTTTTCGTTTGGGAGTCGCGGCAGTGATAACCTGTTGTAAATTTGCCTCCAGTTCCCGCATGCGACGCTCCAGGGCACCTTCTCGTTTCGTAGGTTCGATATGATGGCATTGGAAGCGGTGTCGCGAGACGAGATGGATTCGAGTGCTTGTTGTAGCTCTCTTCGAGTGATTTCCTCTTGTTTCTCTCTCTCTGCGGCAGAGCGAACGGTTACGTCCGCGTTCTGCCTCATAACCTTCTCCCTATCGAGGATTTCCTTGCATCCTCGAAGCTCCTCATCAAGGCGGTGTGCCCTGTCAGCCTCCATGTGTAACTGAGTGACCATCACATGTTCAATCATCGACCGAGGCGCAGATTAGCTTATAACATACCTTGCTGGTAGTCTCATCGAGCGTCGCCTTATTATCATCCAGCGCATTGTTTGCCTTGATCAGTTGACTTTGAAGAGTAGAGTAGCGGTTATCTAGAACAGAGATGGGATGTGAGTCGAGGAATATAAAGCACGACCAGACGAACCTTGTTCCGCAATATGCTTCTTTAGGAGAATCACCTCCTCTGAGTCATATTCATAGTCGATATTCCAGGCCATCACGGCGAGGAAATGAGGGAAAGAAAGAGGATTACGAAGGGAGTGAGGACGAAACCCCCGTACATTGGTGCGTTCAACGTGACCACTGACCACAACCGCGTCTCATCACGTGATCGCGTCTAAACTGGCATACCGAGCAAAAATCCAATTAACTACTCGTCTACTATATCTACGTACAACTTATTTTACAGGTGTCAGCAAATCTAGAGGTATAACACATTCCAGGTGCGAATTTCGTCATATAGACTACACGCCAGTGGAAGACATTCCAGGTCTCCCACGACCAGGTTCCGGAGACTGAGCCGGTGTCGATCTCCTCGAAGGTACGACTGAAGCATTCGATGACTGCCCTCCTGCGCGCCCTCTAATGGCTACTGAACCGGGGCGACTCTGGGATGGCGTCGGAGTCGACGAGTCCGTTGTCGGCGTCGGAGCACGGTTCCATGGCATTTTCAGCCAGACCCACCCAGTCCAGGTTCGCGCGGCGGCCTGCCGCTCACGTTCATCGCGCTTGCGCTCGAACGCAGCGCGATATCGCTCGTATGCTTCCCGGAAGCTGCGGTCTACACGGGAGGAGAAAATGAGCTCCCCGCGAGGATTTGCGGTCGGTTGTATTGACGGCATCGGTACGGCGGATGATGATCGTTTTCCCAATTGTGTAGGGGAAAGAGACCTGGCTCTGTTTTGGGACACTGGTCTGTCGGGGGAGAAAAGGGACGAGGGAACAGGTAGAAGAATAGGCTAAACAGAGACCTGCGTGGGGCCTGACGCAGGTTAAGATACATATTGAAGCTACGCAGCGCGCGATTTGCGTGGGGAACGTAGCTACGCAAAATAAATGTCGGCATTCAAAGAATGCGTCATAAACGCACCGATTAGCATAGCCTATCTTTTCGGAGTATAGGCCAGTTGCGAAGAAAAGGAGGAGCGTAGTCACGGATACAAAAAGGAGCCCAGATGCGACGTATGGATGTAGGCGCACTTCAACATCTGGCCCATATGCGTTTGGGAATGCGCTGCGAAGCAGGTACTGGTAGGGGATGGAGAGGAACGATGTATGCAGAAGGACCTCACAGAGCAGGAAGACGATGGCGAATATCAACTGAACGAGAAAAACTGGGCATGAAATGATATGTTAAATTGGCTCTATGAGTGCTAGACAGGACATACTCTGATAGCGGGACTTTCTACGGTTGAGAATGAGCGCATTGGTCTTGAGACGCTCTTCAAAGAGCAGGAGGTCTCTGTACGTCGCCTGGTCGTTGGGCGGAAAGAATGAGGGGCCTGAAGGAGATTGCGTGGACTTCTTCGGCATCAGATAAGACGACCTTGATCAGAGTCACTAGGAGGAAAGGACTTGCTCTCCGTCCTTGCCCCGTACTGTGCGGTCAGACGCTCAAAATTGACACCCCCAGACTTTTTCCGGCCAACAGTACCCGGATCCGGGCCGGTGCCTCATGGCGATCGCGATCTGATTCATCAGGAATTCCGAATAGTTATAGGAAATCGAGCCAACTTCCAAATAATTTCAAGTCGTATCTCGTACCAGTATTTACGGGTTGCTGTTTATCAAGCGGGCGCTCGCTTCTCTTGAACACGAGGCACCAGCAACACCCGGCCAGGACTCACCACTACCTGGTGCACGGAACGCTTGTCACTGATTATCTCCGTATAGCACGGCAATCTCGGACTAGAGTTGGACTGTATCGATGGTACAGTACCTCTGGCGCCTGACAAGACCGCGGACATTATCTCCTTGCCAACTCTGACGGAACTGATCGGACTTTCCACCTACTACCTGCTCCGAGATTGACACGGGATCTGGTATGTATAGCATCTTTCATTACCTTCGATGACGTTGGTTGTGGACACGCATCCGAACATTCGTAGCCCAAAAATAGCGCCGATGCGGACAACACAGGAAGTATATTGAATTACTGGTGCATGACCAAATTAAACAAGGGTTTGACATGTTGAATGCTGACATGCCGAAGGCAGGAATGGTGATGCATGGGATGAAGTAAGGGCAGATGGAGTAACGCTGGAGAGAAGTGGTAATGGAACAGGTGCACGTCCTGAATACAGCTAACAATTACAAGAAATAAAAAAAGGGATTGCGTCTTCTGGTGAAAAGCGGTCGTGATGGTCCAATGATACAGCGCAGGAATAGAATATTGATTTCTACGCAAACCGAACTTTCTCCCCTGGCCGACCTTCGGAAAGAAGGACGACAGCCTAGAAGATCGACGATGAATACCATCGAATAAAACGATGAAAGTCAACGAGCTCACATATTTGCCACTGATCTTCCAACCAGGTTCTTCCTTGTCGAGTCTCTCCGCAGTCTCCTCGCTCTCGAGACCGACGACAACATCACTCTTAATGGTACGGAGCGAACAGACTTTGGGGGCTCCTGCGGCACTCGCCATGGGACCGATTGCGATATCAAACGGTGTCGATGCAGGGGCAGCGCAGTCATATGTGAGCTTGCGGTGGTTCAGATCGCCCTTGAAGAAGACGAGATCCGAACGGGATAGATGCAAGAAAAGATCAGGTGCCTCGCTGTGTAGCTCCCAGAACGTGTAGCCAGTACACCAGAAAGGGTGTTGCTCATACACCCATTTGCCTTCGCGCTCGTATTGCTGTGTATGCGGAGTTGAGTCGTCAATGTTTGATAGCGAACACGTGATTATCTCACCTTCCAACGAAGGCCAAGACGGCGCAGGGACTCGCGTTCTTGCTCAGTTGCCTTGGGGAAGAGGTGGCCATAGACCATGGTGTTGAGGAGCCATTCCCAGTCCTTCCTTGTTACATCCGAAACAAACCAGGGGTATCGCTTGCCATGGAAACGAATTTGCTTCGCCAAGCCACTCTGAATGAGAAAGTCGGCTGAAATCGCGAGTCAACATGACTTGACGTCCACAGGAGGTATCATACGAACCATAAACACAATCGCAATAGAGTTCGAAGCCAGCATTATCAAGAACGAAGTCGATGCGACCGCCAGTCTTTTCACGAAGATCCTTGACAGCCTCCCACAACTGATTGAGATGGTTTCCGAGAATGTTCTTCTCAGTTGCAGCCAGGTGGTCACCGCCAGTGGACTGGAGGGATTTGATCTGCTCTTCGGTCATATTGATGAGTAACGAGAGGTCCGTGGAATTTCCCCAGAGACAGACTGGTCAAGGTAAAGAGTTAGTGGACATAAAAATATTCAGAGAAAGGATCAAACCTTGTGTTAATTCGAGGAACATGAGGCGCTCAGCTTCTACTTTTGCCTCCGGAGATTTACCGGACTGAGCGAAGGGCTCAGCAAAGCGCATCGACAATTCAAAGACGGCGTCTGATGAGCGAGAGAAGGTGTCACACTGACAAAGTCGACGGCGTTAGTGAACTTAAACAAATAAGGAAGTGAGGCTGTTACCTTCTGTCTGTAGAATACATCGTAATCACCCCAGAACTTGCTGACGGTGAACGCCTCGCGAAGGCGGCGGTACTTGTAAGCCTCTGCGAACAGCCAGGGTGCGTTCATGAAATCTTTCCCTAAGGGCGAATCCTCAATTCGATACGATACATGATAAACGCTGGAAGACAGACCTTGGAAGTATTTCGCAATTTCCTTGTTCCACAGGGCGACGTCGGCCTCGCCGTCGTCGATAATGGGCCGCAGCTTTTGGTTACCAGACAAATCTTGCATGAGGACATCCATGCGTTCGATGCAATGAACTAGGTCAACAATCTTCTCCTCGCTTGACTGATCATTTAGAGTGCGGGTAACGTCGTCGATCGCTTTACCCAAAATGGTAGGGAGGCGAACACCCATGGTGGCATGTGCGAATGAATATTCATGGTACCCACGGTAGGCGGGCCACGGAGGATTATTTGGGTCAACCTGAAAGAAAGTATGTTAATGGAGTATGGTATAAAGCAGAGAGGAGCTTACGCGGGTAGGTGTCCGCGGCCATGGCCCTTTGATATCCTTCTTTGATGGGAGATGTCCCAGATGGAGAGTAACCTTTGCGGACCTAGGGGCAGCACCTCCATTGGGTATGGTGGCGGTAGAGTCGGGAGCACCAGTAGACATTGCTGAGGGTTTGACCGTCGTGGGTTTGACTGTCGTTGGTTTAAGTTCAGACTCGTCGTCTGATGGAGAAGGTGTTGGGGGGAAGTACTCGAAGTTGGGTGAATCAAAGTCGAAAGCTAGAGACATTGAGTAACGGTAGAGGTGATGATGGGGAGGAATGCTCACTGAAGCGGGGTCCCTTTTATAGATGCGGAAGAGGAAGAGAGCGGTGTTTTGGATTTTTCAACGATGTTGGTCTCGCTTTTAAAACGAAACGAGATCGCTCTATGACATCACTGGTTCCACAAAATTAAAGCCTCAGCCAAACCCATTCTGGACCTCCCGACAAGACTCCGAGGACAGATTCACTTGCTACGTCGTCGTCGTCGCTGTAGACCTCGATAAAACTTGGAGGTAACCTTGATTTCAGCGAGTAGTTACCCCGGTCGTATTTTCCGCTCCACCATCGATCGTGTCACGTAATCGTCCCCTCATTCGATTCCGATAAAATTGCCCCTCTTTTCTTTATTCTGCATCCTCTATCCTCTTTTCGCGCGTCAATTTCACTTTTGTCCCCTAAGATACAAAGCGACTGCCGACCAAACCGCATCTGTACAAAACAATCAAGGCGCTTCCTGTCTTCGGTGGCGCTAGCTTTTTCTTCGGAAACAAGTTGGGGCACAAATCGCTCGCGCTCCTCCATCTGCCTCCTTTTGAAATCTCGTCTTGCTTTTCGTCGTACACTTACCGTTTTGGGTAACTCGCTTTCATTTCGTGATTAGCGTTCAAATAATCATCCAATAAGACCCCTTTCGTTCTAACGTTATCCCGACACCACTCCGAACACTTGCACAGGCAATAACAACTCACCGAACGGCTGTGAAAGCCTCCGCGTTGTACAGTGTTTGTACTTCATAACTCTTTCTATACGCCCTAGGCCACGTTTGCGCGCTTGGCACGTTTGTCACGTTTGTTATGGAAAGTCATCATGAAATCATCACGGTCTCATTCGTTCAACACTGTCGATGTCTCTCGAACCATTTTTATTGATTAAGGACTTGGTATGCTCCTGCTGGTCGCAGCGTAGCAGTCGGCTTCAGCACGTCTTCAACCCTCTTTGACCTGGATATACGTGCGAGAGCACCAAAAGTCCGCGGGATACAGGGCATCCAATGATTGGTGCCTGTGTGAACACTTCGTCCTGGTCCTCTTTCTCGCATTATGAACTCTGAGCATCCGTATTATGAATACCAACAGATTACAGATGACTGGCAGCCACCATCAAACTTTGCCTTCTTTGAGTACCATGCCTTTGCCAGTGGCGTGCATTAGGTGTGTGCTCGTCGCAACGTGTTCTCCTCGAGGTATACTGTATATGAGACCCTCTCATGACTGTCTCATCCCTTCCTTTTTCTGTCCCAGGTTAGACCCTCCCGAGCAGGTTCATACATCTACAACCACCTTACGTTCGCCTCTGAGCACCCCAATTCTAAACTTTATCGACTTTATCGCTTACCTGCCTCTTTGTGTTGCCTAACTCTCCCAATCCTCACCCTGTCTTACAATGCCCTGTAAAACTGAAGTTAGAGTCACACCTTTTGGAATCCCGTACGTCGTCGAGTTCGCGAACGTGTCTATTTGGCCCCGTCCCCCTCTGGTTCATGCAGATGGTGGTGGCCATCAGCCATCAGATCTCGCCCCGAAACCACCACGCTCGAGGTCCAAGACCTTGCCTGCTACCACTACGCCCAAACCACTGCCATCTCCACCCCTGCGAAGCACTTCTCTCAAGCTCTTTCGGAAAAAAACACCTGCCGAACTGGAATCAGCCCCGGAGGAGCTGCACTTCGTCCGGCCCGTGATTCTCCGAGATGCATCCTTTGCCGCCGAGGCGCGCAACTCGGCACACAGGCACTTCAAGATCTTCAACGATGAATTTTCGGCTTCAGAAGAGACCCTTGTGGAGTTCGAAGGCGCCGTCGCCACTCTTACACCCCCGGTCCCTGTGGCTACATCAGAAGATGGTCTGTCTCTCCGGACAGGCGGGTTGTATATTCAGTTTCCGACACCACCGACGACATCCGATGTTCCAACTGGAGCTCCACCGTTGCCCTCGATCGAGCCCGAGACAGAGGGAACGTCGCAAGTCGACTTCGAGAAAACCAGGCGCCTTCGGTTATATCGCCTGAGCCGGGCCATCTCGAAAGCCGTGTTGGCTGCAGGGATGGAAGCGCCATCAAAGCCCGCGAAGAAGTTCGACACAGAAGAATGCGCCAGTTCAAAGACCGGAGACGCCAGTACCGTGAAAGGCCGCCAGGGCCTATTCAAAGGCACATACGGCCAGGTGCGCAACGCTTTTCGCGCCGCCGGCCTCGTGACCACCCCGTGTGGAGAGGATGGAATTCCTAATGGTATGCACGCTCGTCCCTATCTGTGATCTGCCACTTATCACACAACGGATCGGTGTATTCGGTGATTTTTTAGCCACTCGTCTTGGCGCGCTTTTTATCGCGAATCCAGATGGTCAAGGAGTCGTTGTATTCAGCAAGGTCGTCATGTGGGGCTGATGGGACGACCAGGAACGCATGTGACCTGATCCACAGTTTCGACACGAACCCCGTGCGTCTATCTATGGGGACTCGCTAGGACTATCCTGTCCGAGAGGTGCCGATAAACGGAGTAGAACACGCGATGGGAAACGTTTCGTTCGCGCTGCGCGCCAAGATTGAGGTACGGAATTCGCAGGTTCGTCTGCAACAACGCAGTTTACATGCCTTATTGTGCGGGTCACAATCTTCTTGTCATCTCTCATTAAACACCAGTTCCAGGCATCGTGCTCCAGTGGAATGTAAAGAACGACCCCGTGTACTTTGCATGCCCGTGTATGACTTTTCATATGGTTCGCTATATGTATTGCGCTATATTTACTCACGCTTAGAACGGCACTTGTGTTACGGTATCCCCAAATCGTCTTTATAGTAACTTACATATGGCGCGTGTCCACCACATGCCTGCAGTTCCTTTTACTGGACCGCGTCCACATACTGTATCTATCTTCGCATCACAACCCTGTGCCCTACGAATACTTGGCAGTATCTTTTGTTTTGTGCTTACAAATTGTGAAACGATTTGTTCAGCATCCTGCCCGAAACCATATGGCGTACGTCCTCCTGATCACTACCATGCCGTACATACGGTATATTGTATCCACTGGCAGGCCTTGTGACTAGAAATTCACAACTGTTTGGATTCCCTTTTTGGTCTTCTCACGCCAGATTGTCAGTATCACTGCCTGAAACGACCAGAAACGACCGTGTCAACGGAACCGAAGAGGCATTTTCTAGAGGGCCATCAGTCTTTGTCACAAACCCATCCTTCTCTTCTCTTCTCCTACGACCCCTATAACTTACTAGTATCCATACGGCGCCACATGTTCGAGATGGAATTCTACTGACTCAGCAGTACGGTGCAATCCCCTCAACAGGCACAGTAATAGACCATCACACTGCCCCTAACCTTCCCACTCTATTAGGATGTACAGATACCCTGGCACACCAGTGAGTCTCTTACGTTTGTAAATCTAGACCAGGGAGCGCGCCAAGTCAATATCTATTAGTGATGATGTCAGATTAACACTCGGCTACTAGCTTTGAACATTGTGGTTGCTAAATCACCCGTGCGTGTAAATATAGCACATGTCTTGTATGCCATCGATCGCAGGTGCAAAGCTGGGACCCTGGAGAGCATGGGATTCATCCACAGCCACGCTGCGTGGGTGGTTGCAGTGTCCTCTGAGTAATCACGTCGTGTATTAAACGCCAAGACTCACAACTTCCCATTCCTCCGTGCTGGAAGTTTTCGATTCCCGGATCCGCAGCGTCTGGACGTGCCAAGAGGCAAGAGCTTGCGAACAGGGAACAACTATACCTTGTTGGATAAAGCTATGACAACGTGCTGGTAGACGACCAAAGATCTCTCGGTCGGCGTTGTCGGAGATTTTCTCCATACCTTTGAAACCGTATTTTTCCATTTCCGCAAATTACTGTAATGTGCCTTTCTTCTTGATTGATCTAGGACACGCCCCTTGGGTAATTTCATGGTGGTGTTCTGCGAGCGCTCCGCACAGCATGTTTTGTCAAATGTGTGGAGAGGGTTTGATAGGAAGATAATCAAATTAATCCTACTGCATGAATTAGCACCATTTTTGAGAATGCCGCTCGATAATACTTGAAGCGCTTTCTGATGTATCTGCGAAGACGAATGGGATTGTTTTTTTTTTCTTTTTCTTTTTCTGTAGCAATGGATAGGATGCGTTGCTGTTGGGGTACTAACATATCAGGAGACCAGCACTAAAACGCTCGCTGGCTGCTTCTGCCTTGGCTTTGGCAGTAGAGATGAGCCAAGGAAAGTCACGCCCGCGAGATAATCTTGCTTAGAGGGATTGGCGTACTACTTTGCAGGAGATGATGCCATTGAGCAGGTGTACGCTGGCATTTTGCCGATCAAATGAGCCACTGTTACAGTGAGGACGACTTCAAAGAGCTTGTAACTTACCAGAGCTGAGTCTACCTCCGAGTCGCTTTGACTAGAGAATCTCCCCAAAAGTCCGCTTCCGTGAGAACGGTGGCCGAGTAGCCACAGTTGCTGTCTTTCTGCCATCATGTCTTGTTCTCAACACCTCAGGCCTCAGGTCTCAAAGCCTCAAAAAATAATTTTCTCCAACGCAACGTTCAGTTTCGGGCCTCGACTTCTCGGCCAGACGGGAGAACCTATCATCCGTACAAGAGAAGTCTTGTACGGATGATAAGTTCTCCCGTCTGGCCACGTTGACCACAGGATGAACGACCCTAGGGCGCTCAATCAAGTTGGACCTCGCACGCGTCAGATCTACCACAGGCTCAAGCGCAATCACATCACAATCGATCAAAACGTTCATCCTTACACGTTTACTGTAAGTATTAAACCTTAGATTCGCGCGTTGCTCACTGGACGCTTTGTCTTCATCCCCAATCTTTCTCTGACATTGGCCAATTGTATGATGGCACTTGGGAAACTTTGCTTTGTACGTTCTCTATACCCTTACCACGATGTCTAATCATCCTTTTCCTATCAAGAACTTAGCTACAGGCCCCATAGACGCCGAACTTAAAGTGGAGTTCATCTCCGCCACATGTAGAACATGTGCCGCCGTCGCCTTCATGATTACTGTGTTCCGCCTGCGTAATGTATCATTAGACCGACGCCGAAAAGGTGGGTCATGACCACCTCATGACTAAGGGTTATCAAGCACATCCACGACTGACTTCGAGTTCCTCCATTTCTCGCCTTCCTACATGGCCCGTATCGAAATTCGAACCACTCCTGAACCTTATCCCTGACCCTCAGAAAACGGGAATTTGTTCACATGGCCATGTTTTTTGTCGATTGAGTCGACCGCGGACTAGGCACTGAAAAAGAGAGGAGCCTGCCGGTATCCTCACCCCCAAAGGCTGTCAAGTCCAAGTATAGGATGCTGCGGTATCTCGTTCCTCGGAGGTTCAACACGCAGCGATAAGACCCTCCCTAATTCAGAATTAGGCTTCCCTGGCATATCTGAGTTCAATATCATGCTGTCATGTTATAATCATACAGAGAACTCGTCACTTACATGAGATTTGCATTACCTCCGACGATACGCCGCGACAACTTTCCGGGACTGAGAACGTACCGTGACTGCGCCACTGTTGTATGACCGGCAAGTCATCCGTTGTATCCGTTGTACCAAAAACAGGAAATGGTATCCGAAGATGCGCCTTCCTTTTGCCAAGGTTGCTTGCTTTGCGCTCATCAGACCTTAGCCAGTTTTCCCTTCCAGCTCCCAATGGGAGAGCCCGGATAATATCATGTAACGCAACTTTTCATCGCTCGCTATCTCTGGTTCTTTTGCATCTCACTGGCAATACTGTATTTCCTCTCGGTTGGGTTACGTACTCCATCAACGCAGTGATCACCTACGCCAGAATCAGTTGTGGGTTTCGGCCGTTTCCGCTCCCGGTCGCCGAAGTATGGCATCTCTAATATCGTTTCATATCGCACATCTTCATCAAACATATGTGAAGACCCCATCCTGACTGGTTTATCACAACGGCATTACAGTTATTTTTTCACAAAACTGGGGGTCGTCCCAATTTCTAGGGTTTTGCATCCTCTCATCATGGCGGTGGGAAGCCTGAGGTCATCTCGTTGACAACTGAAACAACCACGAGATAAAGGATTGGAGTTGCATAGGATATACTAGGCAACTTCCAAGTCGATATGTTCACTGGTAGTGCTGATGAATGTTCGGCATACACGCGACGATATTCCGGTGAGAGGCTGACCCACGGGCCCCATCTCAACCCCGTGGCCCCAACCTCGACCGTCATCACTAGCGTCACTTGTTGCCACCAGGACGTTGACAGCGTCACCGAGTGCGTCACTGAGTCACTCTATTACTGCAGTGATGGGCCACAGTCTGTGCTGACCCTGTTATATACATTGCAATAACTACATTGTAAGTTGGACATGGCGCAATCACCCACTAATGTCGTTATCCTCGGGGCTGGAGTAATTGGGCTCACTGTCGCACATGTCTTGACTGAAGGCAAAGGTTCTAGCCTCTTCAACGTCACGATCGTGGCACGAGATATGCCCGAAGATCTCACCAGCCAGGGGTTTGCTAGCCCTTGGGCTGTAAGTTGTCTTATATTGTTAATAGGCGATCTAATAAAAACCCCTAGGGTGCCGACTGGTCACCGATACAACCTGATGAACGCTTACTCCGTTGGGAAAAGTATACATTGTACGTTGACCAAGTCATTCCTGACCCGTATCTTATTCCTTATATGATTCTCTAGCGATAAGTTCTGGGGCATGATACCTACTGGACTAGTCAGAGTGCGCAATTCGACACATTTATCAGTTTTCACTTGCGAATGATATACTCTAGGCAGTTCCATATCTGATATATTCAAATTATGGAGTCGGGGGTGCTGAGAAGGCGACATCTTGGTGGAGAGGAATTCCTCGTAATGTAAGTTGACCCATGTCCCGAGTGGTGAATCTGACTTGTATCAGTTCCGTATCCTTCCCAGTGATCACCCGTTTCCAGCCAACGTGACGGGCGGTGTGCAATTTGAATCGTTCTCAGTAAACCCTGAAGTTTACCTCCCATGGCTAAAGTCCGAATTGGAGAGTAGAGGTGTCAAGTTTTCAAGACGACGGGTCAGTAGTTTGGACGAGGCTTGCGGGTTAGCTGGAGAAAGTGGCGCAGTAATCAACGCCACCGGTCTCGGTGAGCTTCACAACAATTCCGAGAGGCGCCGTCGTACTCATGAACATCTGACTTAGGTGCACGCTCCCTTTTTGGTGTGGAGGATACGAAGGTGTTTCCCATACGGGGTCAAACCATACTAGTGTATGCACCAAACGTCAAGGAATGCTTGACAATTGACCTTACGAGTGAAACAACTTTTTATCTCTCCAGATTTTGCTTGGGCTCATAATGTGTGATATCAGGTACGCCCGAATCTGGGAAGGTAACATACTTGATACCACGAGCCTCGACGCCTGGAATGGTCCTACTTGGGGGCACTGTTGAATCCAACAACTGGGATACATCAATCAGCATTCCAACTGCGGGTGATATCCTGGCCAACACGAAGGAGGTGGTGCCTGCGTTAAATGAGCCTACTACGCGGATTCTTGCCCACAATGTGGGACTCCGGCCTGCCCGCGTGGGAGGACCGCGGGTTGAAGCACAGTTTATCGACGTGCCGAGCAAGGATGGCCTGATCCCTAGGCCGTCAGACTCTTCTGACACAAAGTCGCGTTTAGTTGTCCATGCTTACGGATTTGGGTGAGTCAGATAATTTTATATGATGTTTCTTTGGTCAACTCGCCACTAGTGCCGCCGGGTACCAGGAGTCCTGGGGCGCGGCAGAGGAGGTGTTTAGCCTGTTGAAGAAGAATTTGCCTCAATGATGATACGATAGCCTTGGCTACCGGCCCGGGTGTCATCGACCCAGGCCCCTGTGGGTCATGTAAGTATGCATTCTGCCAGTTTGTGAGTCCGTTTTCTCTGTATGATAAGGTCTGGGATGATGTAGGGTGACAGGATTGGCTGTGAGAGCAATCTCTCACGGTAGAAAGGCCCAGAAAGGTTTCTGTACTAGTATATAGCTCTTACCTTAGCGTCTCTATGACACTAGTCTAGTAAGTTGAGTCTCCTGTCCTAGGGACCCAATTGCATCATTTTCCGCTCATCTCCTTCGAGTTCAATTTGGATAATGCCCGAGGACGACTGTAAGAGTCCGGACTAGAGTTTAGTGTCCCCTAGAGCAGTCGGGTTCAAGAACCATGCGGATACTCGTTTACTTTGTTGCGTTGGGAAACTTGGGATGCGTCGCAGAAGCAGTTGTCTCCTCGAATAGGTGCAACTAGCAGTCCAGCAAGTGTGCAGTCCTCATTAAGGCCTCATTAATGGCCTCATTCTTCACTCACTTACATCAGATTTGCATTACCTCCGACGATAAGCCGCGGACAACTTTTCGGGACTGAGAACGTGCGCCACTGTTGTATGACCGGCAAGTCATCCGTTGTATCCGTTGTACCGAAAACAGGGAATGGAATCCGAAGATGCGCCTTCCTTTTGCCAACTTGAAGGTTGCTTGCTTTGCGCTCATCAGAGTTTTGCCTTCCAGCTCCCAATGAGAGAGCCCTCTGATAATATCGCATCCATTTTTATATTTTTCGGCGGTAATATCGTGTAACGCAACTTTTCATCGCTCGCCATCTCTGGCTCTTTTGCATCCCATTGGCCATATTTCTTCTCGGTTGGGTTACGTACTCCATCAACGCAGTGATCACCTACGCCAGAATCAGTTGTGGGCCTCGGCCGTTCCCCCCTCCCGGCCTTCGAAATATGGCATCTCTAATATCACTTAAAATGACACATCTTCATCAAAACATATGTGAAGACCCTCCTAACTGGGTCTATCACTGTATCACGACGGCATTACAGTTATCGCATTGCATGAGGATTGGACCATCATCTCATAGCAATGGGAAGCCTGAAATCGTCTCGTTGACAACGGAAACAACCGCAAGGTAAAAGGATTGGAGCTGCATGATAAGATATACTAGGCAACTTCCCAGTCGAGGTCGATATGTTCACTAGTAGTGCTGGCGAACATTCAGCATTTCAGCATACACGCGACGATATTCCGGTGGGATTCTGACACGTCGGGAGGTTTCGGTTGATAACGTCACCGACTCCGAGTCACTCGGTTACTGAATCCAATGCCGGTGATGGGCCGCAGTCTGAGACTCTTGAGCTGTGGTTACCCCTCAAGGCCTCAAACCTGTTGCAATAACTGCATTTCAAGTTGGACATGGCACAATCACCGACTAATGTCATTATCCTCGGGGCTGGAGTAATTGGGCTCACTGTCGCACATGTCTTGACTGAAGGCGAAGGCTCTAGTCTCTTCAACGTCACGATCGTGGCACGAGATATGCCCGAAGATCTCACCAGCCAGGGTTTCGCTAGCCCTTGGGCTGTAAGTCATCTTATATTGTTACTAGGCGATCTAATCAATGACCCCTAGGGTGCCCACTGGTCACCGATGCAACCCGATGAACGCTTAATCCGTTGGGAAAAGTATACATTGTACGTTGACCAAGTCATTCCTGACTCATATCTTATTCCTAGTATTACTCTCTAGCGACAAGTTCTGGAGCATGATACCTACGGGACCGGTCAATGTGTGCGATTTGACACATCCAAAAGTTTTTTCTTGCGAATGATATCTTCTAGGGCGTTCCATATCGGATATATTCAAATTATGGAGTTGAGGGTGCTGAAAAGGCGACATCTTGGTGGAAAGGAATTCCTCGTAATGTAAGTTGACCCATGTCCGAGTGGGAATCTGACTTGTATCAGTTCCGTATCCTTCCCAGTGATCACCCGTTTCCAGCCAACGTGACGGGCGGTGTGCAGTTTGAAACGTTCTCAGTAAACCCTGAAGTTTATCTACCATGGCTAAAGTCCGAATTGGAGAGTAGAGGTGTCAAGTTTTCAAGACGACGGGTCAATAGTTTGGACGAGGCTTGCGGGTTAGCTGGAGGAAGTGGCGCAGTAATCAACGCAACCGGTCTTGGTGAGCTTCACTATAATTCCGAGAGACGCCGTGCTCATGAACATCTGATTTAGGTGCACGCTCCCTTTTTGGTGTGGAGGATACGAAGGTGTATCCCATACGGGGACAAACCATCATAGTGTATTCACCGAACGTCAAGGAATGCATAACAGTCGTCCCTGCAGGTGGACAACTTGTTATCTCTCCAAATGGCCTGGACTCATAATGTGTGATATCAGGTACGACCAGATCTGAGAAGGCAACATACGTGATACCACGAACCTCGACCCCTGGAATGGTACTACTTGGGGGCACTTTTGAACCCAACAACTGGGACACATCAATCAGCATTCCAACTGCAGACGGTATCCTAGCTCGCGCGAAGGAGGTGATGCCTGCGTTAAATGAGCCCATTACGCGGATTCATGCCCACAATGTGGGACTCCGACCTGCCCGCGAAGGGGGCCCGCGGGTCGAAGCACAATTTATCGATGTGCCGAGCAAGGATGATTTGATCCCTAAGCTGTCGGATGTTTCTGCAGACACAAAGAGGCGTTTAGTTGTCCATGCGTACGGATTCGGGTGAGTCAGAAATTTTTATATCATGTTCTTTGATCAACTCGCCATTAGCCCCGCAGGGTACCAGGAGTCCTGGGGCGCGGCAGAGGAGGTAATTAGGCTGTTGAAGGAGAATTTGCCTCAGTAATACGATAGCCTTGGCGCCCGGGCCCGGGGACACGTCACTGTGCTGGTGACGAATGGGACTCACCACCCCGATTTCCTCCTACGCTCCAAACCATTTGTATACGCTTCATATCACTGACACACATCTTCATCAAAACATATGCAAAGACCCAATCCTGACTGGGTTTATCACAACTTGAACAGCATTACAGTTATCCTATCACAAACTGGGGGTTGTCCCGATTTCTAGGGCATTGCACGATGATTGGACCTTCCTCTCACGGCAGTGGGAAGCCTGAGGTCGTCTCGTTTACAACGGAAACAGCCGCGAGATTCCATAAGTTATACTAGGCAACTTCCAAGTCGATATGTTCGCTAGTTGTGCTGGCGAACGTTCGGCATACACGCGACAATATTCCGGGAGGCTGACACGTTGGGGGGGCTGATAACGTCACCGAATCACTCGGTTACTGAATCCAAAGCCGGTGATGGGCCGCAGTCTGAGCGATCTGAGCTGCAGTGACCTTCAAACCTGTCATCTACATTGCAATTACTACTGTGGCATTGCAAGTCAGACATGGCACAATCACCGACTAATGTCATTATCCTCGGGGCTGGAGTAATTGGGCTCACTGTCGCACATGTCTTGACTGAAGGCGAAGGCTCTAGTCTCTTCAACGTCACGATCGTGGCACGAGATATGCCCGAGGATCTCAACAGCCAAGCGTTTGCTAGCCCTTGGGCTGTGAGTCACCTTATATTATTACTAGGTGGTCTAATCAATAGCCCCTAGGGTGCCGACTGGTCACCGATGCAACCTGATGAACGCTTAATCCGTTGGGAAAAGCATACATTGTACGTTGACCAGGTCATTCCTGAGCCATGTCTTATTCCTTATATGGCTCGCTAGCGATAAGTTCTGGAGCATGATACCTACGGGACTAGTCATTGTGTGCAATTCGACATATTTATAAGGTTTCTCTCGCGAATAATATACTCTAGGGAGTTCCATATCGGATATATTCAAATTATGGAGCCGAGGGTGCTGAGAAGGCGACATCTTGGTGGAGAGAAATTCCTCGTAATGTAAGTTGGCCTCTGTCCCGAGTGGTGAATCTGACTTGTATCAGTTCCGTATCCTTCCCAGTGATCACCCGTTTCCAGCCAACGTGACGGGCGGTGTGCAGTTTGAAACGTTCTCAGTAAACCCTGAGGTTTATCTCCCATGGTTAAAGACCGAATTGGAGAGTCGAGGTGTCAAGTTTTTAAAACGACGGGTCAATAGTTTGGACGAGGCTTGCGGGTTAGTTGGGGAACGTGGCGTAGTAATCAACGCAACCGGTCTCGGTGAGCTTCACAATAATTCCGAGAGACGCCGTCGTACTCATGAACATCTGACATAGGTGCACGCTCCCTTTTTGGTGTGGAGGATACGAAGGTGTATCCCGTGCGGGGACAAACCATTATAGTGTATGCACCAAACGTCAAGGAATGCATAACAGTCGTCCCTGCAGGTGAAACAACTTTCTACCTCTCCAGATGGCTTGAGTTCATAAATGTGATATCAGGTGGGAAGGTAACATACTTGATACCACGGGCCTCGACCCCTGGGATGATACTACTTGGGGGCACTTTTGAACCCAACAACTGGGACACATCAATCAGCATTCCAGATGCGAATGATATCCTGGCCCGCGCGAAGGAGGAGGTGCCTGCGTTAAATGAGCCCACTACGCGGATTCATGCCCACAATGTGGGACTCCGGCCTGCCCGCGAGGGAGGACCGCGGGTTGAAGCACAATTTATCGATGTCCCGAGCAAGGATGACCTGGTCCCTAAGCTATCAGACGCTTCAACTTCTGCAGACACAAAGACGCGTTTAGTCGTCCATGCTTACGGATTCGGGTGAGTCAGAGATTTTTATATGATGTTTCTTTTGTCAACTCGCCATTAGTTCCGCCGGGTACCAACAGTCCTGGGGCGCAGCAGAGGAAGTGGCTAGGCTCTTGAAGGAGAATATGCCTCAGTGAGACGATAGCCTTGGAGACCGGGCCCAGGGGCACGTCATTGTGCTGCTGGTGACGGATAGGATCTCACCCGATTTCTCCTACGCTCCAAAGCACTTGTATTCGCTTCATATCACGCATCTTGATCAAAACATATGTAAAGACCGGATCCTAACTGGGTGTATCATAGCTGCATTGCAGTTACCCTATTATAACTGGGGCTGTCCCAATTTCCAGGGCATCGCACGATGATTGGATCATCCTCGCCCTCGTGGCGGTGGGAAACCTGAGGTCGTCTCGTTGACAACGGAAGCGAGGTGGTGGCCGTGCTTTTCAATGAGGACGCCAGGCTTCGTCTAGAGGATTGGGCTGCGGGGGTAGTTTATACACAACCACCTTCACATGCATTTTCGTCATTATGTGGATTGTCTTGAAAGTGGAAGGGCTCGAGAACCATGCGAATACTTTTTTGCTATAGTTGCGCTGGGATGCGTCACAGAGGCAGTTGTCTCTTCGAATAGATGCAACTAGCAGTCTAGCAAGTGTGACGGACGTAATTCATGAAGTCAAGTCCTCGACCTTACTAAGTGGGATACGGTAACCCCAGAACCTGGGCCATTGTCGCTTGTCTCGGTTCAATTTTTTCTCGAGTCACTTGCCTGAAGGCCAACATAAAAAAGGAATTGTGAACACAGCCGGATGTTTGCGGAAAAGGAGCGGAAAATGAGCTGTCTGTAGGCCCGGGGATGTGCATCGGATAGCCAATATAACCGTGACGATGTCATTTGCGTCTGGCCGCGAGTGCTGAGCTGGAATATTTCCGCAGTTGGCGTCAGCCGGATGGTGCATGCAGTGAGTTTTTGCTGTAGTAGACTATTTAAAGCTTTCCCGGAAGCGTAAACTCTAGAAGTATATCTACTCATAGACTACGAATCCAGCTATATAGTATCAGCGAGCTCCACTGATTGATGCCAATTCTCCCACGAACCTGAAGGATTGGAGCTGCATAAGATATACTGGGCAACTTCCAAGTCGATATGTTCACTAGCGCTGGCGAACGTTCGCGTACGGGACGATATTCCGGTGAGAGTCTGACACACACGTCGGGAGGTTGATAACGTCACTGAGGACACTCGGTTACTCAGTGCCGTGGCAATGGCAAGCCGGTGATGGGCCGCAGTTGCGGTGACCCTCAACCCTGTTATCTACTGTTCATTGCACTGTTATCTACGTTGCAAGTTGGACATGCCGCAATCACCGACTAATGTCGTCATCCTCGGGGCTGGAGTAATTGGGCTCACTATCGCACATGTCTTGACTGAAGGCGAAGGCTCTAGCCTCTTCAACGTCACGATCGTGGCACGAGATATGCCTGAAGATCTCACCAGCCAAGGGTTTGCTAGCCCTTGGGCTGTGAGCCACCTTATATTATTACTAGGCGATCTAATCAATAGCCCCTAGGGTGCCAACTGGTCACCGATGCAATCTGATGACCGTAGAATGCGTTGGGAAAAGCATACATTGTACGTTGACCAAGTCTTTCCTGAGTCATGTCTTATGATTTTCTAGCGATAAGCTTTGGGATATGATACCCACAGGAGGAGTCAATGTGTGCGATTTGGTACATCCGTCAGGTTTCTCTTGCGAATGACGTCCTCTAGAGAGTTCCATATCTGATATATTCAAATTATGGAGCCGAGGATATTGAGAAGGCGACATCTTGGTGGAGAGGAATTCCTCGTAATGTAAGTTGGCCTGTGTCCCGAGTGGCGAATCTGACTTGTATCAGTTCCGTGTTCTTCCCGGTGAACACCCGTTTCCGGTCGGCTTCACAAGCGGTGTGGAGTTCGAATCGGTTATAGTAAACCCTGAGGTTTACCTCCCATGGCTAAAGTCCGAATTGGAGAGTAGAGGTGTCAGGTTTTCAAGACGACGGGTCAGTAGTTTGGACGAGGCTTGCGGGTTAGCTGGAGAAAGTGGCGCAGTGATCAACGCAACCGGTCTTGGTGAGCTTCACAACAATTCCGAGAGACGCCGTCATACTCATGAACATCTAACATAGGTGCACGCTCCCTTTTTGGTGTAGAGGATACGAAAGTGTATCCTATACGGGGACAAACCATCATAGTCTATTCACCAAACATCAAGGAATGCATATCAGTTGTCCGTGGAGGTGAACAACTATTTATCTCTCCAGATGGCTTGAGTTCACAATGTGTGATATCAGGTACGACCAAATCTGAGAAGTCAACATACTTTATACCACGAGCCTCGACCCCTGGGATGGTACTAATTGGGGGGACTTTTGAACCCAACAACTGGGACACATCAATCAGCATTCCAACTGCGGACGGTATCCTAGCCCGCGCAAAGGAGGTGGTGCCTGCGTTAAATGACCCCACTACGCGGATTCATGCCCACAATGTGGGACTCCGACCTGCCCGCGAAGGAGGACCGCGGGTTGAAGCACAATTTATCAATGTGCCGAGCAAGAATGACCTGATCCCTAGGCCGGCGTCAGACGCTTCTGCAGACACAAAGACGCATTTGGTTGTCCATTCTTACGGATTCGGGTGAGTCAGAAATCTGTATATGATGTTCTTTGTTATCAACTCGCCATTAGTCCCGCCGGGTACCAGCAGTCCTGGGGCGCTGCAGAGGAAGTGGCTAGGCTCTTGAAGGAGAATTTGTCTCAGTGATACGATAGCCTTGGCGACCAGGGACACGTCGCTGTGCTGGTGACGGCTAGGGCTCACCCGGTTTCTCCCTGCGCTCCGAAGCAGTTGTATTTGTTTTGTGTACAGTATTATGTGTAGCCGGGCCAAATCTAACCAAAGCTGGAGAACCTTTTTTTTTTTTTTACATCGCTTTGTCAGACACCTAATCGTGACCCATCTGTCGACAGACCACAAGAAAATCAAGCTTACGCCTCAGCGACATGAATGAAAGACCTTCTATCTATTTACTTGAAATGGTACATGGTACTGCTAGTGATGACTCAGAACAATCGCGTCATGAGACTTAGCAGACTGAGGCTGGAAGGAGAGACTAGGCTACGCAGCGCGACAATTCTTATTCTCACTAGCCTGGCTTGGCGATCCCGACATGTGTGAACTCGACTAACTTATGCGAGTTCGTTCGAGTCCGAGTCGCCCACTAGCATCTCGCGCATGTTCAACGGAAATGTTCAACGGAAAATCCCGCCAGACCGTACCCGCGATGAAAGCGATCGTCGATCGAGATCCATGCCAGAAGGCCGCCGCCAAACCAACCACGCTTTCTCATGCACCGTATCCTAGGGCAGTGTCACTCTCCCATGAATATGCTTGGTTCGCATGGAAATAAAAACATTCTGAGGCTATACACCACATTCAAACCTAAAAGAATGTTTTCATAACCTGACACAGAGCCCGACTAGTGATGAGGGGCTGGCATTTCGGCATGTGCGAGATCACAAGTATCGCATGTTTCAGGCTGGAGAATCTTCTCGCAGGAGGCTCTTCAGCGGCCTCTTCAGCGGCCAGCCCTTGTTTTATTCAGGATAGGAAATTCCCGCAGAGACTTTGACTCAGGCTGGCTCGCCCTCGAGAAAAGGGCTTTCCTTTATGGATGTCAGCGTGCGACGGATAACATCAAGTTCCCCGGTAACGCGTTTTGATATTATAGCAACCCTGATGAGCAGCAGAGCACCGTTGCGCAATGCACGTAGGCGCGGTACAGTACACTGACAGCACTTCGATATGCTCCAGCTCAACGGAGAGAGACAGATTCGATAAGTGAGCTACTACGGTGGCACTGAACGCGACGTTTGATAAATGAACACCGAGACTGAGGTTTCTAATTCATTCCTGATTTCACGTCTTGAACTGTTTTATTCTCACTGCATAAGAACTATCAGAGCGGTTATCGCACAGAAATGACATCAATCACATCTCTCCTCCAATAGAGACCGTCTATAAAGTGCATAAATAGATACATACTGTAACCGCAAGCCTTCCAGCTTCCACACTCGTCAATCGCAAATCACAGGTACCGAAACGTGCGTGAGTACATAAACACAAGCCACCAAACTATTCTGACCACCCTCCAGGAAGATCCCCACTCTCCCACTCGTCGGTCGGAGGTCGGTTCCGATTCGACCTAGAGCCGTTGCCGCTTCCCCTACCACCCATTATGTTGAAAAATTGGCCGAACATGCCCCCACTTGGTGGAGCGTCCGGTCGTGTCGCTCGGTTGACCAAAGGCGGACTGCCAGACCCACTAGCCATGCCGTCGGGGGGTCGAGACCCCGGCTGAGGCACGAGCTGGAACCTGAGGCACCGTAAGCGGAACGGCTGTGGTACCCTTTATGTCCAAACTTACCGGCAAACCGGGCAAGTAGCACTGGATTTGAGCCAAGGCATTATGCAGCCTTCATGGAATGGATGTTTACATGGGAGTGTCACGATTACTTGGTCGTCTGGTTCTTCGGTGTTCAGGGCAAATTGGTCTTTACACACTGCGCATTCTCGATCCAGAAGCGAAGCTAAGGAAGTTCAAGTTTAGAACATCAGCCATAAAGAGCTCAATACCAACTCACATTTTTCCTCTAAAACTTCTCGGTGAAGTTGTTGCATGACATCTTCCGTAGCTGGGACCGGGCGGGAATTACTGCCTTGCTCCATGATCTGAGTGATGATGTGGTCCAGCGCTATACTATGTTGGTTCAACCTTTGCAGTAATTACTTGAATTTACGTACCTTCTTGATTAAAGACATAATCTCCCATTCTTCCATCCTCAGGTCCTCCCAAGAAGCTGAAGCCACTAAAGGGGTCTGCGAGTCCTTCCCTGCCCGCACGCTGTGAGAGCATAGCGAGGAGGTACTGGGCCATCAGTGAGCCCCCATTTGGCCCATTTGGGTGTCGTTCTTCACCTGGCATACTGTAACGTGTATTAGGTGGCTGTGCCGATAACAGTGACATCTTTGCGCACCCTCGCCGATTTCCACCAAGCGATGGTGGTCCGCCAATTAAAATTGTCCGGGAACCACCCGGACCTCGATCGATATCTAATCGGAAACCAGCTCCTCCTCCTCCCTGAGCAACACATCAGAATTGGGTGGACAAGGGGTATGAATACATACTGTGCTTGCCCTCTCGGGGGAGGGCGGGAGGTTTGGATTTCCACGCTGAGATCCATGCTGGGGCCGAGGTTCGTTCAACAGTTGAAACAAACCTGTGAATATACATTAAATGACTGTCGATCGCTCAGCATAGAATTGGGCGTACTAAAGAAATTCTCCATGTCGGGACCGCCACCAGGAGCGGCACCGCCATTAAAAGGAGGGCCTGAGTCCTGGAAGCTACGTGGATCATCCGCGTCGCCCTCAATCTGTTGCGGAATGGTCAAACCAAGAGCGGGCAAACAACTAAGTGTTCCTTACCTTCTCGACAAATGTGCCATTACATGATGCACAATGAGGATCGGGGACCTAAACAAGGTTATAAATTGGTTCGCTTGATACTCTTCTAGAATTTTTGGGGGTAAGGAGGGCAACTGTACATACCATCAATGGTCTCATTTCTGCATGACACTTGATGGAATAGTCAGTGGAAGAGTGTGTCAAATGAAAGTGAATCTCGCTTCGTAGCAGTACCACAAGGGCTCTCTTGAAGACATTGTTTACGCTTTGTTATGGATAAAGTGGGGAGGAGAGGCGGTGGCACTGTGGTGGGAGGGGAGGAGTTGGCACGGGAGTGGCACGGGGTTCTGTGTCAGCATACTGTAAAGGAGCGCCAATATGACGTGAGGCTAAGCCTTTCATTCTTTCTCTCATATCATCGCCCTCGGTAAGTCGCTTTCTCTCTTCCCCTCTTTTCCGCACCCATACGATGAATAAACCTGTTCCCTATTATACGAGTATTTGATTCGTGAGATCACTTCCGGGTACAACTGATATCGGATGCGAACAAGGCCCTCTTCGTTTCTTATTCTATAATCGCTCAAATGCTTGTACTTATTTCTAGTCTGACAGGTCTCTCGTGCAGTGTGGATTTGATTTACAAGCCAGATCGCATCTGTAGGGAGGCGGGGAGGCGGGTTTGCGAGCAGAGCAACTTGTTGGGTCCCTTGTAGACAGAGACAGTTATCGCTTAGTAAGCTTAACGACCTTGTAAACAGATGTCAACATCGCGCTCGTGACCGCGTGAGCCACTGTTCGAATTATATTGTCTACTTGTTCTCATTCTTGGCCCATGGGTACCCTCATATCTTTTCTTATACATCCTTTCTCAACCGTCAGGCAATTCAGAGACCAGTATGATCAAGAAGGAAGTCTTGGTGACCTCATCTATCATGCAACTCTGTTCTTCGCCTTTGGGATCTACTTTGTCATGAGACGTCATCTGAATGCACGGAGTAGAGCAAAACACTTTCGTTATGATGCACCAGTGGTTTGCTTGTCCCTTTTAGGATTATTTACGCGCATAACACTCTTGATTTTTTTAGGAGGCAGATCCGTCCTGGTCGAACGCGCAGACAATTACCAATCCTACCCTCGAGTCTCACAAATATGATGCAAACCTTGGGCCATTAACTGGAGAATTATCTGGTCGCGAATATATTACCTGTTTTGATCCAGCCACAGGTCTCCACCTGGACACAATGCTTACGGACACCGTTGAAGACATCGAAAGAAAGATCGACTTCGCCGAGACTGCTCAGGCCGAATGGCGTGAAACCTCATTTGCTGATCGAAAACGCGTCATTCGCAGCCTTAAAAAGTGGCTCGTGGACAACCAGGAAGCGTGTGCGAGGGTCGCCTGCCGAGATACGGGAAAAACACGTGAGTTATGCGTATGAATGACTGGGGCTGGTGGCTTATAGACTCGCAGTCATCGATGCTGCCTTGGGAGAAGTTTTGACGACGTGTTCGAAGTTGGACTGGCTACTACGCTATGGCGAGAAGTACTTGCTCCCGGAGACGCGCTCATCTCCACTCCTCCTGGGTTACAAGAAGTCAGAGGTACATTACGAGCCCCTCGGTGTGGTTGCAGCCATAGTCTCGTGGAACTACCGTATGACTCTGTTCTCACCGCCATCCCATAATATTGACCCTCTTCAGCGTTACACAATTCCTGGTCTCCCATTTTGGCTGCGCTCTTTGCTGGCAACGCCATTGTCATCAAGTGTTCAGAGTACGTCGCTTGGTCGTCGAGATGGTTCATCGACGTCATCAAGGAATGTTTACGGGTCTGTAACTTTGATCCCGAGCTGGTACAGGTATGCCTTTTTTATTATTAGACGACGTTCTCTAGTGATTCGATGTTATTTTCCTTCAAATAAAGCTTGTCTGTTGCCTCCCGGATCAGGCGGAGGGCCTAACAAGGTCGCCCAAAATTAAACACATTACGTTCATAGGTTCCGAGCGTGTTGGCCGTCTGGTGGGTCCTATCAGACGAATGGCATGGCACGTGATTTAATGCCTATTCCAGATCGCTATGGCTGCAACACAACATCTGACCCCAGTGACGCTCGAACTTGGTGGCAAAGACCCCGCAATCGTGCTCCCAGGGACAGACATTGAACAATGGAGTAGCCTTTGGATGCGTGGCATATTGTACGTCGTCTGAGTGCTGAAAAGGGCATTACACTCAATCTGCGAACAGTCAGAATGCTGGTCAAAACTGTATCGGCATAGAGCGTTTGCTCGTCCACAGGGACCAGTACGACGAGGTTTTCACCCTTATATCCGACCGTGTCCGTAACTTGCGAATAGGCGGCGCTTTGTCCGCTGATGACGTTGGTACTGGCGTCGATGTAGGGTCGATGATATCACGTGAACGATTCCAGAATCTCCAAGACATCGTCGAGGCCGCTGAACGTCAAGGCGCACATGTTGAATTGGGTGGTAGACCCCGCGTTCACCCATACTTAACAAACGGGGCCTTTTTCGAGCCTACAGTTATCGGGGAAGTTCAGCGGGATATGGATATTGTTAAACAGGAATGTGAGTCTTGCTTGTGCATACGGCCTGAATTATGCGTGGACGCTGTTTTGTGTATAGTATTTGCACCGATAGCGCTTGTCATGCGCTATGATACCATCGAGGATGCCATTGAAATTGCCAATGAATCTCGGTATGCACTTGGGGCTAGCGTTTTTGGACCTGAAAAGTACGAGTGTTTGGACGTCGCCAAAAGATTGCACTGCGGCATGGTCTCAATCAATGACTTTGGCGTATTTTATGTATGTTCCTCTACCTGTAGATTTCCCAGAGTTTTCTTACTAACACGTTTCCCAGTTGAAGTACGTCAGACTACCGTGGACATGCATTGCATAGTATTTATTTTCTCATAGCCAAGATCTTCCTTTCGGAGGAACAAAAGCCAGTGGCTACGGAAGATTCGGTCAGAGCAGTGTCTTTGGCATTTATCTTAGGTAGCTGATACGAGAGAATCCAGGCGGACCGGAAGGCTTGCGGTCTCTGACGAACACGAAGGCAGTAGTCGTCGATCGCTGGCCATGGCTTCTCCAGACAAGCATTCCCCGACCGCTAGACTATCCAATTCGCTCCCCTGTACAAGCCTGGTGGGTTTGATTTCATTTTGTGAACTTAATCATATCGTCTGAGAAATCCTTGTAGGGATATTGCGAGCGGCATAGTCGGTGCTTTGTACGCTGACGGATGGCGCGAAAGCCTCGAGAGTCTCCAGCGTCTCGTCAATGCGCTAAGACGGCAGTAGTCTTGATCTCTTGTTGAGGTGTGTGCTGTGTATCCGCGGTCCCTGCCGGCGGGAGGCTTTGATTATGTGGATGAAAGCATGGGGAGTAATGCTATATGATCTGATCACGATATGAATGCGTACTATTTCAGGATCTAATTTGAATGTTGTTGTCTATGAGACCGTGCCGCGCTTGCTGGTCACGGCATGGTATCCTGTTGTTTGTCAAGAAATATACCTTAACCACCGTCCCTTGTGTCGAGAAACCGGAGGCAAGATACGATGCACGGTAACTCCCATGCGTGGGTCGAGGACATGGAGCTTTGCACATCATAAGTTATGTGTTGCAATTACGGGTATTACCGGAGTACCAGATCTAGGCTCTGGCTAGACTGTTGATCGCCAATCAGAGTGTATGAGGTATTTATTCGGTACAGTTCCGTCACTTCCGTGCAGTTTCCGAAACTACCATTTGAATTACCAGCTCACAGTCTTGGCTCGCAGATGGGCGCATCAAACTGGTGGGGACCTTCGCGACCGACAATTGAAGCAGCTGCACTTCATGGGTACTACTGTTACTGTAGGATTCACATCCTCCATCTTGAATTGTTGGCGACGAAGGAATGAAACAGACGTAAGACTCGCTTAATGTTGATATGTTTGACTGAAGCTGGCCTGGGCAGTTCTTCGCGAGTTGTTATGCCCGTCTTAATTCCTGCTCAATTACTACAGTACGTCAACGAATGAAACAAAATCAAACGTGCATTTGTGACTATTAAAGCGTTGTGACGCTTCTTCAATTGGTGCGTCCCTGGCTGATCAAGGTTTGCGCACTACTGTCACCGGTGCTGTGCAAGCGTGCCACAACAGTAAGTTCCGTGGTGGAACCCTTCGGCGATTCGAATTTCCATGCCATGCCCCACACGGGGGCGCAATGGCGCCCTTGTGTCCTTCTTTTCCGTATAAAAGACCACCGCCTAGCTGGGATGTAACTAGTGACGGAACTCTTAAACTCCCTCACACACTCACGATGCTTCAAATTGCTCTGCTTGCTGCCCTTGCCAACCTGGCGATCGCTGTGGTGTCCGCTCAGGACCCTGTTGTGTTCAACACATCGAGCCCTGTCTTCGGCGGTTCACTGACGAACTGCGGTACGTCTGGGCCGGTGTCTTGTGGGGACGACGGGGATTCGTCCGAAGTGGATCTTTGCTGCTACGAGTCTCCGGGGGTGAGTTGGATCCGATGCCTACCAATGTCTTGGTGTTGCGCCCAACTGACGCACGTTTAAGGGGTTGCTGCTACAAACACAGGTACGCCAGGGGGAGCGCGATTGAATTCCCATCAAATGATTAAGAACGCGGTCTTTATTGTTACTGTAGTTCTGGGATTACAATCCCGCAGTTGGGCCCGCTGACAGCTGGACGATTCATGGTTCGTGACCTGAATTTCCTGTGCGCGCTCAGGTTTACTCAACAAGGTGGTCCGGGGCAGGTCTTTGGGCGGACCGGTATGCATTCTGCCCGTTAGTAGAAACGGGCAGCTTTCTGATCAATGTTACTTCCACAGCTGCGATGGCAAGCATACCGGTAACTGCGACAGGAGCCGTGATTACAACAACATCGGTGAAGTACGTTGTCTGCAGTCGCGTAGATTCGTCCTTCTGATGTGTCGTTGGGGTCCAGCTCATGGAAGAGCACGGCGAGGAGGAAACTTTGTCATTCATGAAGACCCACTGGGTCGACAACCAGGGTAGAGATGAGCACTTTTGGGAGGTATGACGGGCATGAATATTGTGTTGCCCTTTGCTCACGATCTTCAAGCATGAGTGGTCGACGCACGGGACTTGCTACAGCACCTTGAACCCTAGGTGCCTTCCCCGTGGCAGTCCACGGGGTACCGAGGCGGTGCTATTTTTCAAGCGGGTCGTCGAGCTGTTCAAACAACTGCCTACCTATGATTGGCTCGCGCAATCGGGCATCACTCCCAGTGAAACCCGTACACACACCTTGTCCGAGGTGCTTAACGCGCTCAAGGGAGCCTCCGGAGTTCGTAGCATCCCATGTTTTGCTGCTCGACCCTTGTACTGATGACAAAGCTCGCCCGCAGTTTACCCCGGCCCTCCAATGTTCCGGCAGAGGGAACAGAGTGATTCAAGAGATCAGTTGGTATTTCTATATCAGGGGCTCAGTCATCGATGGCCAGTTCATCCCCATTGGTGAGAGGAACAATCCACACAGTATGAAGTATCATGCTTACAGTCACCCCAGACTCCCCGATTGACAGTAAATGTGCATCGAGCGGCCTCAGTTATTATCCCAAATCCGAATCCGATTGATGAGGACAACGTCGAGACATGGTCGTGGTTGGGTCGTATGTTTCGGTGGTGTGCCGCACTATCTCGTACAGAGCTCTTTGGACAGATCTTTCAAACAACCCTCTGATTTTCTTGTTCAATTTTCACTGAATTAACACGAAAAAAATTTGTTAGTTTGTACCTTCTATTAACACAGTATTTTTTTATTTTTCCTGAGAAACCCTGCTGCGTGTCAAATGGAAAATAAAGACGTCTGTCGCGCCTGGGACCTGGGTGCCATGAAAGTCGCCAACATCGTTACTGTAGCCGAGTTTGAACGGCCGAGCGGAGTTTCACAATAATATAAACCTGCGCCCATGACAAGTATGACAGGCAGCTGTGTGTAAAGCATGTGATGTGATGGTTCGAAGTCGGATACACAAGCGAGGGGACGAGCGTTCACGTTCACATGATCGGAAACTATCGGAATCATGTCCTCGCTTGCACTTGACCGTCCACTTGCACGGTTTCCTTCGAAAGTAGGACGTGGTGATAGAATGTGTTGAAAAGATTAAGGACTGGATCTAGAGACAGTCCACATTCATCTCCGGATTCTACCGTTGCTAGGGTTGTCTTGACCCAAGTTACTAATTTAATGTTTGGACGTGTTTGTGCAGAAAACACATTCAACTTCACGAAGTTGGGCAACCTTGATGGGCGGGCATAAGGCACTCAGTGGGCGCAAGGCACGCAAATTGGAGTGAAAAGCATTCAAGAACGACCGGCTATGTTTCCCAGGGGTAATCAGTTAACAAAGTACCTTATGACTGAAAATGACTATCAAAACAGAGTCCAGGATAAATCAGTACGATGGACAAGGATCTTACGCATCTAGAGCTGTGCAACCCTGTCGAGGACGGACTGCTTAAGCTGTGAGGTTTCATTAAATTCGACTGCTCGTGGAATTAACGTGGAAATATAACTTACTGCGGGGCTGTTCCCTTGCCTATCAAAGAATGATAGGAAGAGCTCTTGCGCTACCCACGCATTTTGAATGGCGCCGAGGTCTCGTATAATCAGGGCACGAGGCTGCTTTGGATCCGGAGGAGCGAGTACCAGATCCAATGGAGTACCTTTAACCATTGGTGTGTTAGGGAATGCACTCCTCAGCTGCCCGATAGGCGCTTGGAGCTTGAGCTGCTCGTCTGGGGACAACTCCCCGGCTTGTTGAGTAATCCTCTGCCGCTTTTCTAAGGCTCGAACGAATCCGTCCCGGAGATGAGAGTAGGTTGTATTGCGCGTAGGGACTGCGATAAATGCGTTTGTCAAATGATGCACACTTGAGTTAGCTCAAAAGAGTGACGTACCTATACGGAGAATGCATGCCGTACTGCGCACAATGTACTGTATCTTCTCTTCTGGACTCGCCGATGACGGTATCTAGCTCAATGTGAGGAGAGTTGGTGGGCCAGCCTCTAAGTGAACGGTGACCTTCAAGTTTGGGTTTGCAAGATCTGCATAGAACGCAGCCGAGTATACTTTGATCTTTAAGAATGACACGGTGCGCACGCCGACACCAATTAGAGTGAATTCCGGAAGAGAGCCCTTGAATGGTATTCGCAAGGTGGTCGGGAATTCGATAGACGTGGCCGGATCGACTGGAGGGGGTTTGGCTAAGAAGGCATCAAATACTACAGAAAATACAATACTCACCTACTGTTGTCTCTTTGTTACGAAACGTGTCCGAGTCGAGATGGACAATGCCCACTCCCAGGGATAATGCTAGGGCAGCGACACCAAACGTGACGGGTGTCAGACGTTGCGGTCGTTGCTTGACCGCATTTGGGAGATAATTGAGATGGGGCCCCCTGTGGCGAGAACTTGAAAGGGCTGAGATGAGTATGGGGCGTAAGATGATCATCCCAGTTGTGCCTTGGTCGAGTTGGCGTTCCGGAGAGTTGGGTCAGAAACGGCCCGGACGTTCTATTGAGTGAGTGACGCGTCCTCAGCAGGCTATCCTTGTACCAGACTGCGCAGTACTAGTGTTGACCACAGTAGTCTACGACGCGTCACCCCAAGAGAGCATATAAGTGCGCCAATAGTTTCGTGGTTCGCCCCATTCTCTTCCTGCAACGATCGTCTTGGTATTTAGCCTCCCGCGATGGACGCCTCCTTTGACATATCACAGTCGCTTGACCCTTCCTCAGTGTCATATCTCGACGTTCTGAATTCCTTCGTTATGGAGGAAGAAGAAATATCTACAACCCCAGAATCGTCCACCATAGAAATCCCTGATCTGTCGCGCGAACAAGCGGCCATTGTGAAGCAGCGTGCATCTCTCCAAACCTACCTCTCTTCACTCCCATACAATGCCGAGTCGGAGGAAGACATGCAAGCACGGCTCGAATTTATTCTTGGTAGAATAATCATCTGTGCTGAGGCTAAGAACTGGCTTGTGCTCGCCACTTGGGACGGCGTCTTACAATGGTGCGCACTTGCAGCCCAGCATATATTACTCTTTATCAAGTACTGATCATCGTAGCTGGTTACTCATGCGTTATCCCGTGCCCATTCGTATACGCGCCAAGCTCGCGCGGCTGTATTATGAACTATGCATTCTTCCCGGCATTGAGCCACGCTTGATTCGCAGCTGGGCCGACATGTTCTCTAGGTTGCTCGCCGGAAAGTCGGATGCGCGTCGCAAACTTGAGCCCGAAGACTTACAACTTCCCTGGAAACCCCTCTGGCGAGTCCTACAGAGGGAACTTTGGCCTAGAACTAGATTCCAAGACGTATCGTAAGCAATTGTCGGCTTTGTCGAACCAATACCCTAAAGGGATACTTTTCAGGCGCAATGTCGTGAACATATTTCTCTATATGGCTGAAAGGTCTAGGTGTTACTACCCTGCAGGTGATATACCTGAGATGCTTGAGAAATTCATTCCTCTTATCACTCAAGAGGTTTGTTAGCATTCCCAAACACCAGGCGATGTATACTTATTTCCCACAGACGTATTTGACTATGATTCCAGTCATGACTTCGTTTCTTCCGCCGACTCATATCCACTTATACCTTCCAACTATCTTCAAAATCTGGGAAGCTTTCAATTCTACGCTACTGGATGACAGACTGATCGATTTTGTGGGAGAACTGTCCGAAGAGCACGTTGCTGGAACTATGGGAAAGGCTGGAGAGGACGGTGGCGCGAAGTGGAAAGATGTCGGCATCTGGAGTGAAACGGAATGGACCGTTCTCATGGGCAAAGCGTTGGGATCAATGAGTACGCTCGACAAAATTCTCACCGCCGCAGTGTTAATCTGAGTTGTCCACAGATGTGCCGGTAGGAGCGATTCGGGTGTGTCAGATTATTACTGCCTCAAATTGACGCTAAACATATCCTTCTCGATCAGGGTGCTAGCACCACAGGCGCGTATGCGGATTCGAAAGCCAGTCCCTCCATTCTTAAGATTAGAAAGACCATCAACCGTTTTTGTGAGTCGGCTCGGGCTGTCATCGGAGCGATGCTGAACCTGCAGCTAGCCTCTCTCGCAAAACTCATGGTATATTCTATGGCCGTTGACGCGCCCGTCCGTTCCGAGGCTTCACCTTCGCCAGGTGAAAAGAGATTTCCTTCCCGTCAAGTTGGTTATCTCGCCGGTTCGAAAGCGATGGAGTCGTTGGATAAGTTTATTACGAGCACTGAGTCCTTTTTCCACCCTTCGAATTCCGGGTTGTGGTCCCTGAGTGTTCGCCAGAATATTGTTTTCTTCTTTCTTCGGGCTAATCATTAGCTCCTCTAGTTAACCCAATTCCTCCGTTCTTTAACCTCGGAGTTCTGCAAGCGCTGGCACGAAGAAGAGCTGCCAGGCTGTAAAACCCCTCTTGTCCGCTTCCACCTATCATCGTGGCGAAATGCTGACCTATTAGTTTGCAGACACACCGATTGACCCCCACTATTCGCAGAGCTTTTGTTTTGACCCTGAGGACACCGGCCCTTCTTGCTATGTTCTCAAAGGATCCCCTTTCCATGGGGCTTGCACAAGGTGCCTTGCGTTCTTTAGCCTTTCTGGAGCCCGCTCTTGTCATGCCCGATCTTTTGGAACGCGCATATGGTGGGTTAGAAGTGGTTAACGAAACCCACCGCACCACTGCTGTCCTGAGCATGCTTGCAAGCGTGTCACTGCCCTTGTCGTCAGAGACGATATGGCTAGGAGGGCAGAAACACATTCTGCCTTTGCTCGAGATGTGTATCCCTGGCATCGACCTCGTAAGCTAATTTTCGTGATTGTAATGGGCCACTACTGACGTCCATTTCCGAAGAATGACCCCGCCAAAACGATTTGCGCGACCATGTTCATTATTGCCGTTGTTCAGAACATAAAGATCGGAGACCTTTCGTCTACTCAATCAGGATTATCGTTCTCTAGCGATGCACCTGGCGAAAGTATGGACGTAGACGAGGAGATACGGCTTCCAGATGGAACAGAGTTTGGGTCTCCGACGTTGAGCAAGGCTGAAGAGCGAACTCTAGTCCGTGAGAGTACGGCAGGATTTGCTGGTGCGTTTTTACCCGTCAATCGATGTCCTGACGGGTCTGTTAAGTGGCGCCGCAGATTGGGTTACATCTCTGTTCCGCCGCGTTTTGTCCCTGTACGAAAATCTCCCTGAGGAAGGTGGCAAGAAGAACACAACTGGTGGGAGGCAGGAAGAGAGCGTTATCAAGTCGATCAAGAGCATGTTGGATCTCGTCTGCCTTCACCTCTCGGACCCACTCTTCGATCTCGTCCTAAAGCTTGTGTATGATTATGTTACGGCGAATGCGAAGTCAAATGCCGTAAAAGCAATAGGACAGATGATTTCAAGCCTTGCGCTGGCTCATCCTTCCAAGACAATTAACAAGTTTCTTCCCTTCTGTTTGTCACAGATCAAGGATGAGCTAAAACATGGAGCTTCGAGCGTCCGAACAACCTCGAGCCATGTTGCAATTCCTTCTGACACTACATTGCACTGGAGTGCGGCATCATTGCTGTAATTGGTATTCCTTCATTAATGGTTGTTGTATGTAGATATGTCCATTCTTCGCGGATGTTTCGGCCACGATGGCACTGCGGTATGTATTTACCAGGCAGCGCAGAACAAGCTTCCCTGACAACCTTTCAGCTTCTCAAGCATAAGGCAGATATTATGGAGCTGTTATCTTTACTCGCAGACAAGACCTTCAGCGAGAGAGGGTACAGTGGTACAGGGCGCCTCATCCAACGCGTGCTTAATACGCTGGTTGGAGTGTACCCTCTCAACGCACGGTTCGTAAATACCGATGTGTGGAACAGTGAAGGTATATAATTTAGATCGAATGTATTTCCACTTGGCTGACGGAAGAAACTCAGGTTTCGACAGGGATCATAACTCGGTCTGGGGGAAATTACATAGGGTCGAGGATGTTAAGATCGAGTGGCATGGTGGGTTCAGAAGTCCCCCGTCCAATCGTAGCAAGGGTCTTATTCTGCTGCAGTCCCATCGGATGAGGAGATCTCCTTTATACTTCAAATCCTAACCCATGTCGTATCCCCTGCGTTGGACAAGGTCGAAGCCCTTCTACCAACCGCCAGTTCCTGGGACGGGATTGCTCGTAACGACTTCTGCCGGTAAGCTCGAATGGCTCTTTTCGTGAACCTAGGATAACCGAGGAAGCATGGTACAGGTATCTACACATTGTTAGATCCGCATGGCAGGGCTTGCCTACGCTTTGCAAGGAACCTCCAAAGACCATAGCAGAAATGGGATTAAATGTGAATTCGGAGGTCGAACGTCTTGTCGTACAGACAATCGATGTTGAGTCCGGTTTCGCCCTCGTTGACCCATCGGACCAGCGGCATCAATTGGCATATAGTCAACGTCTACGGCTGGGCGAGTACTACACGGTGCAGCTTTGGCACTTAAGCAAGAGCATGAGGGCGAGGATCACATCGACGCTGTTATATCTGTGGTCAAAGGTATCGACTCTTATTTGCTAGACTATGCCCTCAGTAGAGGGGACTTTGATAACTTGCAAAAGAGTTATGCTACCGCTCGAGAGTCAGTGACCCGCGTCACTCCTTCACGAGATGTTCTTAATGTGCTCCCTACAGACTTAATCGAGCTTGGGCCAGGCAGAAAGAGAACTCGCGTCTTGTCCATCTCAAACGTGCTCTTGTCTATCACAGTGGACGAGTATACATGCATGCCTTGTACCGACGACGATCCGAGCTCGACAATCACCTTATCAAAGATCTCGTAGATATGTCGCTCTCACCGTATACGAGGGTCCGAAGGTACGAGTTCCTCTATTATTGATAGAGCCCCTCACTGAAGCAGAGTAGACATGCACAAGCAGTTCTGAGTAATGTTTGCGGAGTAAGTGACACGTCGTGCCGTAGATGTTTTCCTCTGCTCACAGTTCACAGTACTACGTTAGGTCAACCAAGTTGATCCTTCCGTCTGTCTTCGATGCGCTCGTTAAGGGATCTGATCCGGATCGTATGAAAGGTGCTCTGTATATTCTATGGAGTAAAGGGCTTGGTCTGTCCATACATAACTTATTCCATATACAATTGCTGATATGAGTGCAGCCGTATATGCCATCGCTGGTAAGGTATCCGTGTGGTATCCGTTGGTTCTGTCCTCATAAACTCGCCGTGAAGACCCTAAAGACCCTGATCTGTACGGTCGGTACCTTTTGACATTACTCGAGTGCCAACATCAGGAGAAGGTACTGTACGAGTATCACATCTTATGACATGGCTAACTTGAGTTCTTGTAAGCCTTCCATCCAGAAGTTGGTCACCTCCGTTGCACATGATGCGATCGCCAATCTAGCAGAAGAAACGACAAGAACAGATGCCTACCTTGAGAACGCTCCCCAAGCCAAGATGATAGTGGATGCCCTTAAAGCAGAATTATCTGCTGATTCGATCGACGATGATCTTTTAAATGAGGCCCTTCACAAGTCTATCGCGCGAAGCGAAGCCAGGGAGAGAAAGTATAGCCAAACAGTAAGCGTTACACGATGCAAACGGGATTTTCATAAATTAATTGTCCATACAGATATCGGCTATCGCAGAGATTGCTCTCCGACCTACAACACACGTAAGTACTGGGCTGAGTTAGGCATGGTAGCTGACACCGTGCCAGTGGCGATACATACATTTGGCCCTTCAATTCCTGAACGGACTTCTCCGCAGAGATGTCGTGCCTCCATCCGACGTGGCCAAACTTTTCATCAGCCACACCCTAAGCCCACATGCGTCGCTACGGGGAACTGCCCAGAAGTCAGTGTTTACATTCACTAGCTGAAATCCGTGCTAAGCTACTCTTATAGAGGTGTCATAAAATTGATGAATATGATAAAGATGCGCACGTACTCGCGAACATCAAACGACCTTTGGCTGGACGAGTGGATAAGTCCCGTCGCGAAATACGTGCCGATCACGAGCGACCCCGATTTCTACGCTTACCTTAGTAGGGTGCCTTCGATCTCGGATGAGTAAGCTACCACGGGACGTGCCTGCCGGGCCTGGAATATGTCACTGACATGGAAACTCCTGCAGGGCATACTACTATGATAAACAGGTCTCTGGTTTTCTTGTATGGACGCCTGAAACAAAGGTTTATACTCCCATTCCTGCTGGAGACGCACCGATCACATGGGAATCGTCATCTGAGAGTGCCCTCGAGGCCATCGGAGAGGTTGTTACTCAACCGGAATATTTTGAGAAACTAATGGCGCTGTGGGGACAAGAATCGAGTCGAAATGTGACTTCTCCCGAGCTCAGGACGGACAATGTTGCGTTCATCAAAACTATTGGTATTCGTTTCACCTCTGAATGGTCTTGCGGATGCTCAAGTTGGGGGTATAGCTAAGATGTCTCAAGGCTCGGGCTTCGAGAACATTCTAAACTCGGCAGAACAGCTATTGTGGGACACGGATCGATTCAAACAACGGGCGGGAGCTGAAGTGCTTGCAGGAATCACGCGCGGTATCGCAACACTCCCTCTGATTAAGTTTAAATTTGGCTTAGCCATTGACGTTATAGGTGCAAAGAATTGGCCAAAGCAACACTTCGACCAGCTATGGTCTTGGATAATTTCGCGTTTAGACCGCATATACACTAGCATTAAACCAGACACTATTGGCTTATGGGAAACTACTTTTACGGTGAGTCTGTCCCATTCATTCAGTTAGCAGCGGTCAAACCCCTTCATAAGGCACTATTGGAAGGCCGAGATCCGCGACGTGTCCCTGCTCTATCGGATTGGATCCTCTCACTACCACTCGATTTCTATGGTGATTCTGCATTTGCGAGTATGTATGAACCACACCATTTGCCCTATAGTAACTCACCGGCCCCGTTAGCGATAAAAACGCTCACAATTTTGTCAATCTTCTTGGACTATGTCGGATATCGTGATGTCCCCTTACTCGACCGATATTTTCCTATTTTTCTCGGGGGGATGGATGTCAGCTTCGCAGAGGTAGCCATCTATAGCATTCTGCTCGTTAAGTTCTTGACTTACTTTTTTTTTAGATCAGGGTTACCATATCTGCAAATCTATACATGATTACAACGAGGCGATGGAGACCGAACTACCCATCGGTTGACAATTTCCTGCGCTCTGTTGCCACAACTGATGATCCCCTTTTCATTCGGCGCGTCTTCTATTCCCGCTCTAACTGCAACCTAGGGGCTAATATTCTCACAGACGTGTAAACTATCTCTCGCATATCGAGGCGTTCGCAAATAAACTGTCAGACTGGAAGGAGGAACGCCTTCCTCCGCCGCGGGTCAATCAGTCCACGGTGGGTCTTTCATCCTTCCCTGGGACTACAACTAAAGTCAGAACGCAATAGTATGACAAGGTCGGCTTAACTTGTAAGTGGTTCTTACAAGGTGCTCTGCAATTGATTGTCTGAGTTTCTTTAGTGCTGCGGTGGCTATGGAACTCGTTTTACAATCCCCAAGCATCCTCGATGTTCCCATACCTGCTTCCTCTCCTGTGTGTTGGTCTGTATATGATCTCGCTTTCATTTTCTAACCCATGTTTTTCGTTAGGCCCGAGATTTTCCGCATGTCTGAGCTTAGTGATAATCCGGAACTTCAAACCCATAGCCATGCCGTTTTATATATTATCTCTGCCGTCGCGCCTCCCCCAGAATCCATCGAAGCCACATGTGATAGCTTTGTCCAGGCCATTAGTTCTTCCACGGTACGGACACGCTCATCTAAACCGAATCGATGACCTTATTCTATATTAGTCATGGCGCATCCGCCTGAACTCGTTGCCGACCCTCGTTGTATTCTTCTATCGTAATCTCATGGGGGTATCAGACGCAGGTGTCTCTAGGATCATGGATCTCATGCTTAGCTGCCTTTCCGACGACAACGTGGAGGTACGGGAAATGGCATCAAGCGCGCTTTCAGGAATCGTGAGGGTATCACAGCGTCAAAGTATCATACCCTTGAGGGTAATGCCATACTGAGCCGTATTCACACACCCCATATTGATGTAGACCCTAGGACCACTTTGTTAGTCTTGCGCGCAAAATCAGACTTCCTAGCCGACGAGACCCAGGCTACGCCGAGTCCTTGCGAACACTGCACTCTTCGATTCTTGGACTCTGTGCGCTGATCGAGAGCTTCCCATATTCTGTCGAGAAATGGTTGCCACCATTAACAGATAGTCAGTCCATCTTCATGTGGAATTGAGTTCCTACTGATTCCGTCTTACCTCAACTAGTCCTTGCTTTACATGCCACGGATCCTCCACCGATATCTACAACTATCCGTAAGATGGCTTCCGATTTCAAGAAGGTACGTATGCGGTCCTTTTGCGTCTTCTGCGAGCTTAGCGGATAACACATCGGATTGGACAGACCCATCAGGTACGTTCTGAAGTTAGTAGCTATGCCCGATTCTCTGACATGATTTTTCCATCAGGACACGTGGCACCGTGACCAGCTGGCGTTTGACGAAGATCAACTTCAAAACCTATCAACAATGCTTGTTGGCACGTCGTATTGTACGTTGTTGGTGTGCCGTTGACCGCGTGCCTTTGATATTGACTCGCGTAACAAACAGATGCCTGAGCTTTGCCACGGTCATCCATAAATGAATACACTATACTTATTGCACGTGTAGGTGTCGTGGACGACCTGAAAACCGTAACCCATGTTAGACACCGTAGCAAGGCTTTTCATCATCTACTCACTATCCACAAATGATTTGCCGTGATGCCACCCACTTAACTTCTGTGCATTCTGGGACGGGTGCTCGTAAAACAAAGAATATAAACACACCACTAATACCGCGGTAGTTGTCCAATGTCGTTAGGCCAATCGATAAGCACGCTCGGTTCGAGGCATGACCTACACGTTGCACTGAAGGACTTGATCATCTCGTAAAGTCATTGGCTTCTCGCGTTTGTACAGAACTGGGCTGTGCCTGTGAAGATCGATGTCAGCCAGTGGCTCTTCAGGGAAAGAGGCTTCAAATTTTGAACAACAACTGCTCAGAGCTAAGGTACTCGAATTTGTAGGGGCCCATTTTAGGGCCGTGGAGCTATATGATTACCGTGACCGCCGTCATCTCCCACCGGCGCTACCGTGAGTCCCCTTCGCTGACGTACTCTCCCATCACTGTTTTGCGCCCTCGCTACATTGACAACGACAACGACATGACCTGCGCTTAAATCAAGCCGCAAGGCTGCCAGCCCGGGTCCCCTCCCTGTCATCGTCCTAATATGTCGTAAACACCCTCGAAATGCCAACGAATTAGTCTATAATCTAGGACGCTCAGACGAATTCCTCCATGCCCTCGCTCGTCAGCGGCTGAGGCTAAGCCGCCAAGAGCTGTTCGGAGGTGTATCTGCCAATCTGGTAACTCTGGTTTGGCAAATTTGCATCTTTGATCAAAAATCGTCTTGATCTTGATCAGAAGACATTCACGCAAATGTGCCAATAATAGTGTAATTGACAGTAACTTATTATGTGTGTATATGGCAACTTTCTGGCTAATGTTGTACGCGAGTACGTATGAAATGAAATGTACTGTACTGCTCATTACGAGAAGGCGGAGATTTTCCGAGTCAGAGGGTCAGAGGGTCCGAAAGTGTACGGAGTGACGGTGGTGCTACAGTACATAATAAATTGCGGAACGTGAACAAGCGGTTGAAATATGGTTCAATCTCGCCCAAGAAGGCAAGCCGCCAGGTGTGCGTCAGAGTAATGAATTGCATTCCGGGATGGAGATGAACGCAATGGTACTCGGAGACCGTATCAGTTTGACCATAATGAACCTGAGAAACTTGGGTACTACGATGAGTAAACAGCTAGCGCCCAAGGGAAGCAAGAATCACAACGACAAATTCTTCATCTTTTGGGTCTGCCATCGATTCAGTATTGGAGGCGCTCAAAGCAAGTACAGTCTACTGTCTGTACTGTACAATCCCACGATTTCGCCGACCTACGCGGGCGTCATGGAAGCTGCACCTTACCCTTTAGGATGATATTCTAACCCCGGTTGGAGTCGGCAAACCTGGCTGTCCAGTAAAGCCTCAAGCGCCTGATCAGGTTAACATGAGGCTGCCGCACGACGCCGATGGCGGACGTGATACGGAAAAACTGCGGTATAGGGGTATGGGTCGATGTGACAGAAATCAAAGAATTCTAATAGAACGGCGCAGGGTCTAGATGTGGAGCAAAATATCCACCACAAACAGTGGCGCAAAGACCAAGTATCGCACAGCGAAAATTATAGGTGTTGTAGTAGAAAGAAAGGGCGGAAGTGCATAGCCATTTCAACGTGTGGGGGAGGAAATGAGGATGTGAGCAAACAATTCCATTATTATCGGAGATGTATATGTATTGATGGACGGGCCATCAAGCTGGATTATGAAGTGAAGCGCCTGGACCGTGGATCATGCCCAAGATGTCATCAAACTGCAACAAGGCAGTTGACTTGGAATGGGGGGAGAATGCCCTGGATGACGGAGGTCACCGTAGGGCTAGCCAATATATCTAGCCGTGGACGCCATATAGTACAGATTATGTCTGTCGCCGCTGAAAACGAAGAGGCACTGATGATCGGGTGGCTGATAATTACACGTGTATGTATGAATGGGCTATCAATATTTCAACCACGTTGCGATTGACGTTAATAAGTCTGATGTCAGAGTAACGATGACAATTTAATTTTTCGGCGGTGGAGGGAAGCAAGGTAGGGGGTTTGAAAGAGAATAAGGAATGATTAGAAGGGATGATCTAAGGAGGTGTACTTGTAGGTGTAAGGGCAAGTGTAGACACGACGAAGGGGCGTGTTGGGGGAGTTTACGTAATAGAGACAGCACGTTGTGATCTGATTGGTTAGTTTTGTAAAAAATAAATAAATAAAATAAAGGACGCGACATCTTCCGTGCCAGGGCGAGGGCGAGTGAGCGTGAGGACGGCTGCCCTTACCTTTCCTTCTGCACCCCCGACCACCACCCAATAGAACACGCCTTTGCCTCCTGCCCTCCTTTTTTTTTATAATATCCTCATCCTCATCATCTCCCCCTTCTCTTTCTTCTTCATCCTCTTCACCTTTTTCCCGTCCGCACTCCTCGGTCCCTCTTGTCCGTGCCGTGCTCTAATCTATTCCTCACATATACTCCAGCTTCCTCTCTTCTTAACGACTCTCATCATCCGTGGCATCTCTATTCCCGCAAATTGATTATTGATTCGTCCACCCAAGCACCTTTTTATCTCCCAAATTGCATTGGATTTCTTATCCTTAACTCGTTCGTCCTTTCCCAACCTAGCATTCTCCGTACTCGCTTATGCTTCCACTCTTAATTTAGTTTCTATGCCCATTGAGGTTGTATCCTCTCCTTCGATCACCGATACCTTGGACTCGTATAGCGAGTATTCGTACCAACCATCCCTCTTTGCGAAAATCTCAAGAACTGGTCCGGCCAACAATTGGATAATACAAGAACAAGCTATTACAATGGAAGACTCTGCAGCAGATGTGAGTTCTCATCGATGTCTCTCTTCGGCGCCTTCTTCTTTTCCTGCTTTGACTTGATAGTTTGGAGCAAAAACTCATGTCATTTCTCTGTTTGTCCCATATCAGCGCCGTAATCATCAAATCAATGCTGTGTACAGCAATCAAACCGCGCCTCAGGGCTTGTCCTCCTTCCAACCCCCTCCCTTCTTCCCTCGTTCATCCTCACTAGACAAAAATGCGTCACCCGATCATTCCATGTCATCGGAATCGTCACTTTCTGCAGGTATGTCGGGTTTCGTCTTACTTGAGGCCTAACTCACGACTTTCTAGGGAGCGCATCCTGGGAGCTCGCAGACGGTCTCGCTCGTCTAAACATTAACGGCGGGTTTGATGCGGCAGAAAATATTCGCGGTCCAATTCGTACGCCTCCAAAGACCAAAATGGCTACGGAAACCGTTGTACAACTTCACGATTCGAGCCCACTCGAGTCCTCCGATACTAGTTTAGATTCCGGACCTTCTCCACCTACTTCCGATGAACATCTTGCCCTCGTCAATCATTCACGTGTTTCTTCCGCTGACACGACTGCCTCGAGTCAGCTTTCCGGCTCCAGTCACACCCTCGCATCCTCTGCCCTCGGCTTGAAGGTTGGCACTGAGCAAAGGGATAGGCCTCATTCTTATAGCGGCGGTTTATCAACCGCTGATCTTCAGCGTTTGCGTGGTGTTGGCGCTAGTCCACCCGATGGCGAGCGGGCTCAATGGAGCTCCGCTGTTGATAGACAAGCCCAGTACGACCAGCCTTTGTATCCATCGTTGTCCAGCTATCCCCGCCAACCAGCTTCTGTAACGGAGGACCTTCAGGTGGATTATGCCACGCAACAGCGGCAGTTCCAACCACTGGATGGGTCTATACCCAGCTCGCAAGCATTTAATGGTCGAACCGGTGGCACTCTCAACGGTGCAGCTACTTATCGTTCGCAGCCAGCGCGCAGTTATACCGCAGGAGTCGTCACGAACGGCACATATCCCGGCCCTCCTAGCCACACGGCCCATCTCTCCCTCGGGAACGCCCAGCAAGTGTACGACATGATGATGCAATCCCATGAAAATCCCACTATTGCTCGCGTTCAGCAGCCTAGTGTCTTCCGTGCGACTCACCAGCATTCCTCGTCAGATCCACTCCACCTTCGTGAAGCTGCTGCTTTACTCGGCAGCGGCTTGCCTCCTTTTGCCCAGCCGGGTCTTTACCCACCGGCCCTCGGCCCACCCACCATGGGCATTTACCCTAATCAGTTTTATGCCCCCAATGAGGCTTATACAAATGCAGGCGTAGCTGCCCAAGTCATGGCTGCCGCCCGTTTACAATCCCAATTCCACACACCATACAATGTCAGTCTTCCAGGACAAAACGTCTCCACTGGACTTGGGGATAGCCAAAACAGTAGTTCAAGTGTCGACTCTAATGGCAATGGACCCTCTGCAAACAACCGTAAATTGGGGTTGTACAAGACCGAACTGTGCCGCAGCTGGGAAGAAAAAGGTACCTGCCGCTACGGACCAAAATGTCAATTCGCACATGGCGAGGATGAAATCCGTAAGGTATCAAGACACCCTAAGGTTGTTCCTCTCTACTATTGCATTATGGTCGTATACTGACTCGGTATATAATATAGTATAAAACAGAGATTTGTCGAGTAAGTTATGCCACCTCATATCTCGACTTCAAAGTGATGACGGTCCCACTTTCAGACCTTTTGGGTATCTGGTTCCTGCCCGTATGGAAAACGTTGCTGTTTCATACATACCGAGTTGCCAGCAAACGGTGCAGCTCCAGGCGCGGATGGTGTTCCTCCACCGAATGTCAACCAAACGCGTGGCCGCTCCGACAGTGACCCGAATGACGCACCAGTTTCTCTTCTGCAGCGTATATCTGCTAAGCGCAACCAGGAAGTTGCCACGGCCACAGTAGAAACAAGCTACCAACCTCCTTCGCGACCACGAACAGGATCTCTCAGAGTTGATACGTCGTCGCTCGACCAGCCCTCCTTAAAACAGCAGCAGAACAAGTCTGCATATCCGACGTTCACCACGAAAGGCGGTTTGTTCTCCCAGCCCAATGAATCCTCTGGTGGGCTGTCCCCCGGGCCCGTCACTGCTGGCCCAGATCTTGGAAGTCGGCAATTTATGAATTTTTCCCAGGTTTGTTTGAGGGTATTGTTTCTAAGTGATTTTGCATACTCATCTTTGTTTTGAAGGGTGCAAAGCAGGGTGTCACGCGAACCTCCGGATCAAACGTCCGCCACTCTTTCAATGGCACTGAGATTGGCCTGAACCTCACGCCTCCACCCGCTGCTCCATTTGCCGCACCTCAACCCGAAACTGCTGTGCCGCGCGCGAGTGGGCACTCACGCTCTGGGAGCGTTGGTAACTGGGTTAGCCTTTCGCGCCATCTTGCCGCGCCATCGCCGTTGCATGGCCCGCAAAGTGCAAGCCCCGCCAATGAGGGCAAGCTCAGCACGCCATGGTTGTCACCTGATCAGGGTACGCGCTACGCCGAGAAGGCCTCCGCTTGGGCTTGACCGAAAGCGGATGTATAATATAAAGCCAAGTTGGAGTCCATCCCCATCGTTGTACTACTTTTCCACGTTCCCTCCTTAAGAGTCTGTGCTACGTTATGCTTTCACGTTCTACACTTTCATTTCCTTTGCTCCAATGATATTTGACGATTGTTTGATGCCACCTCTTCCACGAATATTGTCTGCTCTCGACGTTGATCTTACCCAACAAATCTCACCTACAAAGTTGTTTTTATCGCCAACTCATTCACTGTACACATTTCCCCCTTTGTTATCTCGTATCTCGCGTGTTCATCTCATTGTCGTCCCCTTTAGTAGCCAGCCCAGCCTGCAGTTTGATTTATTGTCTTGTTCGTTCGTCTTGGTCAGTGGTACCAAACCTTTTCTGACACGTTGTTACGCTGCACTTATCACTGCGTTGTTCTCCATCACATGTCCTTATATTAATTGAATGGATTTCGCTCGCTCTGAATCAGAGTACAATGAAGCCATAGCTATTAACCGTAGGCTTGTTCTAAGTAGTAGCATGAGTAATGCGACGACCGGTAACGATTAGTGATAGGCAAATTGACAATGTGCACAAGGTTGATATAGGTCTCCGTTCTGAGCTAGAGTAACACTACCAGTTCACCGACAAGGGGCAAGCCTAGGAAAAAAAGGGTGAAATAATCGATGGCAACTAGGATATTTTATACGCCTAGTGCGGCGAGCTCGCGATAAAATGCGGCCATACGGCAGCGAGCATAGCCAATGTAATCAAAGTCAGGCTTGGCAACGTGTGCCAGGACGTCCTCTCGCGCCTGGACGAGGCCCCATATCGCCCACATGGCATGTGATGAAGGGCTCCATGCGCACACAGCGTTCCCGAGCGCGACGAGCTCTCGCTCGCGCAATGCGGGAGATAGTTCTGGAAAGACAGGCGCTGGCGAGTCGGCAGGCGCGTCGACGAGGGTGATGCAATTCTTAAGGTAGGCGGCGAGGAATGTACGCCGTTCGTCGTGGGTTGGGTATCGTGAGGCGTCGAGCAGGTGTGGTGTTGAACTGTGGTAGTTGGCTGTCCACTCGTTGAAGTGGTTCGCGATATCGAAGGCGGCAGGGTTCGGGGATGCGTACTCAAAGTCGACAACGATAATCTGTTATAGTATGATACAGATCAGTATCGCGAAGGGGAGACGAGAATTAAAGATGGTGAACGGACGGCAGACGAACCTGGTGGTGCTCGGGTTTACCCTCTTCTATACTGTTCAGGCGGAGTATATTGCCGTACTGAGCGTCGTTGTGACACAAGACAGGGTGCGCGTCAACGTGGGTGACTTTGAGCCATCGTAGGTAGCTCTCCCACTTTATCTGAAACCTGTCTAGGTCGAGCTCCTTGCGAATGGCCGGAGAGATCGCAGGTAACCCAAGGACATCTCGTGCGTGGGGTAGCCATGATTGCACATTTTTTCGAAGGCCAATTTCTAAATTACCTCCGTGCGACTGGCCTTCAATGATCTTAAGATCAACGCCGTGAAGCTCCGCCATCCGCGCTGCAATGTATGCACTGATTTGTGGCTCACGGATATCTTTGGCTGTGAGCGTGACCGAATCGAAGTACTCTTCGATGCGTCCATTGGTGAAAGTGCCATAAATACGTGGACCAAGCTTGGATCTCGAAGAAAGGACATGAAGGATCTGTAGCTCCCGTTGGCGTGGGATGAGCATGCCACTAGAGGGACCGTAAACCCGCAAGAGGAGCGTACGGGATGAGGTAGATGGCGAAGACACAAAAAATACGGCATTCGTGAGGGAGCCAGACACTTTCCGTATGCATGGAAAAGGAAGAGGGGCTGTTGTCTGTGACCAAGAGGGTACTCGGAGAATTCTGAGGATGTCTAACAACTGCTGAGCGAAAGCACTCGACTTGAACTGCCTAAGAAGAAGTAGCTGTGAGTATCAGAGTGTGGTAACTATAAGGAGGGGCAGACCGCTATCAACTCCGTCCCTCAGAGGGTGCTGCTAGCTGATGCGAAGCGTGAAGGAATGCACTGTAAGTTGTGCAACTATAAGTAACTTACTTAGCGTCTAAGCTCGCGCGAACGTGAGGTATGCCCTCGAGGAAGCCGCCATGTGCAGAAGAATCATCCGAGCGAAGATACGTGGGGTTACGAAGAGGAATACCCAATGAATGATGGAGTGGTTGGGAGGTCTTCCGGCTGTTAGGGGAGATGGAAGACATGACCGAAGGTCGGTGTAGGTCAATATTTACGTTAACATCTGAAACAGCGAGTTTTGTGGGCATGATGATGATGTGAAAGAAAGGGGCGGAAGGGCGGAATGTGGGAGAAGTGGGGCGATGGCGATGTCACACGACTGGAAATGAAAAAAAAAAACCGAACGCGAAATGGGGAAACTGTATTCACACACATCCACACGTGACAACGTACTAACTAATTGGGAGATTAGCTCATTGCTTATTCTCCGGTTCTCCCACACCTTTGAATCATCATTTTCATTACACGCTGTAATGTTTAGTGTATCAGGTGATTTCAGTTACACTCCCGGCGGATCAAGTTGGATCATCTTGGATGTGTCATTGCACTATCAACACGTCGTACTGTTCGCGTCATGCCGCGGCGTTGAATAAGGGCTCGCATTCCAGAAACGGACATGCTACCGGGATCGCCTCAGCTCAGAAAATGTCATTACGAAGCGGGATATCAATATCCGTCCGTCAGACGGAAGCGCACTGCAAAAGAAGAAGGCTGATCTAAGGAGCAGGATTAGTACTGCAGCCACAACAGTGCCGCCGAGAACAGACGGGCGGGAAGCTGAGTAGCAGCCTGCTAAACAAGCCGTGTTCAAGTTGTCCCACTGCACGTTCTTCGTCACCTCATGATCTCGTTAGGGGTGATTACAAATATGCGTGTTGCGAGAGGCAGAACCACGGACGATGTTTCTTGATCGTTGAGATCCATGTAGCCCAAAAAAAAAAGGAAATACAGGTGAATTTCCTTTTTTTCTGGCTTACCGACGTTGCTAGCTCGACATTTCTATTGTATGTCTTGTATCGGTTGATATTCTGTGTGTCCCGCATATGATTTATTAAGACTTTCATAGAGAACTTGATAGCACGTTTAGTCCGTTGCGAATCTCATCACGGCAGAGAGTCAGAGGGAGTTTCCTTCAAGCGTATGCAAAGAAAGGTATCAAATGCAACTCGAATTTTAAAAAAAATAGGGTTCCTCTTTCCTATTTGATTAGCAGCAACGATGGACCCACATGGTAGCGCGATGAACTTGGGTAGTAAGTTGACCAAGGCGAGCGCTGTCGACAATGAAGACCGCAAAGAGAATTGAAACCGCGCCGAGAAAGGTTTGCAGAGCAGCGGTAACACATGAGGATGCTTGCAACTGTTGCCAGTAAACACAGAGACTAATGACATTGAGACACGAGAGAGACAACCTTTTAAATTCAGACAATTCCTATATGTCTTTCTCCTAGCATCTAAAGGACTTGATTATATTTCGTCGGACAACCGTTCCATTTTTCTCTCGTGCTATGACGCATTCAGGCAGTTCCTGTGAAGTCTTTCTCCTAGCATCCAAAGGACTTGATCATGTTCGAAATATGATCAAGTCCTTAGATTCCAGGAGAGAGACATTACAGGAATTGTCTGAAAGTTTCAAAGCATGAGAGGATAATGGAACAGTTGTCCAACGGCTTCATACCTTCCTCGGGCTCGGTACCTCAGGACGATGCGCGCAAACAATTGTCTCCTCGTCGGGTTGCCCACCAGATTCAACAGCTGTGACAGGTTCGGGGGTGATGGGAATCTTGTAAAACGTAGGCATAGTCCCATTCATAACAATCACAGGCATGACCTTGCTGGTGAGAGGGTTTGTACCAAGACGTTTCACGCGCATGATGTCGTCATTATGGAAGGCAGCTATGGCATCCGAAATAAGTTGGAGCTCCGGATCGGACCCACGCAAGTGCCTGTCCACTTTGACGACCAATAAGATAGCTTTGGTGTCGTCCCTAATACAGACACCCACCTGAGGGGGCCTTCCCTGACTCGCCAAGTAACGTAGCTTCGGCTTGAACATGAAAAATCTGTTCTGTTTCACATTCAGATAGCGAACTACGTTGAAAAGCTGTGCGACAAAGTCGATGTTGCCGTATTCTCTGTCGTCGGGATCCGTCATATTATCCATATGCAAGAGCATGTGGGATGGGAGATCCAATAATCCGTTGCAGTAGTGACAACCTGCGCGGTGAGGGCATCTTTTGCAACGTCTGGTGGAGGAAGATCCGTGACGCGGAAGAACGTCCTGACGGAGGTCTTGATGGACGATTTTTATTTTGTATGCGAGGACATCGTCTTGGGTCCATTTCCTGCCCATCTCGGAGGGACGTGACTTGGGAGGACGAGAATTACGGGCCACCCTGCATTCGTGGATAAGCCAAGACGACGTAAATATTTGCCTGTACTCACTACTCGTGTAGTACTCACCACTCAGGAGAAAGTGGTTGAGAAAACAGGAGTCAGGAGGTGAAACATAATTGACCGATAGAGCGAGACATCATGAATCCTAGTATTTCCCCTTCCGGAACGAACGAAACTTCCCCACGCAACCCTTACTCAATACACGGCTCACCCTCGCTTACTGCTCGTTTCAGACCATAATATCACCTCATACCTCTGAGGGAGTACCCGGACAGATGCAATCATCGACTTCCATTGCATTATCATACCAGTTTCACCGTGGATCTGGATGGAAGGAGGTCGATGCCTCCGATATCAACCACCCCGTCCAGGCTAACTGGCCAAGTCATAAAGTGCCTTGGAAGTTCCCGATTCGTCTTCCAGACTTTCACGTGGCGACCTATCTGCTGCCGTGCAGTGACTGCAGTTGCTAACGGCCCAGACGACTCGAATGCGGACGCACGCATGTCCTCACCAAGTTGACGTATTTGGCGTTCTCGCGTACACCACCGTGACGACCTCCTCCATTAAAGGGAAACTACTATCCAAGGTGAACTGGCTCTCATTACTATTAATCGGCATGCCTGAAGACGCTGTCGCGTCCGGATCCATCTCATGTACAGGTGGCTGAATCTGACCCTTCTTAATAGAAGGGAACTGAAAATACTAGTACTCTGTGCCGCTGTTCAGCGTCATACAAGTAAGTCTCATTATCGTTTCGCTGTCGTCATTTGCATCCCGCTCAAACTTTACTTTACTTCTCGGTCTGTCTCCATTGCGTGTGTTCTTATCAGAGCTGCAATCTATCAACGTATTCAACCTCCGTCCAAGGTCATGGAGTCGAACTTGCCACGCGTAATGCTGGGATGTCCAACTTCATGGACCATATGCTTGGACATCGGGCGCATTAAAACAAACTTTGCTGCCACCCATCTACTCCTAAGCTACTTCGCCATGCACACAAACGAGTCCACGCGGACACTCAAAGTAATATGTTGCACATCTTGCCATCCATGGCCCTCTTGACGCCTTTCAGGATCATGTACACAACCTAGTACTACAGTAGTATCTGTGTTTCACTCCCAGCGCGACTTCATGCTCCTTCGGTTTTCAACATCTGATGTCTATCGCTTCATCACATCTACAACCTTTTGACACCCTTCAGCATGTTTATGTAACCCGCCGTCCTCTGAACCTGACAACCTTCTTTACACCGTTCATCACTGTCTATCTTTTTGTTTGAGTTGGGCTTGGTCCGCCGAAATCCGATGTCACTAGGCCCTCTAGCAACTTCCCTTGCATCAGTTTGCCAAACATCGCATCGGTAGGTCATCGACTTTAATTCCTCTCGTCGTGTCGGCCGCTATAATAACCGTGACTTTGACACTTCAACTTGTACTAGGTCGACCGCTGCAACAGCGTTGCTCTCAAATCTAATTATTTTCCTCGCCGAGAACCTCTTCCTCTCTTTACCATCCTGGCCATCTCTTTCTCGCGCCGCCAACTAAATTCGTTTTGGGCACGGACCCTGCTCCCTTCTCGTAAGATACGTTTTCTTGTGTACAGTATATACTGTATATTACACTGGCACTACATGGTGTCTGCTGGCAGTTATATATTCATTTTTATTATAGAGCCTCAATTTGGAGGGCTGTAGCCGCTGTACTTTTGCAAATCTGGCCATATAGTCTCTGTTGTGCTACAATACTGGCTTTTTTTTTTACAAACTTGATCTTATAGTGATCCAGATTGATTCAGAGAATGTATTGCTAAAGTAATGAAGGGTCAAAAAATGATTGAGTGTTTTATTTTATTCAGCATTACATCAATCCTGATATAATCTTCAGCTTGAGCTGATTTATTTTAAACATATCTCAAGAAATAAATTCTGAAAATATTTGTGCAGATAGATAAGATCAGAAACGGGTCCTCTGCCAACTCTAAGTGATAGAATAAGCCATTTTTAAGCTATTCAATCAGCTTTGAAATATTTGTAGCTGGTTAAATAACTCAAGAACAGCTGAATTGCATCACTTAAAGTTGGCAGAGGCATGCTTCTGATCTTATTTATCTCTACAAATATTTTCAGATTTTTATCTATTATGTTAAGGTAAGAATTTTCCAGTTTGGAGCTGCAGCCATGGCCTGTCTCATGCTATGATGACATAATATTACATATATTATTTTCACATATTATGTAATTTACTCAATTTTTTCAAGTCAATCTCTTCAAAATAGCCAAACATTGGGACGATTTGACCTGGTATGCACAAGTTTACTGTATCACTGCATACTGATCACTAACTATGAGGCCCCAAATAATGTGAAGCAATAGTGAAGTGTGGTGGTGATGGCTTCAGGCCAGGGACGGCCCACACGCTTGCCCATGCGGGCCATGCGGCCACTGCACGTGCGTAGTCGCTCAAACACTTCTTTTCTCAACCTGTCCCTGTTCCTCTTTCATCTCATCTCTGCCTTCTCACGACCCCTCTGGTCACCATCTCAACTCTCCCTTGGCCGGGCACGAATAAAGGCATGGGCTACATTCTCCACGGGGACCTGTATTCTACTGTGAGGACTTTTGCACCACTAATTCTTTGATTTAGTTCTGATCTGGGCATTGAAATCAATCATTCCCATCTCGTAACGTCTGCGTACACCCTCTATTGTCCCTCGGACTCTTTAGTCCCAAAGAAAGCGAGGCCCCTCGTCTCAGCGCCCCGCCTGTGAGACCGTAAAATTCCTACGGACGTCCTTCATTGTTCGATCGCATTCGAGCCATTCTCTGTGCTCCACCTTCCCGTTCCTAACGGAAGACGCCCGCTAATCCCTACGTCCTGGTGTTCTATTGCTTCCGTTTGGCTATAACCTCGGATAATACGTCCGCGGACAGTTTTTAAAATATGTCGCTTTTACTATCACCGAGTCGCGCGCGAGCCGCTTTGCTGGCAGCTGGCCGCACTTGTTCTGGAAACCAATGCCAAGTGGCCACGGGCTGAGAATTTTGATACCCTTCCATAAAATGATCTTCAACTTCCTACAGTACATGCCAAGCTTGCACCCTTACTTGCTCCACTGGTCATTTAGTCCTGAACGACGTCTGTCTGACAGCCATCGAAGTATTGATACGCAAATCCTGGACACGACGTGACGACTCGGCGCCTCGAAAGACTTCGGGCTGTTTTCTGGAACACAGCTGATGAACTTCTCGAATCAGGCCTGGCTGCCTTGTGATAACACTGATATGCTGGACCCTCTCGTGCCTAGTGTTACTGACCGCGATCTTTTCATTTTGACGTGATTGCGTTCCATATGCCCCATCCTCCATTTGCACTCTACGTATTCTTTCCCATGAAGACAGGCCCGTTCCACTCTCCCCGAGAGTGTTGTACTCGTCCTGTGCCTAGTCAAGGAACTCGGATTTCTACCTATCCGCCAATGATATCGAGACGTTTTCCTCGCGCTTGACCAGTGGCAAAAGGGGCCGAGAGAACAAAAACCAATCTTCACTCGCCAGGGAAAATTTCCACTCAGAACATGCGTCCGCTCTCGGAGTTGTTGTCCTGCCCCCTGCCCTGACGCTGCCCACGAGGACCCACCTGTCACTTACGTTCCCCCCCATCAAGATTCGCAGGGTCATCTATTGTAGCTACCTCCAGAAAAGGCAACCTCTGAAAATTTTAAGCCTAGCCCTACCTTTGTCTCTGCGCGGTGTTAGTTCCTCCGAGAGCGAAGTCAGGAAAGAAAGATCCAAAAAGACGGCACCGTGGCCGTTTCAAATGCCTTCGAGATGAACCGCCACCGCCCTCCCCCTTGTCGTTAACGTCGCATTGACAGATCAAAATGCCCCGTGGAACCATGTGTGCATGGCATGGACATGGCCCTAGCCGATTTTCGCATTCGAAGATGTTTCCGCGTTCACGTTCTGATCTCGAGAACCTGTGAAAGGTAAATAATCACAACGATGCTCCGGCTCAGGAGCTTCGTGTGAGAGATTTTTTTTCATCTGATTATCGCTCCTCATGATTCAGCTTGTGATCCTGGGTTCTTTTGCAATGCGATTATCTCGTGTCGTTGCGGAGTGATGGATACTCTGCTCACACCAAGATACGCACCCACATCTCAGCCCGATCTCATGAAGAGCGACAATCTGACGGTGGCATTAACAAATCTCCGTAAATCATTTGATCAACCTTTGAGCGCCCTGTCGTCGATCGCCCTCGCGTTCCGTGACTAATTGCCAATTCTTCGGTTTTTTATGTGGCAAGTGAATGTACTCACACGCACCGTCTTCTATCCCAGCACGCACAAGTATCCAGATCAAGCAGCACCATGTGAAAATACTAGTATTAGGTCTCAATAAAGTTTGCCATGCACTGACAACGTCTGTCCGTGGCTTTCTCTTTCTATATCAGCGCGCTCTTCAACCTTGCCGTCAGTAAGTTCCTGGGGCCTGGCTTGTAGGTCCCCACGTCATATGTTATCTGTGCGGTAGCGCTCCTAGAATGTCCGAGATCGCTCTCACGTCGATCTGGCCACCTAACAGATTGGCGGCATCCCTCGTGATTCTGCATCTCACGGACTCAACCCTGTGAACACTCGAGCGTTCTCCGGTCGGGAAACTCATTGGAGAAACAGGGCATCACTTAACCGGGATAATATGGGCGATTCTACGTAGTGTGCTAAGACGAAATAGTTCCATTCCACGCCAACCCTGGTATATTTGATTATGATACATATCTACCCTGAACAAAAAAACCTGGAATTAGGTTTGATACCCATTTTGTTTCACCTATTTGCATCAGATTTAGACGCATCTGAACTTGCTGAAGCTGTTGATGTGGGCAATGGTGTCGGGCGCAAAAAGAGGGAGAGCTGCGAGCGTGACGTCAGAGCCCACTAGTTATGCATCATCACAATCCAACGTACAAGCAGAGCGGCTCCTAAACAAGGCGCACACATGGTCCAAACGTCCTGCGCACAAGAACTTAAGTGTGACTAAATGAGCGGTGTCTTGGCTATCACGTACCCGAAACGCGCTTACGGTTACGGAGATGGGAATTTGGTCTAAACTCGTTGAGGTCGACAGATATATCAGGGACTTGTCATCCAGATCGCCACGGGATTGGTAAATCGCACCCGCGATGGACTGGGCACGAATAGATGTCAACTGAAAGGAGATGCATTGTAGTGAGAAAAACACATACCAAGCCGACAGTGGCACCCGTGAAGCGGACGAGGAAGAACGCTCCAGTCCCTGCTGCCAATTCCTTTGGGGATAGGACGCTCGTCAAGGCCTGATATGGCGCGTGAAACAACATTCCTATGCCGAGGCCTCCTACGATGGGGAGGAGTGATTGCATTATTGCCCGTGTATTTTCGTCAAGAAGCCACAGGAGTGCTAAAGAGAGTACAAATGAAATCTTAGTGAGAGGGTGGGTGGTATAGATAAACATGACACTCGCCAAAACCTATTGTAGCGATTGACAACCCAGCAGAGATAACCCATTTTTGGCCAAAGGTATTGTGCGTGCGTTCCTGAATAGTGCCCAGAAGCAAAGCAACAGGGATTGATGCCAGAGATGAACCTAAGGAGTATGGAAGAAGCATAACTCCAGCGCGAAGGTTTGAGATCGACGGATTGACAGTCTAAGGTTTAAGTTTGAAGTATATCTCAATGTTCTGATAACTCGGAGAAGACGTTCACTACATACCTGGTAGTATAAGGCTAGATAGAATGTTCCAGCGTTGAATGCGACGTTGTGAAGGAGACTGACTGTAAGGAGAATAACTAGGAATGATCAGAAAAGATGGGACTAGAGGGAACATGGACATACTGATATTGAAATTATTGAAGATCGCCTTTGGGAACAATGCATCGCGCGTGGTCTGAACCTCATAGACGCCAGCTGAAATTAACAATCCAATGCCGCCGATGATCAACGTAAGCGTCAGTGGTGCTGTCCCTGGATACCGGCATTATAGGATTGTCGGAAGGAAAGATAAGTATCGAGACTCACAGCCACTAGGCCCGGCGAAGCTAAATCCTACGATAATGCAAGAAGTGCCACCCATGAACAAGAGCCTGTCATCATTAGAGGCTTGCCATGAACGAGAGGGAAGTCCATTGCTGCTTACAAGCCTATAAAATCGAACTTGCGAAGAAACTCTTTCCATGAGGCGCCCTTCGGACCTTCTAACTCGACTCCACTTAGTGAAAGCGCAAGCACAAGAGCACCAATTAAGCAGATGGGAAGATTGAGAAAAACTGTGAGAGGCATGAGTTATGATGGATTGCCGAACCGGAACGATATCATAACGTACATGCCCATCGCCAGCTTAAAGTGGAAGAGCTTGGAGCTGACAGACTCGATCAGACAGGAGATCTAGTCAGGATAAGGAGGGTACGGCATACAACTAAATATGCCACCCAGCAGCGGGCCTGCTATGGCTGAGCAACTCCAGGTGACACTTAAAGCCTGGGACCACTTCGCTCTATTGGGTATTTCCACGAGCTCAGAAGTAATAACCCAGACAGAGTTCACAATTCCTCCACCACCTACACCAGATAGGGCACGTGCAGAAATTAGCCATGTCAAGTCCTGGGAAAACATTACCATGAGAGGGCGATCTTCAGAAAATCACATACCCGAGCAGCGCCACACAGTAAGGAACCAAAAGCAAATATGAGAATGCTTGCGAAAAGTACACACTGGGGTAAAATTAGTCACAATCAATTAGCAAATCCTATTTCACTTCACTCACCTTCCTTCCGGCGAGGTCAGATATTCTTCCATACAAAGGCTGGCATGCCGTTTGAGTAAGCAGATACGCTACCCCGATCCAGGTATATTCAAAATGTGAACCATCAAAGTCCCGGATGATGGTTGGCAGGCATGTAGACACAATCATCTATTTCTCAGTGAGAAAGAGAAGCAAGGTAGGATTCTGAGACGTACTGCATCAGTCGTCGCGAGGAACAACGTTAAAGCGGCACTGTGGGAAGGTGAGAACGAATCCCGGCAGGTTTCATCTATTTGGGAAATGCGACACCTACCCAATGTGGGCTACCAGAACCCGCACCGTAGTCAAAGGTCGCGAACCGGGTAAGCCATCAAGGCCTTTTACTGACTCCTCCCCAACAAAGTAAGGGACGGGGCTTTTGATTGGTGCCTCAGGAAGATGGGTAGCAGAAGATGACACGCTCGATGTAGCGGGAGACGGAAATGACGTCTTGCACTTGTCGTCGGACAGTGAAGAGTCACAAGGACGGCCATCGTCACTTGTTGCTGAGGGGGATGGCCAGCGAAGGAGATGCAACATAAACGGTTCAAGGGTGGGTGGGTTAGAGGAGGGCAGGGAGGTATTCCTGGGATATGATTCCGAGGATGAGCAGACGGTACTCACTGTGCTAATCATTTATAGGTGCGGGGACGTCTGCTTTCAGTTCTGGTGTTGGATAAATTAGACCAAGGAAAAAGAGGGCGTTGAAGAATCGTACGCATTCGTGATAGTAGAGTGGGGCACGATCTGCATAACCAAATCGGCACTAAACTCACTGTCACCAATGGGGGCAAGTGAGCATTCAATTCGTATCATGTATTCATGGTTTCAAGTTCTTCGGGCACTCAGGATAGAAAGAGAAAGCCGGGTAGTAGGAATGTAACGAATGAGGTACGGCCAATGAGAAAAAAGTTGACGGCGAGGTTGCATATGGGGGCATCTGGCCAAGAAAGGCAGAGGCAGAAACTTTGTTTTACCTCCTGAGATTCATGATGGCGGCCGGTACTATGGGGCTGGCTAGAGATGGACAGAGTGAGGGGGAAAGGCGCCAGTGAGGGTCGAGAGCCGAACCGCAAGTTGAGATCGTCAAGTGCTTCGATGGAGTAGACGTAAAGAAACACGCTGCAGGGGGCCGCCCACACCCCGGGAGGTGAGATCGGGAAGGTCGAGGGTATGTGTACGAGGGATGAACATTCGATAACAGAACCGATAATTCATCTTCCTTCCGAGTCTGAGCGAGAGCGGCTTTGTGGCAATATTATTTTTATTATTATTATATTCTACTATCTCCTCTCTATCCCGTTGCCCGCCTCTTTTCCCGCATCCCACTTTCACAAAAGTCGGTCCCAGTCTCTTTGTCACCTGCGAGCGCCGATGGGTAAATCAAGTCCGCATAAGCTCTCGCATTTTTCTCCGCATCCGGGACAACCAATTGTCGCCCGGTTCGTGCGAGGCTGAGGAAGAAAAATGTGCCGTACCATTGTCATGATTGTTGGGCTGCGCATGAGAATCCGAATTCGTTGAGAATGTCGAACCATTCGTGTCAGCACTGCTGGTCGTGGACTTCTTCGCACTTCGACCTTCCACGTCATCGGCGTACTCCTGGAGAATTTCTCTTTGACGATCCGTCAGTGATCTGACAGATTGGTCAACACATTGAGGGCAACGAGGCAGTTCTGACACACTTGCCTTGGAATTTGCACATTGAACGTTACGAATAGGTCACCCTTTTCTCCGCCGAACACAGGCTGAATTCCGTGGGTTTTGAGGACCATTTCTTGGCCTTGTTGCGTACTACCAGGCACGCGGACGTCCACGTCGCCGTCCAAAGTAGGAACACGGACTCTTCCCCCAAGTAATGCGGTATGAAGAGGTATGCGAGCTTCGTGGTAGATATTGGACCCTTGTCTCCTGAATACCTTCGAAGCTGCAACATTCACACGCACGAGGAGGTCGCCGGCAGGACCTTTGCCATGGTCAGGTGCATCACCAGCGTTAGGGACCCGAATGGTCATGCCATCCTCAATTCCTACATTTCAAGAATGCCGTGATCAGCGTGTGAGCGCTCAGGAGAAGACGACTAACCGGCAGGAATATCAACTTTGGCACTCTTTCGACCCCTTACCTTACCAATGCCATCACACTCTCGGCAGTGGTGCCCACGAGGTATAACCGTCCCGGTACCTTGGCAAGTCGTACACGTGCTTGCCATCTGGAATCCGCTGTCAATTACGAATGTCCTAGTGCCTGAACCGTTACATGTAGGGCACTTGGAGCGTTGAGACCCCGCTGTCAGTCCAGTTCCCGTACATGCTCCGCAGTCGACGACTGGGTTCACTTTGATAGTCCGTGAGGTGCCTTTGGCTGCTTCCATGAAGCTCACACCAACGCTAGCCTCGATATCCGCACCCCTAATATTCTGCGTGAACGCAGAAGTACCCCCACGACCTCTCCCTCCTAGAGCACCGAAGAGTTGATCAAAGAGGTCAGATTGTCCGCCACCATGGCCGAATGATGACCCGAAGCCTCCTGCGAAAGGATTGCGGGCAAATGCTTCTGGGTCAAACCCGGGCTGTTGAGAGGCTGAGCCATACTGATCGAAAGCCGCCCTCTTCTTTTCATCTTTCAGAACCTGGGCGGGCCGGTCAGGGCGGCAGGAGCAAGTACTACAATCACTGACACACATCATATGCCTCTTGAATTTCAACAAATTTGTCCTGGGCGTTCTTGTCGGGGTTTGTGTCAGGGTGGTATTTTCGGGCCAGCTGAGAGAAGTGTCAACCACACAGGGAGCACTGTGAGCGGGACGGTCACGCACGGAAAAATAGACCTTCTTAATTTCAGCGGGAGTTGCGTCCCTGCTCACACCGAGGACTTGATAGGGATCTTTTGGAGCATGGGAAGGCCTAGATGCATGAAAGAACCGCTAGAAGAGCATATGAAAGGACGTCCTTGGAACGAACGATAAGGACAGCAAGTCACCTTGCTGAATTGGCTCCGAGCGCAGGTTGGCAGCTTCGCATCCCGTAGATGATAGAGGGTTAACATGCGCCTCATAGATAAAGAAGGGTGTATTGTAGACCGAGGACATGAGTAATATGAGATAAAGAATGAACCCCTTGAGAAGGCAAACGGAGGGACATCTTTCATACGCGGACGATCGTGACGACGACGAGTGAGTCGCGCCGGTCGCGTCTGTTTGCCTTTGTTTGTCCCCGCAAAAAAATAAATCTGTCCGAATCTGAGCGCCGCTTTATTAATCACGTCACGTGTTAGGCGCGGCAGGCGGCACTTTTTCGGTTATCACCTCCGCGGATTTGGGTCATCGTGCTGCCTCTCACTCCCGTACACCTCTCGCCTGTTATCGGTTTTGGACCTCGTGCCTGGTATTCGTGCACTTTCTGGCAATTGTAAATGCTCGGCACCCTCGAATTACCGGCCAAATGTCTCCGGTGCCACTCACATGAGGACTCATCTTGTATTTCTCCATCCATTAATTCACAATGTATAATGTCTTACCTCCCGAAATGTTGCATTCTTAGCCGGCGCAACTTGTGCATAGTGGAACGCCGTTTCATTAACATGTGTGCTATCGGCCATTGTAAGGTACTACGTTCTACTAATGTTCTATGAAGCATTCCGAACGTTACCCCGGATGGGGCACCGTAGTTACCGGCTTTTCGTAAATTGTCGATCGTTCTCTGGCTCATCTACCAGCCTTGCCACCCCGCAGTGTGCGGTAATTACGCCTTCGCTCGCCCCATTGTGACAACTGCGCAAAGTCCAGAACTGAATGTGTCCCCACGTTTCGAGGTCTATCCTTTATTTTAGGTTCGGCACTGTAATGTAATATCTTTGCAGGTAAATGATGATGTATACGAAGAATATTCCGATGACCCATCATCGCGATAGATGTCCGCCAACCCTATCCACGTTAGGATAGAGATCTAGCTGCCCACCAGGACTTTCCGTATGACACCACAATTTCGTCTCCCTTTCTTATTCCCACAGTAAGACTCCAGATACTCATCCTGAGGTCGCCACTGGTAGTCCACCGGTCTACGAATTGAGCGTTTGGCTTCGGTCTGATTCCACGGTAGTCATTCACGAATCGGGCCTCATTTCCCATCGCAGCTGCGTCCACCCCGACACTTTCACCGCCTGGGAAGTGGTAGAGTGAAATGTCATAGTCAGACGTTGGTCGCTCGTCGGAATGTACTTCCCCAATATATTCGACGATAAGAGTCTGCGGGGGGATTTTCTTGGTCGCGAATAAACCGTGTTGCCCGTGCGCAGGATGTGAAGGGTCCACAATCGGACGGACCTGGCCGAGAGAGGGTGGGGCTGATGGCAATGAGATCCCCTTTGAACGACCCCCTTTCAGAAATGACAAGGCATCGTCCGAGACTGAAGAGTGGAAATAGGGAACGGTCATGTACTGAACATGAGCAGGCCAATTTTTGGGAGGACGAGTCATTGAGTTAGAGTTGAGAACCGTGGGAGATCTTTACCCAAATCCATTCTCCGTCGTGACTCCCGAGTCGCTCCTCCGTCAGTCCACGTTCTTCCCCTCCGTTGGTCCACGATGGGTCGTGTAGCGACCCCTTCAGTAGCACGGATTTATCCGGATGTGAATGCGAAGCTCGGCCCATCGTGGCATGAGTATGGTGAGCTTGCAGCTAGCCAATCTACCGTGTGCAGTCTCTTATTCCTTCCAGACAATTTACAAGTACAGTGGGGTTCTCAGGATCACTATGAGATTGTGCGGAAAGTGGGACGTGGAAAGTACTCTGAAGTACGTTTCTTTCTCTAACGTAGCCCCTGGTATTTAACGTTTCTCAGGTTTTCGAGGGCATCAATATCGCAAATGACGAAAAGTGCATTGTCAAAGTGCTAAAACCGGTGAAGAAGAAGAAAATCAAACGTGAGATCAAAATTTTGCAGAATCTCGCCGGTGGACCGAATATCGTCGCATTGCTTGATGTCGTTCGAGATCCGTTGTCAAAGATTCCCAGTCTTGTTACCGAATACGTCAACAACATCGACTTTAAGGTCCTCTATCCTCGTTTCAGCGATATGGATGTTAGATTCTACATGTTGGAGCTTTTGAAGGTAGCAATTATTCTCTTTCACATCTCGTCATCTCAGACTTCGACAGGCTTTGGATTTCTGTCATTCCAAAGGCATCATGCACCGCGATGTGAAGCCACACAACGTAATGATTGACCATGAACGGCGCAAGGTATTATTTTTCGCACCCCGCTGAAATTCGTTTATATAAACAATGCGCACTGCAGCTGCGACTTATAGATTGGGGCTTGGCCGAGTTTTATCACCCAAGGACCCAGTACAATGTTCGGGTTGCTTCCCGCTACTTCAAGGGACCGGAGTTACTCGTAGACTTCCAAGAATATGACTACAGTCTGGACATGTGGAGCTTCGGCTGCATGTTCGCATCAATGGTGCGTGGACCCCTGTGTGGCATGTTAACTTCACTTATGTATGGATCCAGATTTTCCGAAAAGAACCCTTCTTCCACGGTCACGACAACTACGACCAGCTTGTGAAAATCACCAAGGTTTTGGGTACGGATGAGTTGTATGCATACCTTGAAAAATATGATATCGAGCTCGATGCTCAATACGATGAGATTTTGGGACGGTGAGTGAGGTCATTCGGTACTGAAATACAGCTTTTCAACGTAATTTCGATCATGCAGGTACCAGAGGAAACCGTGGACTCGCTTTATTACCTCCGAAAATCAGCGGTATATCACAAATGAAGCCATTGATTTTCTGGATAAACTTCTTCGCTATGACCACCAGGACCGTCTGACCGCTCGTGAGGCACAAGCACACCCCTATTTTGGTATGCATTATGTTTGCATAATAATAGGTTGATTGTTGATTGTGACCATTCAGACCCCGTTAGAAACTCCTCAACGGTCGAAGAGAATGACGGTACTCTGGTATAGACCATCATACTCTTCCAAGGTCTTATTCTGGACCGTCTCGATCAGGTTGTTTGCGGTACTCACTGTAATCTCTCTGTACTTATTCCATCCAGAATTGTCTTCGGCAGGCATCGGATACATCCTTGTAGGCACGTGGGACATGTGCCATAATGACATATCATTTCTCTTGGAGCTGCATTTCTACTGAAGGTTGGCCGTACGTGCATCAAACCTGTTAGAACAGATCGCGGCATAAACCTTCACGATCATGCGCGGCGATCGTACTCCACTGCCAATGTCATCGGCCCTTTGATTCATCTTCTACTCATGGAGACATAGTTAGAAGATGTGTCTCTTCTGGAGCGCATGAGCATGCTTCTTCTCGAAGGACACATGTTTCTATGCTTGCATTGCACGTGCTGGGTGCGATCCCACATGAGTTAACGTTAACTCTTCTAGTCTTCAGGTACCTGACTCTCTAGTGCGCTCAACATTCGCGTACTCATTTACGGACGTGCTGGCACTCAGTGTCAGCCTATCCTGAATGAGGTCTGAGTCCCCGAATAAAATCGCGAATTTTTTTTTGGGCACTCTCCGCACGACTTCCTCCGAATTGGTGTCCTTCGCACCGCTCCCAGTGTTCGGGCCAGAACTCAAAACGTAACTTCCTAAGGCCGTTGAACGATATGCGAATTTCCAAAGAAAAAAAAGCGCTCTGGAACATCATTGCCAAGTCTGTCATATGGTGACTGTACTAGTACAAACTCTGACCATCGAAATTCGGGGGTTCATCAGAGTAATGCTTACCCGGATGTCATTCACAGCCGCGTCGTTACTGTTTTCCCTTGCAGAAGAAGGGGGCTCCGTTTCTAAATCTGGCTAAAGTGAGAGAATTTTCCGAATCGAATCCTCCCTGCTGCTGCGGGCCCCAAGCAGCACACTAGAACTGGCTCCGCCGCAGATTTACCACACCCGTGACCCTAATGGTTACTTTTTTTTTTTTCAGGGACCGCCGCCGTGCTGCTGTTGCTTCTGACAATTCGGGTTTTTTTAACCCTTTCGTCCGGGCCAGTCAAAAGGTTAAATTATTAATGCGAAAAGGGGGAGAGTTTTTTTTTCTTTTTTGATTTTGGCTATAACGGAGCGTCCTCCGGAAGGCACATGGCATTCGGGCTTCACGGTGGTTTTTTTTTTAAATGTTTGTTTACCCCCTTTTCCAGCAGGTTCCGCGTCAAGGGCGGAACGGAGCAGGCACCAGTTATGCCACTTTTGTTGCCGTTGCAAACGGGGGCTATGGTAAACATTGTAAGATTCAGCCTTGTTTGGTTGATCAGATCGCTGAGTTTGCTACTAGCTACGGCAATTTCAGCGGCTCCGCAATGCTCACTCCGTCCTGTGGGGAACTAACACTAATTTTGACGCGGTTTACGTACAAGTATGGTGCGACCCCTTATCTCTTCCCCTGCTGATTCCTATACTATCTCCCCGGACCGATACTTTCAGACAATACTCGTGTGGGACCTGCAAAAAAAATATATACCGTAACACGTCTTTGGTTGGTCAAGTTTTGCGGCTTCCTCGGTCATTGGTGAGAACCGAGAAGCTAAGACGTGTTCCGTGCATCGGCACTCTTTGGTCCCGTGCCACGATGCCGCAAAACAATCGGTCGATGGGTCTCTTAGTCCCGACAAGAGGACGAAGCTCGTCTGCCGAGTACTGACACCAGTAGTCGAGTTCGCAATGGAGATGAGGAAGGGGCCTCCGTCCATTAAAGGTTCTATAACTGAGTCCTTATGGACCCTCAAGAACATGTAATAACGTTGTGAAATTGGCGCTGATTGTCCCATGACAGTCCCATAGCCAACGACCGTTACTATCTCGGTAAGGGGAATACAATAGGTTTGTCTTTTCGCTTACTCTGTGCCTACCTTCTGAGTTAGTGGGGACAATGTGGATGGCACTCTGGTGTCCATCTACGGGCGGTACTCGGAGTCTCGGATCTCTGCGTTTGTCACCCATTATATTGTACGTTCACGATCGGCTCTCACGCATCCATGATCCAAAATCCCTAAAGATTCCGAAATTCCATGTCAGGCGCCGGTTCACAATAGGAGTCCCAACGATATTGTGTAACAACCGGAGCGCTACCAGCGATCTGGGTCAGGATCAGACTCTTTCACTGGCACTGCGCTCAGGCTAATCAGTGAATGCATGCTCTGGGCTAGAGCGGGGTAGAAGCACACGCACTCAGCTCCAGTTCCAACCCCGACTCGTACACACAGGAAGCGGGGCTGCCCCCTACTGCTTGCGGTAGTTCCGTATATCCTGATACCACACATTGGTCTGCGAAAGCGTTTCGCTGGGAGCAACGAGTACGTAACATCGCCTTCCCCCCCTAATGTTGCTGATAATGGCCATCGAGGGTACAGATGGAGGTTGAATTGACAATCGATTTTTACATTCTCATAGCTGAAGAAGTGCATCCCGGTCATAGAAAAGGACACGGTGACTAGAGTCGGCGCCGGGTCTCATAATTAACCTACGTCATCCAGAAAAATGTCCTTGTCAAACAATATGTAACTCATTGATTGGGTAAATGAACAAAGAGCAATCTTACTGAACTTGGGTGATACTATACACAAACATACTACCGTACATGGGTCCAGGTGCCGTACAAATGTATATAGACATGGAGATTCCGTGTCGATTAACCTCTTGGCATTTTCGATTAGAAAGCCGGGCGAGATCACGCTTCGTCGCAGCTCTGGGGTGCTCAATTTTAGAACGTAACAATTTGACCGAGATTTGGACCCTGTACCCAAGAGATGCCTCCGCACGGGCAGGCGATTTGCATAATTAGCTGGGCCAGCTGTACCTGTGCCATACCACCCAACGTGATCAACAAAAAAGTTGGGCGCACATACCCCGGTTCTAGGTGTGATATACGAAGAGTTGGCGGGGAAAAGTGATCAGGTGGAGCAAATGAGCGGTATCTGTATGAAAAACTATACAGGTCAGGGCGTATCTTCCGGATCAGCAGCTTCGAACCTTATGACAGCCCCGAAATGCACCATATAGGAGCGCGCATATGACAAATGTGAAGTTTACCCTCTTTATTGCTGGGGATACCCAGAGAGCGCATATTCTCTGTGATACCCTCACTTGATCATGATCGTCCGCCCAAGTCCAAAGTCTATCACCAGAACCACGGGCTTCTCGGGTAGTCACTATGCTGACAAGGAAGATGTCTGGTCAATCAATCAGCTAGGTCTCTGGTTCCGGCTGATCCGATTCCCTGGACAGATGCGTCACCCTACTTTGGTGTCACCGTGTCAGGTGGTAAGTATACGGGACGGAAGTGAATTCACACAGCCGGCGCAAGCAAGAAAGTGGTGAGGACTACTCGACGAACTTGTGCAAGACTCGGGGCAAGCGTGACGTCGTCGATCAGGTCACAGGACGGAGTGATGTGACCAAGTAATCACGGAAAAGTCGGAAGTGGCGTTCGCGCTGGTTCTAAGAATATCTCTGCCAAGAGAAAGGTACAAAAATAGCACATGTAGAACATCGTCTCGAATTCTCCCTCACTGGGTCCTCGCCCAGGTTCTTTCTATCTGTCTGGGCATTTTTTCTTTTGGATTATAAGGTGAGTAGTGTTAGAAGCAAGACCGGAGTGGAGAGACGGAGGGGGGCGGACTGGAGAGAGTGCCCTGGGCCCAGCGTCGGACAAGAAAAAATAGCGCGTTGGCTTGGCATTTCTAAATATACGGCAAGGATGACTTGGATTTGCTCAAAAGACTTTGGCTTGGCTTCGCGTTTGGCTGCTCGACTCGCCCATGACTTCCATCTCTCATCCCTCAGATGACCATCCTCGCTCTCAAAAATCTCTTCTCGCCTCCACGTGGCAAGTTCTCGACCAGGTAAGGCTCATTTCGTCTCCTCTTCCCGGGCCTCCCTCATGATCTCTTTTCTAGCCTCCACCACCAACTCTACGAGAAATCCTAGGAGCCTACCGCTCGCGTGGAGACGGTGATCGCGAGATGTTGATGGCCATGCTGAATGCTAAAAGCGCAGAGGACCAGGTATCAAATGTTCATGACATGCTGGTCTTACCGTGTATCCATCTTTTGCTCTACAGAGGATAGCATCTGTCGCTTCTCTCCATCGTTCTATGCTCGAGTACTATCAGATATTCTCGGGGCAGACCCAGGAAGCTCCTTGCCCTCCCCCATCGGATCCCCCCGGGCCATCGCTTCAAAACGGCGCCTATCAATCACCAGGGTCCGACGCTGTACCGACTTCGCATTGTCAATACAATCACAACGATATGCCAAGCCAACATACTACACGCATATATTCGCATAAGCGTACCCGGACTTCAGATTCCCCGCCGCCGTCCCCGTATCGCTCCGTTCCAAGTTCCTATACTCCTTCACCGCCTCCTCGCCCATCATCGCCATATTCCTTGTGTAGTGCATCGGTCGATCAGTCTCCACGCTCGAAAGATGCTATGGCGATTGGATCATTACTGAGCATGGACCCCCGAAATCCACGTGACGAGGTCGATGATGAATTACAAAACGAATTTGATGGGCGAAGATAGATCGCAGTTGTGCCGGCAGTGATTGCGCATCATCTGTGTAGGCTCCAGTTATTTTTTTCCTTTCTTTTCCTTTTGTTGGGTCACGCTTCGCGATACATCAGTTGCGCTCGGCATGTTGTATTAGTATTTTACTCCTATGTTGTTTCGTTCTATTTCGGTCGTATAGAGTGCAAGCACGTGTGAAAATTGATTCGCTATTTGTCCACCTCGAAAATTTAATGCTCCAACTTAATAAAAAGGAACACTTTGGCCCTGTTCCCTCATGGCATCACCTTCCTCTTGCCTCCGTGTAACCTCCCTTCGCGCCGTATACCCCCCTTCGCCCACTATGGATCCCCCGTCTCCTGCCCCTAAGATTTTTATCAATGGTCACGAAGTTGTCAATCGTGAATCCGCTGATGACATCGACATCTACCGTGGAGACAGACCCTCAACGCCAACGGCCCAATCTCAAGAGTCGGGATCTGTGGCATCCATAAAATCAAGCTCGCTACGTCGTCAGCCTCTTCTCGTCTGCGCGGTGGACGCCTCGATGCTCTTGCGACTCGCTTGGAGCGAGCAATCACTCGCTGGGCGCGCAGAAACTGGGCAGACTCATCGTCTTCCATCAACTCGACTGGTTCCTCGGACTCTTCCCGCTCGTCCTTCCGCACCACCAACAGGTCGTCTCGTAGGCGTCGCCCTCCTAGCATCGCAAACGTTCAGCATCGTGAGGAGTCGGAGCGAGCCGTGGCTGCGCGCATCAGGGCCCGTGAGATTGGCCGTGTTGTCCCGCGCGAGTTCAACCTCTATGCTCCTCCTCTGTCCTCCTCACAGAACGCGGGGCCGATCGAGGAGGAACAACGGATCGTGCGCACGTTCTCACTGGATGTGATGCTCCCACATTTGAACCCACTGTTGCGGAACTCGGGTAAACACCGCCGTCCCCGACACCGCTCACGCATTCCCCGAACTGAGCTCGATCACCACCATCACCACCATCAGCCCCACCGTGATCCCCACCCAGCGGAGGATGAATCCAGCGACACATCTCATACTGATGCGCGTTGCGGCCCATCGCTTACGGTGGAGAAGGGAAAAGATAAGATGCCTTCTACCATACCACCACCAGACCCACTGCAAACCGCGTTGACATTTCGGAGAGATCCGGGTGCTGGAAAGCCGCGACAGGCTTGGTGGCTTGACGTCGCAAATCCAACGTGGGGAGATATGAAGACACTGGGCCGGGTGAATAGTTTACGTCGTCTTTTGTTTGATCAAGCTAATTCGAGGAACAGTTGTTGCATCTTCACCCATTGACCCTGGAGGATATCCTACAGCGGGAACCGCGTGAGAAACTCGAGTCCTTTCCAAAGCTCGGTTATTATTTCATCACATTTCGTGCGATCGAATATACGTCTCGGGATGAACTGCTTGAAATTATCAGCCAAAAGACAGGCAGTTCCCAGCTTCCAGTACAGGGTTTTGCAAACGAGAGTTGCATATATCTTGCCGTATTCCGAGATGGCATATGCACCGTGAGTCGTGTCGCCCATCTACCTATGCTCAATCTTTGCTGATGATACCGTAGTTCCATTTTTCAAACATCTCAGGTAAACACTTCTGGTGACATGTATTTACATTGTTAACGTGGTGATGTAGAGCATCTCGACCGTGTCCGCGGAAAGCTCAAAGCTACTGCACAAACCACTCGCAGGTCGTCTGGTATGCCAACATTGTGTTTCGTCTCCGATCCGAAGGTTCACATCACCTCCAGCTTGGATTGCTCATGGAATACTTGACTCCGTCGTCGATTCGTTCTTTCCTCTCATGAAAGAGATCGAGGAACATGCCATGGCCATTGAATCCGTCGTACATAACGAAGATAATCCGGCATCTAACATTACACGGGCCTTGCGGATCCTACCGGCTGGGGAAATCGTCCCTCCAGCCAGCGCGTGGGCACAGCCTGCGCTTCCAGTGGGGGAGAAACTCGTTACCGCAACCTCACTCGTTGACGGAAAGCACGCATTCTCCAAAGACGTGGCATCCGTAAAAACTGCCAAGATGCAGTTTTCGCTTCCCAGGCTGACCTGTGGTCTCATGTTACGGCGCTGGTGGCGTGCCATTTCTCGCTTTGTCAACCTTTGCATGAGAAACAAGCCGCGTAAAGCCAAGCCGAGCTTTATCCGTGCATCCTTCGATCTCCACCGCATGGCGCGAACGAGGCATCTGGCCACGTCCGTGGCACGCGTGTTGGCAACCAAACCGGAGGTCGTCGCCGGGATCCGCAAGCGGCTCATGGCCTCGGATGACCCAGATGCCAGCAATGACGCAGAAGTTGCCATCTACTTTGGCGACGTCCAAGGTGAGGCCGCGAATATCGGATTGTTATGACGTATCCGCTTAATATGGCTGCTGTTGTAGACCATATCCTTACGTTACAGCAGTCCTTGGCGCACTACGAGCGGATGTTGAGCGAGTCGCATCCGATGTACCTGCAGAACTTGTATATCGATCTGTTGCGTGGGCGCTCAAAGGGCGACTTTGCATTGATTATACTCGGTGTGGCGGGTATGATGCACCTTCCGCCGTTGGTGCTCAGCGGTACGTACGATGTATGATTGTTCGCTTTACCAGCCAAGTAAATGAACGACTGTAGGAGCCCTCACTCTGAACGTCAAGATGCCCCGCAATAACAATGGACAATTTTGGCTTTTTATGATGGTCGCCGCGATTACTGTGATCCTCCAAGCTGCCACTCTGGCCCTGATAAGGCACTGGTGGGTTCGTGCAAAGCGAAAGCGGAGGGTCAAGTTTGAGTAGCAGTTGATTGTCTACCATTGTCCTCGCTCGAGTAATGAAGATGCTATCACAGTTATCGCCAGCCTAGAATAGTTTCCAACGTAGAGCCAGTCAATATGATAATTTCCCCGCTCACATCTTTATTTTACTGTTGTGTATGTCATTCACAATAGAAATAACGAATGATTCTAAAAACAAAGGTCCCATAATGGTATATGTGGTATATGGCTGAGGAGCGTTACTTTTCTTTTTCTTTCGAAGACTCTAGTATACGGATGCCCGCGGATGCCAATTTATGTAGCCGCAATGCCATATCGACCCCAATGCATAGTGGAATAATGAAAAATGGCACGTAACTGCAGAGAAGCAACACGCGTTGTTCAGAGGTGATAGAGATGACCTTTTGGGCAAAGGTAGCGGCAGACGTCGTAGGGACATCTATGATCATTGCAATGCACGCCAGAGTAGTTGTGGCCGTGGAGGCGCCGTAGAAGGCAAGGAGGCCGTAAATTCCTGGCGAGTCTGATACGCGGTTCAGCATACATAAGAAAACGGGGGTGGGGAGGGGAACGGGCACGATAGACAGCGCTACTCACCTCGCCAGAGGCCATAGGCACCGAGGAAAAATACTGGGAGTTGAAAAAGACTAAAGGGTCCGAAATGCAGATCTGATCAGGGCCGGAGCAGAACGGAGAGGAGGTGACGGGGACAGGGACAGGTATATTGATGGTAACTTACGCTTCAAGATACAAGAATGACTTGAACCACGCAAGGTCGGAACCGTCTCCGAGGATACCCATTGCACGACCTACGAGCGGATCCCCCGACATGCCCACGTACCAAAAGGGGATGTCTTGCAGGAACTTCGGGAATAAATCTTTCGGCCATACCGTTTGGCAGTCTACCAACAGCGTGGATGGTATATGAATCTATTTTCCAATTTGTTTTTTTGGAAATGAGACAAATGGGACAAGTCGGTGAGCTGAGCTGCCATCATGAATGAACAGAAGAAGGACGACGGTACGACTTCGCCGATCATCATGTTGTTGCGGCGGAAGAGGGGATGGATGTATAATGGGTAATGGCGATATAGGGCGGTAGATGGATGGATAATAATGGGGTGATGAAGACGCGAACACGTACCAGGAAAAAGATAAAGTAAATGAGATCTATCGGTCGAGAAGACAGAGGTTTCCTAGTTGGAGTCCGAGCAATCGTCTTCTTGCCAGTGTTCGCCATGGAATGTGGAGGAATGAGATGATGGATATCAACACAATACGTTGACAAATTATTTTTATATTGGTTTTATGACCGTCTTTGGTCTTTTGTAATTATTGTGGCCGCGGGCGGTGATGTCTTTTTTTTTTCAAATGGGGAAGGTTGAAAAAGAAAACCTCCTGCTTTAGCAACCAGGTGAGACGGGGTTGTATAGATGGGTGTGGAGGGGCAGGGGTCAAGGTCGGCAGGCAGGGGTCAACGCTGGTCAAGGTCAAGGAGAGAAAGAGATGAAACCGTTTACCGTGGACAACCACGAAAGGTCGTATGGAAAAAAAAAAAAAAAGAAATATGAAAAAGAAAATTAAATTGAAAGAGAAAACAGAGAGCGCTCCGCGCACATATTTTTGATTTCCCCCTCTGTCAAGGACACTTTTTCAATTGAATTGCAAGCCCCGTTAGGAGATTTTGGGGGTTCCGGCGAGGAAGGATTAGCAGTTAAGCAGGGCGGGGCAGGGGCAGGGCAGGGCAACTTGAAGCAGGGACGGGACGGACACGCTCGGGGCCTGATCTGATCTCCGAGCGACGACTTGGCCGTGGTCGTCCTATCTAATTGTAAAATATAAATTAAAATAAAATCAGATCTTCTCGAATTCCCCCGTTCTTCTGATACGGGTCTCGTATTCAACGTTAATCATCCAAACTGGGTGGATTGGACAATGCGACAACCGTTTGGTCTTTTTGCTTCCTTGGGAGGAAGACAGTACAGCACCAGTACCAACGTTTGTCCGCCCACCTCTGATCGTGATCGATCGTGCAAATGCGTCCGAAAGCTTCGAGCGCCGTGACGCACACTGAACCCCCCAACGTTCCAGAAAAAACGCGATTCATAATACAATGAATCTATGCATATAAACATAAAAGGCCCGATATTCGGTACGGTAATAAATTCATTCACAAACATCCCTAAGGTCTTATCGCCTGACGCCCAATCTACTGGTATAACTTACACGAGAACTGAAGGGCGCATGTAGCGTCCAGACAGTCTTGACTATGAATAGATGGTATTGGATCGGGCTCATAAATCGTTTTGACATTTGGGGGGCCACCGTTCAGCTGCCCGCTGCGCTCTCGCGTCTGTTATCGGCGGCGATAACGGCGCGCTTACTTTCGTCGACGACAGCTTGAGCTATTGAGTAGATCCATCAGTGAAAAACGGTATATATAAAAGAAACAACTGAAATTTTTTTTTACCTCGATCTTTGTAATTCGCTTCTTTCTCCTTCAGGCGCTCAAAGCTTGCGACCATGCGCTCCTCACGTGCACGCAAAGCAGCATCTTCACGCTGCAGAGTATCCGACTCGAGGCGCAGACGTTCAAGGGCACCTGTGATCGTCGAACGCAGGTCCTGCACACTAGACATCTCTTCCTGGAACCTTTTGCGTGCTTCCTCGAGCTCACTACCTGTGCCAGACGTCAGGACCCCGACAGCACATACGTGAAGGAGACAGAGACAGACCGGCAAACTCAGCTGCATATACGACGTGATCAAACTTGGTGAGGTAATCCGCCCAATCGCGGTCCATGGCCCACGACACCGCCTTTGGCGTTCCATTCGCATTGGAGCGACCAGCCATTTGCTTGAGACTGCTACGTCGTCGCACAACATGTGGACGCGGCAGCCCAGCGATAGGCTGGTCTGGAATGACGGATATGGAGGGCTCAGGCATGGTAGTCGCAACTGGTTCTGTGGGTGCGAAGGATTCGGCAAAGGGCTCCCGAGCCAGCATGCCCTGCACGGGTTCCGGCGGAGAACCTGCCATCATAGCAGCGACAAGCTCGCCCATTGGAGCAAGCATGCTTGGTGGGCGGTAAAGGTGTGGGAGCGGATCTGGGGAGATGACATCCGAACGCATCGCTGTGTCGCCGGAGAACGGACTATCCTCTGAAGGATGTTGAGGCGTCTCCCCGTACGGGTTTGTGAGAGCGGTGGGCGGTGGGGGGGACTCGGTCTGCTCTTCTACGACGGGAGAGAGGAATGCGTTGCGTTGCGAGACGTTCTGAACGTGAACCGACGGCCGTTGGCGAGGCGATTCAACGGACCCACGAGAGTCGACGTAATTCGAACTGCGGGTTGACCCGGACCCATGCCGCCTTAAGCTACCTGGTGCGCGAGTCGATTGACCACGTTGCGGCGGAGCCGAAGAGGGAACTCGAGGCTGGCGAGGGCTGCGTGATGGTTGTGCATACGTTAGGCTTGAGGACTGAGATTGCGTGTTTGCTGTCTCTGCTGATGGCTGCCGACGAACCTCCTTTGTGCTCTTGCCACGTTCCTGATCTCGCAACCAGCGTTCCATTTCTTTGAGGCGAAAATCGGGCGGTGCATGAACGATACGAAAGGCGGCGGGAGCTGTGCCGGGAGTGTGCGTCATGCGAGACAGTCGCTGGCATTTGCGTATCATACGGTCTTTCAGGTGCCGTATATGGAGGACGCGGTCCCAGTCGGCATCCCTACCTCTTCCCAGCTCTGAAGACTCATACTGGAGAAGTTGGCTGTAGAGGAGCGCGGTTTTGGGGGGCAACAAAACCTAGAGTGACAGATAAGAGCAGGCCTCGGAGTCAGTTGGTGACACACCTTGAGTTCATTGGGAGTATCAGTACACTGAAGATAACGCCATCCTGCGCGCGATTGGGGTTCGTAGGGTTCGAGCTGACCTCTGACGGGGCTAGTTTGAAAATAGGCAAGGCTCGCGTGCTCGTGGGGGGCGGAGGACATGTTTGTTAATTTAGGAAGAGGCGAATTTCATGTATACAGAAACAAGTTGTGGTTGGCTGTACCCCGACGAGGGGCGGGGGAGAGAGGGGCGGAGGCAGCCAGTCACTGGCCTCGAGCAGTACGAAAACAGTTTTTTTTGCCTCGTGGCTGATTGGAGTCAGCCTTATGTGATACTCGAGGCTGCTCGAGGCAACCAGGAAAAGAGTATCTGACGGCACACCGACAACGCACGCAAACTAACAATGGACGCCGACTGTACTAGTGGCAGTAGCAAGCTATCACATGGAAAAACCCCGGCCGGACAACCCAATCCCCACCGTCACCTTTCTTCCGGCCGCACTCGTTTTCCCGTTCCCATTCCCCACTTACCTTCGATGTCGTCGGTACTCGCTCGTTATGAATCATTTCTAATTCAAAACGTTTCGACAATCTCTTCCCTCGAATCAACCCTTCGTTCGATTAGCTGGCTCCTCCCAGGCCGGTTCAAGGACGCTGAACTTGTTTCAGAGGCTCGTTAGTAGTCCTCGTTCCCTCATCTCTCTTTCCGCCTCCTCTGACCTTTTCTTCAGTGTCGTCATCACTCAATGCCCTGAGCTTGTACCACGACACTCTACTCACACGGCAGCCGGGAACGAGCCAAAATACAGCCTCTACTCCCGCCCACTCTACACTCGCGATTCACCCGTGCCTGGGCAGACACTCATGCTCGGTACAGATGGACAGCAAGAACACTCGAGCTTATCCGGTTTGTTGAACTTCTCCTGGAGATGGGACTTCGAAGAAGGGTCAGTTTAAAGAGTCGGTGGAGAGCGATTGCTCTGTTAGAGGCAGTTAAGTGAGTGGCGATGAACGTATCGTTGTCCTGATATTCACATCCTATCTCTTACATAGGGTCGTGCTCAAGTTCACACTTTTGCGTATCACTCGCCGACCGTTAATATCGCCACCTATTCCCGAACGTGATATTGACCCAGAGAGTTTAGCACCTCCTTCCACCCATTCATCACCAACCCTCGTTTCGTCTTCATTAGGCTCTTCTCCCCCAAGTACTCCTGAGCACCTGCGGAATAACCATGAACCATTGCCAGCTCATTCGCTCCTTACTGCACCCCCGCCTACTAACAAGACCTCTGTGGTCGAGGATTTCCTTCTGTCCAGGGCGCTTACAACGTCATCTGTGAAAAACCCCACATCGCTCGTCAAACCGCTTTTATCTCCTCAAGAATGGATCGCTGAAAGCATTTATATCTTTCGACCACTCATTTATGGTCAGATAGCCAGTCCACACCCTTTCCTTTTAGCAACTAACATGCCACCAGTGCTTCTCCTTTCTTCTGACCGAGAACGCAAATCGAGTCGGCCACTCATGGTTTCCCTTACCCTCGAGCTTGTGTCACGCAATCTACGTCGTACACCCTCAAGTTCGTCTGCTCTCGAACGCCAGGAGTATGCCCGAAGAGACCGCGATCTCTTTTGGTATCTCTTCCGGGGCTCGATTTGGGAGAGCTGGACGCGGTATGCGTCGTGTATCACCTCCATCAGTTGATAGTTCTGAGTATCTTCCTTTCATAGGCCCAAATTGGAATCGTTCGCCGAAAGTAGTGCACAATGGCCTCTACTGAATATCCCTGGTGCTTTCCTCCGTGACTGGATGCCACTCATCGATGAATATCACTATTGTGAGTATGGTCACCTTCACCCCCTTCTCTGCGCTCATTTCGTATACAGATACTTCCTCGTAGTGTAGTGGGATTCACGTCTTCGTACACATCTGTTAATCCTTGTCGTGAATTCTGCCGTTGTCCGGTACCTATCTGTGCGCTTGTTTATGGCTATCTACAGTATCCACACTGTTCCCGTCCCGATAATCCCCCGATGTCCTTATTATGTACCATTGTGTCTCGAGAGCAGATCTCAACCGAGAAATCATTCCAATCTCTACACCTATGGGTGCCTTGATGCTGTCGAATTTGTGGGTTGCATCATCGTAAGTATACTATGATGTTTATTATTGAACCATCCCGCGCAACGATGTCATGTCAAGGGAATGGCGTCAGTGACTCCTACATGTGTAGAGTCTAGGCGGTGCTGAAGATTACATAAACTCTGGCGGAGCACGGGCCGGCTTGTTTTCTTATTACATAAGGGTTTCCTGGCTTTTCTCAAACGACGTCTGACTCTTTTACCATCCATCCGTTCATCCTAAAATGTCTGCAAACGGTACTGCAACCAATTTGGACCAGCGATCGTATGCATTTTTCTCACTGCTTACATTTCATTCTAACGCATATTAGCGCCCGTTCCAGGGACCACTCTTCTGATACTATGCGGACGCGCAGGTCTCATCGGTCACCGTCTAGGGAAAGAGACCGCCATGATAGGCGTCGTGAAAGGGATCAGACGACAAAAGGCGGTCTAGCCGTAGCCATGAGAGGCGCGACAGACGCAGTCGTTCTCGTGACAAATCTCACAGGGACAGAGACCGAGAACGAGAACGGGACAGGGACCGAAGACACCGCGATCGCGACCACGAGCGACACAGCCATCGCGATAGGGACAGAGACTACGAGAGAGACCGTCGTCGACGCAGGCGTGAAGAAGATGGTGACGACGCAAACGCACCAGAAGATCGCCTGAAAAGGAAACGTGGCGAGGACAGTGCAGACGAGTCATCTCTTCCTCTTCCTCGGGACAGCCCACGCAGGAGCTCTGAGAGGGCTCATTCCCGGGATCATTATAGTGATAGACGTTCTAGACATTCTCGCGATCCCCGAGACGAATTCGACGACTCGCCCAGGTACGGGAGGGATCGTGGGAGTCGCCGCGACGAACGCCGCCCCCGCAATGATGATGATCCTCCTAAACGCAAACCATCCCCGCCTCCGCCGTTGACGTACGCCTTCAGTTCTCAGTTCGAGATTCTCAATGCTGCGCTAATAGAACTTTATAAATATTCCAGGCGAAAATCTCCAACATATGAGCCTCCTCCGGATGATCCGATGAATGACGAACCAAGGGAGGATGACTCTGAAGCCCGGTCGGTATTTGTGTCTCAACTTGCTGCTCGTCTCACGGCTCGTGATCTGGGGTACTTCTTTGAGGACAAATTGGGCGAGAACACTGTTCTTGATGCTCGAATTGTCACAGACCGACTGTCGAGACGTTCTAAAGGGTCAGTCCTATTTACTCTTGCGTTACCCGTTCTAACGAATCCGACCAGAATTGGCTATGTGGAGTTTCGTACAATTGACTTGGTGGACAAGGCTCTTTCTCTCAGTGGCACAGTAGTGATGGGCTTGCCAATCATGGTCCAGCTGACCGAAGCCGAAAGGAACAGACTTCATCCAGGAGACGGGTATGTATGATATCCAATTGGGCAGCATTCCTATCCTTACTGACGTTGTTGCAGCAATTTGAATCTCCCTCCTGGCGTCAGTGCTCCGCACGGAGGTGCTATGCAGTACGTAGATCAGTATGAACTACCCATTTATCCAATTTTGAATTTCTCCAGACTTTACGTTGGTTCGCTCCACTTCAACCTCACGGAAGGCGACATCAAGCAGGTTTTCGAACCCTTCGGAGAGCTGGAATTTGTCGACCTTCATAAAGATTCTGTTACCGGACGAAGCAAAGGCTATGCATTCGTTCAGTACGTTTGTCATCATTATGATTTCTTTTGTTATCCTGTATTCATTTCCACTCAGGTATAAGAGATCAGAAGACGCAAGAATGGCTTTGGAGCAGATGGATGGCTTTGAGTTGGCTGGTCGGACGGTAATAAGTCTTTCGGGTCGTTGATTATTCTGCTGACCTTCGCCGTCCCTCTGTTAGCTGCGTGTCAATACCGTCCACGAGAAGGGAGCCACAAAATACACTACTCAAGATTCGCTAGATGAAGCGGGCGGTGAATAGATAATTCTCGCGGTAGCGTTTGGCCGCTGACTTTCTCTTCTAGGCGGTAATCTGAATGCAGCATCTCGCCAAGCACTGATGCAGAAACTTGCTAGGATCGAACCTGCGTCTAAGCTCGAGCCTGTGTCAGTTTCCGTTCTAGCAAGACCTTATCTAATACTAATCAATATAACCTATAGAGTGAGGCCAAATATTCAGGCTATGGAGTCCCGCTGCGTCTTGCTCAAGAACATGTTCAGTCCGGAAGAGTACGCGGTATTGCACTTGTAACGATCTTTTTCCTCACCCTAGTATTTAACAGGGAAACCGACGCAGACTGGGACAAAGAACTCGCGGAAGATGTCAAGGGTGAATGCGAAGCGAAGTATGGCCCAGTCGACCGTATCAAAGTTGAGAGAGAGTCACAGGTAAAATCGATGTTTCTCCTGCGAAGTTCAACCACTAACCAATGATTAGGGGGAGATTTACTTGAAGTTCGGCAACATCGATGCCGCCCGAAAGTCCGTGCAGGGTCTAAATGGGCGGTGGTTTGGCGGCAAACAAGTCTCAGCGACCTTCATCTCAGACGCCATCATGCAGGCCCACCAGTGAAGAATCAATTCACTAGCTGCTAGGTCTCAAATCTCGTGTCATTTTTACTGATTCATTGGGATGTAATGAACAGAGACTCGAAAAGCGAAATAGGCTATAGAACTATGTTTTCTTGCTGATCATGCTTCACTTTTTCTTTTCTTCTGTGCAGGTGTATGCCTTGAGCCTCATAGCTCATTAAACGGACACATGCACAGAGGCAGGTCTTAATGCATTTTTTAAATATATCAATGCGCTTGATTCATGTCAAAGGTAGATCGCGGCGACTATGCAGTTCTCCAAGGTGTTTCTTTTTGTCCCACGTTGCTAAAACTTTACGCATAAATTGAGCAGATACAGTACATCCAACGATGATGCCCCCAGTGTGCCCGTGTGTCGTTCTTATCAGGTGTCATCTCTGGATCACGTGTCTAGCTTCCCGCTAAGATAATCTCCTACATGGTGCCCTTGCTCCACTTGTTTACAGCACATAACACTGATCAGGTATTGCGAAATTCGCCTCGCATCCCTCGGAACGCTTGTCACGCTGTTTCGAGCGCCTGGGACAGTGCAGCTGCTGCGTCTGAGACCAATTGCTTCCCAATTCTCAGCACCCTGAGCGAAGCTGTAAGCTTGGACATCACCACATGAACCGCATCGGCTTACCCTGAACGCAGAATGGTGAATAAATTGAGTACACAAGGATGGTCATCATATATAAGGCGGTACGTACCGTCCATGGCCATAATCGGGTGTGGTGCCCCTAAGTAGGTATTAATCTTGGCGGGGACGCCGGCCGTCAGTAACTTGTTGCCATATGCTATCCCCTCGTCTCGAAGTATGTCTAGCTCTGCTACTGCAATCCAGGCCTTTGGCACTTTGCTAAACATCTCTTCCTGAGCGAGTAGCGGTGACGCGTCCCACCGTGCCCTAGTTTGTTCGTGTGGAAGATATTGTCTTCGGAACCACAACATCCTGGCTGGTGTTAACCAAGGAGCGTGCTTATTTTCGCGCCAGGAAGCATGCGGAATACCCGAGGCTGATGCCGTATTGTCGGTCACAGGGACAATTAGCAGTTGGAATATCAGCGGTATAGGTGGGTTAAGTTGCGCCGCTTTGTGAGTGAGCACCGCAGCCAGGTTCCCCCCACTGCATGTTTCTGTCATCAGCATTCGTAAGGATTTCCGAATGAAGCGACATTCCTGGAGGCACCGCCGACAGCGATGCGTTTCGTGTCGATTCCTAGTACAGATGCCCCTTGTTCCCATACCCATTCCAGGGCCTCGACGGCATCTTCCATAGCCTCCGGGTATGGGTGTTCTGGCGCGAGCCTATAATCCACCGATACAACTACACATTTGGCATCTGAAAGGTTGGCTAACACTGTGAAATAGAGTGATGACTGCATGCCTTACTCTTGCACATGTTCGTGCAGAAGGCATTCTCTCTATCGATGTTACCGAGCGTCCACCCACCTACAGGTCAGTGTGAGACTGAGAAAGCTCACGTGATCGCGGAATTCGCATCCGTACCACCGTGGAAATATACCAATACGGGCCATCCGGGTTCTGGTTGGGGCTCCTCAGGTGTGAAAACGCGAACACGACACCTACTAAGATCAAAATCATCCACCCCCCCAACCGGGAGAGGCTCAGAAGAACCAGGGATTCCTTGAGTGTTGCGAATCGAAGGGTCCCATGGCAACTCGTGCACCTGTGGAAAATGAATGATGTGCTCGTTGTGAAAGGTGGCATACTCGGGATCGAGTCGTGGGATGATGGAAGGGTGCAAGGTGGCCGGCATTGCCATGACCTAACAACGGTGGACTCGGACTTTCTTTTTCCTGTGGGGCAAATGTAGTCCCTCAAATACATCATCGGACACCGGCTTATTTCAACACGTCGCGGGTTGACGGACCTAAGTTCCGATAAGGGACAATGAACTGACAATCTACGGTTGAGGTCGGTCCGAACGGCCTGGTAAGGTAATAACAAACATTCTAATAAGAAGTCGATTCAGCATCTTGGCACGCGAACTTTATTGGCCCTCTCACATATAGCGGCCCCGCTGTCGAGAACAGAACACCCCTGCATCCGCCCGTATAGACGTCTACAGACGTTGACCGCCAGTTGCCGATATCGCTGCGAAGCACTTGGCCCCCTGCAAGAGCTGAGGACACCCACGATCGTGATAGACCGCCATGGGGTTCTCGAAGTCTTGTGACTGTGCGGAGATGCACGCATAGACGCGGCGGGATATGGTAGCGAATTCGAAATAGTGCCGAGTTCAGAACTCACCTCAACACGCACAAGGTACTTGTCTTTTTCGACATACTATGATAGGGCAATAACGCGTATTATATCACTCACTATGGCGACATGGAGTTGGTGGGAACAATGCTCCGGCTATTTTTACATTTTTACGCTGCCTATGCAGCTGTGGTACGGTGGCCTAGGATGTGTTCAGACCAGCACTTGGTGTCTGTCGGCGTGGCGAAAACATGCGCGAAGACCATCTGGAGCAGACGCCGGTATAACTCAATGACCAAGCAGGTCTTATATGGGCACCTCGTACCGAGAAACAGTCATATCGATAAGCAATTATAGATCTATCAGACCTATACGATGAAAGTGGCGAAAAGTGGGGCATATTCCCCGACTTCTTGAGTGATGCGCTGGAATTCCGTGATAAGGCCTAGAAATGTGACACGGTCTACATTCATACCTTTTAATGGGAATCTTCCTGGCCATGTAAGCTTCCCTGGCGACTTCCCTGCACGGCTTCTACTGCCACGGGAGGAAGACCAAGGCGGATCAGTCAAACTGTCAGGGACATCATCCTTCCTGTCTTCCAAAGTTCAGGCGGCCGATAATACTGCCAGGTTAGTCGTGACATGGAATATTCATGAGAAGCCCAACGCAGGTCCCTGCAATGGCTTCTGCGACGCTCGGAACACAACGGAGAAATCTGGTGCATAGCGGTCCTGCGGGAACGAACGCAGCTGGGGTCGCTGTACTGTACTGTAGGGGATGTTGGAGCTTCCGAGTCGCGCCGCAAGTATGTCGTCATTTCTGGCTAAGTCATAAGAAACATATCAAGAACATCATCTTGTATGAACCAGGACGCGACGCGGACGTATCGATGAAGTCACATTCAATTCCGCGCCATAGTTATGAACAAGGATAGAGCTCCCAGAGCCAGAGGGTGTCATGAAGACGTGATTTGCAAATCATGGTGACTCGAAGGATGTCGCGGGAGCACAGGATTTGACATTTTCGCGGTGTTGGATGTGGATAAAAATGAATGGGAAACACGCCTCGTAGCTGCTGCGCCCTTTGTACTATTTCACAGGCTCCAGCTGGAGAGAGATAATAATGCCGTAGCCTCAGAGATATTTCAACGTTTGAACGGCCGGCCCGGAGAGTGATTCCCACGCGTCCGCGCCGCGCGGTGTCACGCGAACGGAATCTACTCGCTGTATCTACTCTGTATCTGCACCTCTCAACCCCCGCCTTCTTAGTCCCAGCACAAGCCATGGGCGACTACACTACTGAAGCAACAGAACTCGTCGAAACTTACGGTTTGTCTCCACTTTCTCCAGTAACCTCCAAGTTGAACAATCCTCTGCAGACTTCCTCATGAAGTACATCATCATTGGTCCGTTCTTGTCTTCGGCTTGAACCTGGCCCCCCTCTTCATGGATATTTTTTGGTCTTCAGGAGAAGCTGGGACCGGAAAGTCTTGTTTATTACACCACTTTACTCACAACAATTGTACGACTTTCTGCCCACGATCGTCACGACTGGGCTACCTAATCTCTGTGTAGTTAAGCCTCATTCGCAACATACGATTGGCGTCGAGTTTTCAAGCCGTACTGTTAAACTAGGGGAAAAGCGCATCAAGCTGCAGGTGTGTTCCTATCATGATGCGCGTCACAATCTATCCTCAGACTTAGTACTCGATCAGCTCTGGGACACTGCGGGGCAAGAACGATTTCGGTCCGTGAGGCATTACAGCAACTTTTGATCGCTCTTTCGTGACAACTCTATGCTTCTAGATCGGTGACCCGTAGCTACTATCGTGGGGCCGCGGGGGCATTGTTAGTATATGACATCACGAAGTAAGCCTCTATCATCACCGTGCAAGATAAGAGGGGCTGATTGTTTTCGGTAGTCGTGACTCATTCGTAAATCTGTCAAGGTGGCTGGGGGATGCGAGAGCACTGGGGAGCCCGCACCTCGTCGTTGTCCTGGTCGGGAACAAGTCAGATCGAGAAGAGGACCGACAGGTGGAATGGGAAGAGGCGAGCAGATGGGCAGCAGAACATAGTATGGATTCGTGCGACGGCTGAACGAATTCTCTGGCTGACTTGTGACAGATGTACACTTCCTTGAGACGTCTTCGCTGACGGGTGACAACGTAGAGGCACCGTTCCTACTAGCTGCACGATCCATTTTGCTCTCCATTGAATCTGGAGTCATGGATCCAGAGAAGGCAGGGAGTGGAGTTAGCTATGGGGATCGTGCCCTGCAGCGCGTAAGTAGCTCCAGTCGGCTCAGCTTTGGAAGCTTTGGGAGTTTGAGTGGCGGACGGAGACGGGCCTCTGGGAGGACTAGATTGGCGGATTTGGTACCTGGAGCGAGACGACGGTGTTGCTAGTGCGCCATCACTCTAGACACAACTAGTGTGTTCTCCACATCTATTACCACCTTCATATTGACGACTTTCGAGAAGGTTTATCATGCGCGCTGTTCCCATTTACCTTCCTGTTATTACCCACTATCCAAGACTTGGGATACTTGGTCCGTACTTATACCATTTCATTCCTTTTACTACATACCTGTGTCTACCACATACTAATATCTGTGTGTTATTTGCAAGGATACTCATTTTCTACTTGCTTAGTTTCTTCCTCAATGCATGTTACATCTCGTAGTCATATGGGACTGCCTAATATGATGTTTAGAGTACTTCTACGTCAAGATTTGAGCGCACTGGAAATGACGACAGTGTAAGGACCTTGTCTTTTCTGAACTATGATTAGTAACCAGTGCCCTGCGACGTGGGTACGGCGTGTGAAGCCCCTGTCACAGCCCTGAGACACTGTCCCAGTCCTGACGGCTCGTCTCTTTGTTTCACTTCTGTGGTTTCTGCTTTACTTCCTTTTTGCACCCAAATAAGTTAGCAGTGTAATATACATTATTTTGTGTCTAGTGGCTCAGTTTGAGAAAATCAGAGAAGTTGCGGGAATTGAAATGAAATTGGGTTTTGGTGTCTCAAGGTCCCGTACTACACTGTAGAGAATCGAGCGCCGAGAAAACAGATGATCTACCACCTAGTTCGAAAGAAGTCAGCGTAGGGATACTTGACTCTGATTTGCTCGACAATCCACCAGGCGGGTGTGGCGTAGGTGACATGGCTGCTCGCGCCTTTGGGCATGCCGGAGTGGAGAAGACCGACCATATTCCCCTTGCCGTCGACGACGAGCGAGCCCGAATCGCCTTTGGCAGAGAAATCTCCGGACTGCTTGTTGTAATTATATATCGCGAGTTCCTTGGACTCTTGTCCAAGTTCATCACAGAGGTAAGCCTCCAGGCCCGCGTACCTTCCTACGGTGAGATCACTCGTGTTTCCGTCCTTCAAAACAATGAGGCAGGGCTCATTGTTACTATCGACACCGACTGGTTTGGCCAGGCACTCATGCGGGACAATATCGTTGATCTTCAGCCGGCGATTGGAGGGGAATTTGAACACCATCTTACTGTTGTTGAGAGGGTAAAACATATCCTTGAGTTCCCCAGAAGAATACTTGGCTCCTAAAAGTCTTTTTTATCAGACGAGGTAATTATGTGAAAGATGAGGCAAGACGCACCAAGATCAATGACGTTCCCCTTGAAATTAGGCTTGAACCTCGCCTCGTCAAGCTCGAATGTACCCACATCCCTGGTGTAGCGGTGACCCTCGACGTCGACGGAGATCTTGGGAGCCCAGTCGACATGACCAATGTTTCGGCGCCCATGTCCTCCACTGGGCGTTGAGCTCATTGTAAAACGCCTCCAGTACGCCGATATCCTTCTCGACTCCGGCCAACTTAGTCTGCTTGGCCTCCACGCCCGTCTGGGCTCCTCTACCTCGTCCGGATCGTCACTCGCCAACTGCAGCTCCAAGTCCGCAATCTCCGTCGCCAAGAGTGCGGCGTCAGATCCGAGGCGACCAATGCGGGCCCTGATTTCGCTAATACCACGCTGGAAACGACGGCTTCCGGCGACAAGAACGAGCTGACGAGGTGTGCCAGTCCCCTTGAACTTGTAGTCGACGGTGGTCGACTTGCGGAGCACGTGGCAGTTGGTGACGCCGAAAACCCTCGTGCTGGGTTCGTCGCGCCCGGTCCTGTTTTCGTGGAAGAAGAACCCGACGGTCCCCTGAGCATCATCGTCCTCCCTCTCCTTGGTAGTGATGGGCATACCGAGCGCAGCAGTCAGGAAGCGACGAACGTAGTAGGTGGGGTCGGTGTCGAGGGTGACACGTAGAAGGGGAGGACCAGCTAGGTCTCCACGACGCCCTCGTACCACTCTATCACGGCTCCCTTGACTCCAAAGGTCTCGAGAAGACTTATAATATCCGGGGAAACGTCGTGCGCATTCTCGGCAGTGGTGGTTTTGGGATGGGTTGCAATCCATATGACGATGGGACCGAGACTACCCTTCTCGTCCTCGCCGTGAGTGAAGAATCGCGCTGCCTTGACGGCCGAATAGCGAATGTGTCGATCTTTCAAGAGTGTGCAGATCTTGGGAGCGACCTCGTGCCAAACCTCGTTGAGCCGCGTGTTGAAGACGCCATGAATTGTCTTCGTAGGGGTCGGAGAGTGTCTACCCTTGGGGATGGGGAAGGGATTTTCAAAGAGGTTGGAGCGGTAGAGGAGCTCAGGGGGGTCGAGGGATATTCCGTGGTAATACGAGATTCTCTCGTACTCGGAAATAACGTATGGGCGACAGCTGTGGCAGTCGAGTCCATGCTGAGCGCGAGATGTCAGGAGTAGTTGGGGTGGTGGTACGATGATGATGTCGAGGCGGTACATATCGTTTACGACGGTGCCGCAGACTAGGGGATAGAACAGGAGGTGATATGCAGAATAGGGGATAAAATAGAATGGGGTGCGAGCGTCAGAGGTCGGGTCGAACAGGGGTGCTCCGAGATCAGCACCTGTGCACCTAGGAGTTTGCGTTGTGTGTTTACTGAGCTTGTATAAGCGTAGTTGGCCAATCATATTACGTTTCACATTCCGTCTGGTTGTTGGTGGAGGGATCTTGATCCATTCCTATGCGCGTGAACCACTTGTTGTGTATGACGGTTTAGTGGTTTTGTTAAGAGGTCTGAAGGGCTCACTGGCGGCGGTGGTCGCACGCGTCTCCAAAACTGGGAACGAGCGCTTGCTTTATAGTACGGCCCAAAAAGGGAAGTGACGAGATGCTTTAGCCGAGACGTAATTGCTCTATTTCTACAACACCTTATTCAACCACTGTCTTACCATTCGAGAATCAGCAATACCATGCGGGAAGGGCTTGACAACGCTTTCTCAACTTGCCGTTCTTCTATGTTCGCAGGCCACGGTTATATGCCGTGGGGAAGCGATGTGAACTTCTCCAGAGTTGGCCCTCTTTTCCCCAGGCTATAATTTCCCAGTCGTAAAGTGCACCAAGGGTGTCTGGTTGTTGCTACGGACGTGACGGTAACTGGTTCCACGCTTTCTGAGAGATACGGTGAGAGATACGGTGAGTTGCATCCGTCTGTTTCCATGCAATGTCTTTCGTTCATTCTTAAAACCATCGCAGCACCCTGCAGTGGGAAGCCCTTGACAAGCAAATCCGCCTACTCTCGTCTTATCGGCTTCGAATCTGTGGATTCCGACGACTCTTGCTGGTTCTATGGCGGCAGGGACCTGCACTCGGCTTCAAGGGAAATCAATGACTGGATTCGCGAAAAGGGACGTTTCCACTGGCCCGAGTCACCCGTGTTGTCCCTCCCACTCACTGAATCCTCTTCAAAATCTCTGTCGACGTCGTTGTCCATTCTTCTCCCCATCACTCACACGCCGTCCGACCATCCCTTGTCTCGTTCAGGCTGGCCTGTTACCTCGGATTTTCATACACTCCCAAAGAGTTCTTCTGGAAAGCTATCCCAGTCCCTTTCGTATCCCCACAATACGAGGCGACCGTGAAGATACCCCCATCAGCAACACATTCCTCAGTCCCCGGCTCGGTCAACACGACTGCATGGCCTTTAATCCCCAACTCCCACGTGTCAAATTCTCACAATTCATCTCATGCTAGAGATGTGCCTAGCAACACTCCTTATGAACCTTTCAGGCCATCACAGATCGCCCCAACGTATAGTACGGCGACTCCGATGAGTTCTTGGACCCCCGAAAGCTATCAGACCGTTTATTCCACAGTCACTACCACGGTGTATGAGACACCGCAGTCAACTTCGCCACTACCCGCATGGACAACTGATGCGACCGGTGGCCAGCCCACCGTATTTATACCCTCTCCTACCACCAGCACGGCACCGACCACGCCGGCGGGCTGGGCTGTTGCTTCCGCGACACACGTAAGTGCTATTCCGGTGCAGGGCGCCTCTCTGTCCTCGGCCGGTCATGCGTAAGTCGTACGTCCCCTTTTCCCAAGCACGCTACTCAATATCATATCCAGCTTCTTTGGAAATCACCCGGCTGTCATCTTTGTCTTCCTGGTAACTGGAATAGTCATCGCTTGCATGGCAGCACTTGCTCTTTTCTGCTGTCGTCGACAGCGGGGTCAAACACAACCTGGCCGAAGAAGGCTAGAGGACATATCCCTCCCTCTTCCACAGAATCCAATGCGTGAGGACGTTAAGTCTCATGGGGGTTCAAGTAATCAGATCGCCCCATTGCAAAGCTTTATCAACGTCCCGCTCAATCGTAGTGGAGACAGCTTACCGACGGCCCATTCTGACGTTGACACACCGCTTCCGCCGCCGGTCATGCAGCGCGAGCGGCGTAAATCGTCGTATCGCGTTCCTGTTCGGTACTCTGGCTAGGTGCGCACCAGGGCAACTCGCGGGCTACGGATTGGAAATACACTGGCCCATTTTCCGACTACCTCCCAAAGCAGGTAGCTCAAACACGCCCATCTCCGAACATTCCACCGCCACTCCCCACGCGCTCACCTTTAAGGTTGTTAGCAGACAAGAACGGTTCAAATACACCCCAGGAGGATTCCAAGCGTCTATCACGGACGTCTTCGCCATCACTCTACCCACCCTCCGAGTCAATATCTACCTCCGAGGGGGCGGTGGCATCTGAAAACATCTCAGGCATGGATCAGGGGATAAAGAAAGCAGGAAATCTCAACCAATTTCCAAGTCTCCGCAGCGTGGGATCAGAGAGTGCATACCCATCGTGGCGAGCACGGCATTCACCCGTCGTGAGTCCAGCATCAGTCACAGGTCCCGCGCAAGCTTCCCTTCTAGCCGAAGTATGCCGCATGTCCAACTGCCCAGGTACAGCGTGCGTTGGTCGGCATACACGGTTGGTTGACGGTAGAAGGTTGGGTATGTGAATGTGCTGAAACGGGACGTTGCTTTCCCTTTTGATCTAAAAGATACAGCCAACCGTGCATAAGGTAGCATGCATGTTTTGCGCGAGTGCCAGGCGCATTTGCCACAGATTTCGTTCTTAGTGTAACTTATAAGGGGCTGTCATTCAGTCAGTCTACATACGCATACGATAGCTGCTTGGGAGCGTTTTCGATTATCATTACTCTAGTGCTGATATACGCACGCTGACATGTCTCCAACAATATTTTATCCTATCTACCATTCTCTACTCGTGTTAGCCCTTCCAGCTGTTTTATTGGTCTTCTGTGGTGCTGCTGTCCGTTTCCATATCAGTCTCATCACATGCCGACGGGCGTCCTCTCGGCACCATTGCAAACATCATGCATCATATAACCGCATTATTTCCTCATAACTGCTTGCTTATTCCCTTTTACCTACACATCGAACCCTCTGAGCCCTTTCTTGGTGGCGTAACTTATGGTAGATCTTTTACACCGGAATGACCATCTTCGAGTCCTTCAAGAAGCGTTTCGCCATTTCTGAGCGGATAACTGACTTCATGTTTGCTGCAGAACATGCGCACAGTCTCGTGGTCACTGGCATGTCATACCTCTCAGCCTGCGCTCGGGTCTATGCTCATGCATGGGGTTCAGCTACTTTCCTTTGCGGGTTTCATTGGCCGCACCCGCTCCCATGGCTGTCCTGTTACCGCTGCCAGTGCAGAGCAAGAGACTCCTACATACGGTATCTCTGCGGGGCCTGGCCCGGGGTCATTTACACCTGCGAAGGAACTGAACCACATTGACGAGCTGGAGAACGATATAAGCGACATCATGTATTCAAAGTTTCTGTCCACGGTATAGTAGTTCCAGAAATTGGCATTCGTCCTTGGCCAGGCTTCTTATCCATTACTGTATACAGTATATCATTGCAGAACTTTTCTCCGGAAATTTGTTTCTTCCGATTCACACAGCTTTTTTTTTTTGACTCGGAATGATACGACTACACCACCTCATTTAGGGGTTCATTCAACCAAAGGTCATTCCAGCGCGGCTTCGACTTCGGTTTCGATGGAATTTTCTTTTCTTCACTTCACGAGGGTAAGCTTTTTTTTCTGCTGTGCCTTAAACTCATTACGGGAAGATGGTGGTACCGTGGAAGAAGACGTGCGATTGGTTTTTCTATAGGTGTCAGCGGACACAACTGGCAGCCCCCTATAGATAGATGATAAGGGTCTTGTGCTGCACCCTGACGAGTAGAACTGAAAGCAGGTTCACCGCCTAGGTGCAGGATTCATCACACTCGATCTTGAGATACAAGTCGTTTGTCCATGTGACTATTCATACATCTTCTAACCATGCCGTACTGAATATTAGTTCGTACATAGAAGGAACCTATCAACCCAAAGGGATAAGGGATAACATCTGGGTAACTGTTTCGTTCTCAGTCGTAAACTTTACAGGCTCCAACCCATCTAACCCAATCACATCAGTTGTAAGTCTATCTAGAAGTACAGATGAGCTCCTTTCACTGACATGTCTATCTATCTAGTAATTGTACAGGTACGGTGAATTTGGGTATATTGGTGAGGTTATGTAGTATGTGTACTTCAGATGTGAGACTATGGTTGTCGTACCATATCAGAGACCAAGATGCCGAATGCTACTATGATCCCACCGGAGCCGGCCAAGTTCCAGGGCGTAATGACATCCACGCCTTGCCCAAACGTGATGTCGGATAGGAGAACGAGAACGATCGTGAGGAGGTTGCCTACAGAGACAACGATGGGACCCCAGACGCCCAATAAAATCTAGAAGTGCAAAGAGACGAAAGTTGAGTACAGAACAATAAAAACAAAAGGATTGGTACCAATAGTCCAGCATTGAAAACTAAACCGGATCCTGCTATACCAGCAATCGAAAGAACGAGAGTGGGGTTATCAGGCAGTCGAAATCGTTCATATCCTGAATAGTGAAGGATGGGCAAGACGGTCCACAACGAGGAAAGTGTCATCAATCCAATTACACCAGTAAGGAGGTTGGGATAAAGCCCAAATGGCGGTGGGTATACCAAGTCGTGGTCGACCTCTTTGATACTTTCGTCGAGCTCACTGGTAGAGAGGCCGTCCGAGTCCGAGAGTGGGACGTACGGGGCGCTCAACTCGGATTCTCCATCCTGGAGCAGCGCAGCATGACGTTTATACATAACCTGATATAAGCCGTACCCAACTGAGGCACAGAGGGTAAGTAGATCCCCAAGTACTGGTGCCTTGGGTTTTACTGTCTCGCTCGTGTTTACGAACGCCTCGCCTTGATCGGTGTGGGGCAACTCAGATTGCCCGACGTCGCCGTAGACGACTGCCATAACGCCGAAGGTCGCGATGAGTACGGCGAGGAGCTTGCGAGGTTCCCAGCTAAGCTTGAAGAGCCGTACTGCGATGATGTAGGCGAAGAAGGCGTTCGTGTTCCAGATTGCAGTGATATCGCTAAGCCTGTCGTGAGAGAGAGAAGTAAGCCGAACCCTTCCGCTGCCAGGACAAGGTCGACGCTTACGGAGACAGCGACACGCTGATGAACCAGAGCAGGGCCGGTAAAGTAAGGCCGACCGTCAGAAACGCCGTCAGACGAAAGAGGCGACCATAGGGAAATGTCGACTGGAGGATAGCAAGACGGCTCTTATCGATCGGACCGAAATGAATCTTGACGGCGAGAGATACGCCTGCTAGGAGAGATTCCAAAGATGCAGACGTTGTGAGGAGGAGGTATATAGATGCAGTGGGAAGATGGTGGCAAGCGAGGAGTGGACTATGTAACTGCAGGAGAACTAGTGTGTGAGAGGGGGTCTTCAACGAAGGGCACGTTGTCTTGAATAGACGTACAAGATGAAGAACGGCTGGCGATAATGAAGCGTGCTTTGTACATACTTTTTTTTTTAATGGATAAAGAGAATGTGAGATGGAGGAAACGCTTGAATGATGAATAGAATGAGACACGGACTTGAGTGAGCTGACTCTCCACGACAAATGCAATGAGGGTCAAGATGAAGAGAACGATGGCGGTCTTTCCACCTGTCTGCGGTAAGGAGGGCAACCGCTCAGTAAGAGAGGACATGATGATGAGGGATAGCAATGCGTTTAACGTGTGTGTTCAGGAGGTATACATATGTAGAGTGTTGGAGCAAAAGAGCAATATCGGCCTAGTGCCAGTTCTTTATTTACCGCCACCACCATCATCATGAGGGCGTTGCTCTCGGCCAGCAGAGCTCTCCTTTCAAGGGCAAGACTGATCCAGTCCCAAACAATCCTCCCTCATCACCATGTTTCCACTACCCTACCTCTCCCGGGAACAACACCTGCCCTCGCCCGAAGCATGAAAGTCCGGTCATCCGTCAAAATCATGTGCGATGGCTGCAGCGTCGTTCGAAGGAAAGGTCGCGTGTACATTCTCTGCTCGAAAAATCCTCGTCACAAGCAGGTCAGTCCGGTATTCTAGTACCTTGTTCACATGCGCTAACACCCCCAAAGCGGCAAGGTTGAGTCGATGGTGTATGCGTGAATCAGATGGATCAGCAAGTCCCATGCTGCGCCGCGGGATCATTCATTCCTTCTCAATGTAGACCAGAGTTTATCAAATGATATCGTAGGGGCCACGCTCACCCAGAGTGCCTTTTTCGAAATTCATTGTCCAACCATATGATACACAGCGAAATCTACACCTTTAACCCATCATCACTGTTCCCACTTTCTACTCTCACTACCCGATGGCGGCTTGATAGGCACTGGAGCTTTCTTGACATCCTCCCAATTAGTGCTAAGCGCAGTGCCTCCACTCTCTTGGAAGCTTTTCATCATTGCCCGTTTGGTGTCATCATCGGCATTGGTGAACAAATTCTGGAAGAACTCATTCACCGTGCTATCGCCGCTCACGTTGGGGTCATCTGTGCTTGATTTTGGCTTCTCAGAGTCGAGAATGGTCTTGGTCACGCTGTCCCAATTTTTACGGGCCTGTGGAAGGGTCGTACCAGCCTTTGTGGCCGTAGTGGAGGCAGCAGCGGAAGAATTAGCGAGCGCTGGAGCGTGACATGAGCCAAATTGTATGAGCTTGGGTGCATGTGGACGTACGATCGGGAGCATCGCCTATGAGACCACCCCATCGTCCTTGCGCGACCTTGGCAAGACGGATCTCTACCTTGACTTTACCTACAACGAAGCTGGACTTTTCAGGGTCGATTTGACCCTTTAATGGCTGAAGATCCAATAAATTTTCGCCATTTTCGTAGAGAATCTGTTAGAATGGTTTGTCAGGGTTATTTATATATCAATTCACGCGTTTGGTACATACACGACGTGGTTGGAATTTCACGTTGACGTGGGCAGGGTCTGCACCACGGTCAAAAATGGTGAGGGTGAGCCTCTCGTCAGTTTCATAAAACTCGTGTCTGGTATGGTGAGAAGACAGTAGAGGACGACGCGTTGAGAAGCGCACCTGAGGGTGGTAGCCATTCTGGAAAACAAGTAGAGGAACAAGTAGAGGGGTTCGAGGCTCAAGTACTCAAGTCCCCGCAATCTAGAAGGTTCGGTCACGTGCGGACTTGTGGCACGGCACCTTATCTTGCCTGGCCAGCAATGCTCCGCCATCTTGATCATGTCCTCATCGCATCGCATCCCAAAGGCCGTATTATATTATGATGCTCGCTCAGTCTGGTCCCTCGCAGGTGTGTTTCTTATTCACAGATCGATCGACCCTGACCATCTTGCTTGTTTCTAGTGCTCGTAGCTCTGTACGTCCCGATCCTCTTCTTCTAGCACCTGTTGAGTCGTTATCGCCACACTAGGGAAGAAAAGGGCTATGGCAAAGACGAAGTAGATCTCAGGCTTGTGGACTATTGTGAGTCTAGATCGAGTGTGGGAAACGACATGCGTTGACCCAAACATCGTTAGCCAAAGGGGAGAACTTTTCGCCTTCGTTTTTACGCCTCAACCCCAAAGGTATAATCATACCACATCCATCTGTTCTCCCTCACTCATATGTGTCCTCAGGGACATTGCCGACGCTGATAGTCCCACTGGCGGACACCCTGTCTTCTCAAATGGAGAATCGTTACAAGCCTATCACTGACACCGAAGCGAGTCCGCCACGCTACGTGTTAGAGTTTTGGGCTGAATCGCGTTGCATCGTAGGCTCTAATCGCCTTCCTTGATAAGTCACGATCGATCATGTCTCACACCCATACAACGTCGGCGGCCCCTGCTCCCGTTTTGTCCCCAGCAACGGTGGCTATGTCTTCTACAGCAAATTCTATCATCACATTGCTTCACTCACCCCCTGCATCGCCCGAGTTGCTTTTTTATTTGAACGCGAGGGACCTCCCCGTGCTTAGGACAGTAGCGCCCGGCGTTTTGGCTTTCCTCAAGGGACGCAAGGAAGCGTTGGAGCGTTACCTGTCTGAGAACGAATCCAAAGAGGTCCGCGTCTCCGAGAAAACCAAGACATTCTGGTTGGATCAGAAAAGCGCGACGGAGGATTCGCTGCTTGCTTTGGAAGACGCCGATAAGAGCGACTCGGAGCTGAGTGAATCGGAAGGAAGGCCCGTGAGGAGTATTTCGAGAAGACAAAGGCGGCATGGGGGGTAGATCTGGCATTCGTTCTGAACAAACTCTGCAAAGAGTTCGTTGGGCCGTTTGCTCTCGGTGCGCCACGTCATGCCACATAGAGAGGCATTAACCTCATCACGCTTCGTTTTCCGTGTACAGGGGAACAGATATCGATTGTAGACGTGCACCTCGCCGCGTGGTTGCACGAACTGGTGGTTCTCTCCGGGGGCAGTGCTCGAGACAGCGGGAGCGTTGCAATGGCCCGGCTTGAAGAACACGTGGGTGGAGGGTTTGCATTTGCCAAAGATGTTGCGCTTCCGCTGCCAGGTGCGAGTTTGGACGGATCCGAGCTTGCACCTACCGCGACGGCAGCGAAAGCCAAGCTGGCGGTGGTGTGGGATGCGCTCGCATCGAGACCGAGCTGGCAGAAGGTTTTTGGTGTTGAGGCCGTTGAGGGATGAAATGATTTAGATGATACAAATTTTGAAATGTAGCCGTATCAACGTCGGTGATAGCCAAGAATAGCCTTCACTCATTTTGACATTTTCTTTTTTTTTCCCCTCGCCATCAACTGTCGCCGCTCCTTCCTCTCTAATGCGTCTGCCTCTAGGCAGAGCGAATACAGACCACTCTAACTCACTCTCACCCCCCTCCCGGTCCCATGACCTCTTCGAAAACGTCCACTTTTTGTCTCCAGATGCAGGGCCCCGTCCAGACACTCCCTCAGGTCCATCCTTTCCCCTGAACAGCCCCGCTCAGCATATTTCCCCAGGTCTTGCCTTACTAGACCCAACATACCAGCACTCGTCGGGACGACCCCCAATTCCTCCGCAATGAATTCGCCCCTTCCTTCACGCTCCCCTTCGCCACTCCCTCCATTTTACTCCTCTGCCCCATCGTCTGCCTCAGACACGGATAGTGATGACCCTTGGCCCCTTGACAATTACCCTCCCCACCATTCTCGCGTGAAACCCGGCCTCGTTGGTGGCAAATACAACAACGCGCACGTCGTAGACCGCGACGACCCGTAGGATGGGGATACAGATACATGATGCGCATCTTGCGGAGAGTCTTCCGACACCCTTTCTTCCCAAAGCACCCTTCCACGATCGTACGTCTCGTTTGTCTTTCTCCACTCTCGTGAGCGTTTTCAAACTGAAGATGTCCCGAACAGCTTCTCTCTCTCCTTTTCTTTACAGTTTTGGCATTATCAATAACGTTCTTATTGATTCACTTATTAAATCCTGACAAGGAGCCTTTACCATGGCGGGCCTACTGCACGATGCCAGAAACGTCGACAGACCCTCCGCCGGATCATGCACACCCTACATTTCTCAACATTTCCACGGTAGCGTCGGCTCCTCCGATGCCTCCATTTCCGCCTAGTAATTTCGAAGCCTTACCACCCGCGGGCGTCTTTGTCGGGGTCTTCTCCATGGACTCGTCCTCGGAGCGCCGTATGCTCATCAGGTCAACTTGGGCGAGCCACCCTCGAAGTCGTAACGGCGCGGGGCACGGCGATGGTGGCGCAGGGACTTCTAGGACCATCGTTCGCTTTATTATGGGCCAACCCCGCAGGACGTGGGAGCGGCGTGTTCGCGTAGAAATGGAAGGTGCGTGTTTACGGGCTTATATCCCGCGTTCACTTAAGCGAATGGGCACTGTAGAGTACAAGGACATTATCATTCTCCCAATCTCAGAAAACATGAACGGTGGCAAGACACACTCATTCTTTACTTGGGCGGCCTCGATGGCCTGGGTTCCGCCGCTTTTTTTCGATACCGATATCCCTCTTCCAAGCTTCTCGTATTCCAATGCCTCCACTCCTATGCGTTACATCGCCCCACACGACCCAATTCATGCACGGCAAGACCGGGCGTCTGGGTCATCGTCTGCACGGGAGTGGGTGCGCCCTGATTTCGTGGTCAAAGTAGACGACGACTCGTTCGTCATGCTTGCGGAACTCGAGGCGCGTCTGCGTGTTGCGCTACACGAGAATCGCACAGAACAGATTCACGACAAATATTTGGATAAAGACCGTCTATCTGTCGTGCCGTCACCGTCAGGGCCTGACTTGGTAACTCCTTCGTCGAGGGAAGTGCAGCAATTGTCGTCCGCTGTGTCATTAGTCGAGGATCCCCTTATATACTGGGGCTATCTGGTCAAGCGGCGTTTTATGGCCGGCGAATTATACGCGCTGAGCTGGAGTCTCGTCGACTGGGTGTCAAGAGACCCGAGTATTAAGGGTCTTACGCGTGGCGCCGAGGATAAGCAGACAGCCAAGTGGATGGGGTTGCACCCCCGTGCATCGGAGGTTCGATGGGTGGCAGAACGCTGCTGGATCTACGATCATCCACGCAGTGGCACAGTGTGCGTCTTTGGTTTGCAAGTTCCTCTGGAGCTTGACTGATGAGAATGCTTGTGTCATAGATATTCCCATGGTTTTCTGTTTCCTTCTGAAGCTACTCGCGCCCGGGAAGGCGTCAGGGCATTCTTTGACAAACCGCAGAGCCAACCAATCCCAATCCCCCCACGATGAGCGCGCAGAATCGACATGATAAATACTGGGGGGCACCGGCGGAGTGGGCTGGATCGAGCGTGTCGAAGTTCGGCACTCGGTACTCTATGCCTCTTCCCAACTTGACCGTACCGCAAAGCATCGAAGCTCTTGTTGAGGGAAGCGAGATGTCCAACTTGTACGAGGGTACGTAAATTAAACTTGTGCTCAATGACCTTATCGTTGACGAATGTTAATTTCAGGGAGCATGTGGTCTGCAGAAGACGCATGGCAGTTGCGTGAGGGCCGTAAGAAGCGGTACAGCGGTCAAAGATTGGGGGGCACGATTGTTGTGCATTTTGTCAAAAAGCACATGTGGTTCTTTGAGACTGTGCTCGCACTTCTAGAAGGGGATGAGGAGACGGAGTACGAGATACAGCGGCGGGTACGTGAAGGGCAATCACCTGCAGAGATGACGGTTCTGTCACGGACAGTTGGTAGACCCCATCAATCTCAACTAGACAGCAAACCACTCGGGACGCACGGATCGGCGAGGTTTGCCGTGCAAGTAGGCAGAGTTCCTTAGGACACACTTGTGTTGCAGTTCTTCGTCACCTCCCACGCTACTCTCCGCTGACAACTGTACTTCTGTATCATATCCGCCTTGCTCTCCATCACCCCATGGCGCGTTTTCAAACTCTCATTTCATATACCTGACATATGCTTGAGACTGTAGTGAACATACATAGTCAATCACACAATTTTCGGCACGACCTCAAACAAGTTGCTCTCGGATCAGAGCAAAGAAGGAAGTGATAATCATACGCAAAGAACATGGCCTAGCATAGCCCGCTGTCCCCGCAGTACGAATCTCGTGATACTGTAAGGCGATACACATCCTCTGAATTTGTGTGTGACTTCGGAACCGGTGCACCGCATTTTTGATGGCCGATTTCGACCCCTTTGACAGCGCGCGCGTTGCTATCGTAAATTGAAGAATGTTACCATCTAATAGAGTACAAAGCGACAGGGAGCAAGATGACCTACAATAATGGGTCTGGATGAAGTAAGGAAACGATTAATGCATTAATGAGTCAATGACGAAACGTGACGAGCACACGGGCGGCAGGCAACCCTAAAGCAAAGCAGGTGCGAGTGCTGCGGCTGCGGGTCACACCGGAACGACCAAACCGGGCCTGGTGGCAACAGAACGGGCCGGTCGTTGTTCTTAATGGCGAAAAACACCGCGTTTCGTTCGTTCTTCTGTCCCCGCTGCATACGCCAACCTTTTTTCTACCTTCCACCACCATCATGCTGAACAAACGGCAGCAGTCCACTGCGCCTGAGCCTAGCTCGAATGCCGCCGCCGGTAAGCTTTTTTACATACTCTGCTCTTTTTGGTTTAGTCTGGTCGATCATCATCGTGGCCATGTGTGTGAGCGCGCGCCATCTTTCATGTCCTCAAATGGGACCAGCGCCCAAAGGCTCGTGGCGAGTGCCCCGGCAACCCCAGCACAAACACCACTCCAGTTTAACACGGTCCTCTTGTCTTCTCCCCTCACTGTTACACAGTATTACCCTATCCTGTCCCCTCGCTGAATGGGGCTACGGTTTACTTTTGCTTGCCGATAAGATTCTATACGAGTTTGTTCTGTTACTGACTTAACCCCTTTCCCCGTTCTTGTCCCTGCGCTTTCTCGAACCGTGACCGCGATTCTCACATCGGAATAACAATGTCGGACGCACCTTCCCCGGCCGCTCAATCCCCACCGTCGAACCCTTCTCCGTATGCGCAACCTACTACTGCTGCGCAACAACCCACTGTGCAACAACCCACCACCGCACAACAACCCACCACTGCACAACAACCCACTACTGCGCAACAACCCACTTCTGTGCAACAACCTACGTCTGTGCAACAACCTACGTCTGTGCAACAACCCACTTCTGTGCAACAACCTACGTCTGTGCAACAACCCACTTCTGTGCAACAACCCACTTCTGTCAACAACCTACGTCGGTGCAACAACCCACTTCTGTGCAACAACCTACGTCGGTGCAACAACCCACTTCTGTGCAACAACCCACTTCTGTACAACAACCTACGTCGGTGCAACAACCCACTTCTGTGCAACAACCTACGTCGGTGCAACAACCCACTTCTGTGCAACGTACGTCTGATCAACCTACTTCTGCACAACCTACTTCCCAATCTGCGCCACCTTCTTCACAAATTCAAACACCCCTTCTTCGCAAATCCAAACTACACCTTCTTCGCAAATCCAAACTACACCCTCTTCGCAAATTCAAACCACAGCTTCTTCCCAAATACAAACCACGCCATCTTCACAAATACAAACTACACCCTCGTCACAAATACAAACCACTCCGTCGTCTGTGCGTACAGCCACCACAGCGTCGACCCCGACTACTGCGTAAGTTCTCACTTCTGTGGATTATATACGTGTTGAGCTTATCTTTCGGATGCCATTCAAGTACGCAATCCTCTCAACAAACCTCGGCATCTGTAGCCACCTCGCCTGCAAGCTCTGCTCCTGCAAGCTCTTCTCCGGCGACGTCGCTGACGCGATCCCCTTCCCAGTCCTCAACTCCCACTAGCTCGCCTGTGAGCACGCAACCGAGCACTTCACAAACGCCCTCGACCACCACTACGCCTCAGACCTCTTCTACTGCTACCTCTACGGTAATTTCAACTAGCTCTTCTACCCCAAGAAGTAGTTCCAGTATTCCTACTTCAAGTACTTCGAGTACATCTACATCCACTACCCCGCGTGCCAGGTATGTATTTATTTCCTTTTCTTGCCTCGCATCACCGTAATCATGACACGAATCTAGTTCAACTTTCCAGAGTACGGTGTTCATTCAGACGACTGACAGTCAAGGGCAGACAACTTCATTTGCACCCATTCAAATCACCTCAACGTTCCTCTCGACTTTGAGCGATGGTGGCGTCCAGACCTTCACCGAGGTGATAGCAAATCCGACACTACGCGCTAATGACAGTTCGGGCACCACTTCTCAGTAAGCCCTCATTGATTGAAGCATGATATCGATATCCTCATGTCTTATAGGTTCTTCCACAACACCGGTGCTGTTGCCGGTGTATTTTTGATCGTTGGCCTTGCAGCGGCAACCATTTGCTTGTGGATATTCTTTTTCATTCGTAGGAGGCGCCGCAGGCGCAGGATTGATCACCAATCAGAGGTCTCAGCGACGCTTGCTGCCGCTGGCTATAATCGCGCGCCGATTGACGACGAGGACCTCGGCCCAGATCCTGGAATGCGGCAGCGGTTTGGTTCTTTCAGCTCACACCCAACGATCAGCACGCCCATCACCGACGAAGAACGTGCAGCGGATGCTCCTGGCCCTACTGCGCACCTATATGACCCGTATGCGGAATATGGCCGTCCCGTTGCCGGCTCCGGTTACATTCCTGCACGTTCGGAGAGCCCGTCGCTGAATAATCGAGATCACAGGGCAGAGGACTCATATGCCAGTGGCAGCAGCAGACGTGGGGGTTCATATGTTCCGCAGCAGAGCTCGGGGAGCGCAGACCAACTACTGTCTGGTGGCATCCCACCTCACGCATTTCCTGAACCATTCACCCTATCCTCTCCGGTAGTGCCGCCCCGGAACCCTAAGAGACAAGAGGCTCAGTCCCAAGACAGCTCCAGCGTGTCTGGTTCACAAAATCCTTTCGACCCTCCTCCACCGGACTATCGCGGTCGCGGCATAGCAGGCGGACGAGACGAAAAACGATGAGCCAAACGATCTCGTGGATAACTCGATACGTGGTTACGTGTGTATCGTCATCCCCCTCCCCATGACCTTGGTCTGACGCTTACTGAACAGATCTGGGAAGCAAGGGTCGATACACATAGATGCATTGATGGGTGACTTATGACACTTCACTACTGACAATCACGCTTCACTACTGACACTCGGACAAGAGTTCAATATGTTATATCTCTTGGCTTGTGTGTGCAGACAGGTTTATGCTTATGATTTTGCTGAGGATCCTTTTTTTTTTTTTCATAACCACCGGGACCTTATGGACAGTTTCTTGCTGTTTGCTGTTCTTTTTACAAGTTTCTTTATAATCGGATGTGAAATGCATGTACGGGAGATCCCGGTCAGCTATATAGTTGGTGTTGGTGTGGCTGAGAATTAGATTGCCCATTTTGGGAGTTGTCAGCATAAAGTAATCTCGAGTTTTTGGCACTCCCTCCACCTCTGTATACTATCGCTATGGCTGAACAAGTTCGTAGACGTTGTGTCTCTTCTGAACCTTTTCAACTGACCCGAGATTTTCTTCTAGGTTGAAAAAGCATTTCAAAAGCAGGCCCTCTTCCTAAATGCGAAGGCTCGTGGTGTGTCGCATTTCCAGAGATGGGTCCCCAGGAGAAGGCTAACCACAGAACGTCTGTGATGGACAGTTGGAAAGAAGGTATCGACGAAGGAGAAGCGTTGGTGTAAGGATGTGGGCCTTGGATTCAAGACACCCCCCGAGGCGATAAATGGAACTTATATCGGTGCGTGTGCTTTCTTTCTTTGTTCGAATAGCCCATGGACGATGGCGATGTGGATGTAGACAAGAAATGTCCATTTACTAGTGAGGTTTCCATTCGTGGTCGCATCCTCACAGGGCGTGTTGTCTCCACCAAAATGACGCGTACCATTATCATCCGCCGTGACTACCTCCATTACGTCGCCAAATACAGTACGTCCCAGTACTTCATGGGCGTTTAACTAGCAAGCCTCACTGGCGTCCTACTGCCTACAGACCGTTACGAGAAGAGACACAAAAACCTCGCAGCACACGCATCGCCTGCGTTCCGTGTTGAGCCAGGAGACATAGTCACTGTTGGTTAGTCAATGGTCTTTTTTTCATTGAAGTCTGAGGTAATGAATGGTGTTCACAGGACAATGTCGGCCACTATCAAAAACGGTGCGTTTTAACGTGTTGCGGGTATCAAAGAGCAAGGCGGCGACCAAGACGTTTGGCAAGTTTTAGGTGTTAGGGATAGCTTGTTATGTCGCATACGGGATATGTTCTACGCTCTTAAACATGATGTTTACTCTTGAGCCATGCAAGGCGAATGATGTGCGATAGGTTACAAAACGGAGGAGTCAACAGCCCTAGACTTGCTCAAGGAGACCAAACTAAGCTGAGAGAGATGGTCATTGAGTATGGAAAACCAAATAAGGACCAAATAGATTGCGGGTTTGTATTGGTTGTTGGCGCGCGCGTCTCGGTTACTGCACCCTCACGCCCTTCCTCTTTCCCCGGCTGCTGGTATCACCTCTGTCACCGTCACCGTCACCGTCACCTCTATCATTGGACGTCGTCCTCTGAGTTTCTACCTCTAATTTGGTCTCTTTTCTCCTTCACGGCCACAAACTGGCTCAATCTCTCCTTTCAGTCTTTACTAATAGACTATCAAAGTCTAGGTCCACCTCTCCCGGCCCACATTCAGCCTCATCATCATCCTCCCGCGGCCTTTCCATGGGCCAGCAGACTTCCAAAAAGTCAAGAAAGGGCGGGAAAGATAAGGAAAAGGATGCCGGCATCGGCGAAGGCGATGGGACTCCGAACGAGTCCCCCTCATCCAACTTGTCCCGTGCCGTTGGCAATGGGCCGACCTCAGTCATCGGCTCGCCTTCCATCAACGTATCGTCGGCTGAAGATCCGAAGAGTATACCGAATGGTAGCGGGGAGCGTTCTACGGGTGTTGCAATGGGTATTGCCAAGTCCCTTGCACAGAACGGCTCTTCTACCGACATCACAGTTCCATCTTCCAACGTATCCCACACACTCTCACCCGCGCCATCTCACCCTAACAAGCCCCCTCCTCTCGATATCCCCTCCGCGACTATACTCTCATACAACGGATCCGCCCAGGCTGCCGGTGGTTCTGCAGGGAGCGCCATGGCGGGAGGCGATTCCCTTGTGTCCTCGGCTAATCCGATGGGTAGCAAAGACAAGGCCCGATCGCTTGACGTGGATGACTACATCCAACGACTGTTGGACGTCGGTTACACGGGGAAGGTCAGCAAATCGCTATGTCTCAAGAACCCCGAGATTGTGGCCATTTGCCAAGCATCAAGGGAGATATTTCTCTCGCAGCCAACGCTTATCGAGCTCTCACCGCCTGTCAAGATAGTCGGTGACGTGCACGGACAATACTCGGACCTCATACGTTTATTCGAAATGTGTGGTTTCCCACCAGCATCAAACTACCTCTTCCTTGGCGACTATGTCGACCGAGGCAAGCAGAGTCTGGAGACATTTTTACTCCTGCTCTGCTACAAGATTAAATACCCGGAGAACTTCTTTCTGTTGCGGGGTAATCACGAATGCGCAAATGTCACACGAGGTGCCTTCCTGCTTGGTATTTCTTGGCATGCATCTTGGCTGATGATCGACAGTGTACGGATTTTATGACGAGTGCAAGCGACGGTGTAACATAAAGACATGGAAGACATTTGTCGACGTTTTCAACTGCCTCCCAATCGCCGCTATCGTTGCGTCCAAGATCTTCTGCGTACATGGTGGACTCTCACCATCGTTACAAACCATGGAGGACATCAAGGCTCTCCAGCGGCCGACTGATGTCCCTGACTACGGTTTGCTTAACGACCTATTATGGTCGGACCCATCCGACACCGCGTTGGACTGGGAAGATAACGAACGCGGTGTCAGCTTTTGCTTCGGGAAAGCTATTATAAACGAATTCCTTGTGCGATACGACATGGACTTGATCTGTCGAGCACACATGGTCGTGGAGGACGGATATGAGTTCTGGAACGATCGAACATTGGTCACGGTGTTTAGTGCACCAAACTATTGTGGAGGTGCGTGAGCGGAGTGCGTTTCCCGTGTCGAAAACTCACGAGATGGCGAAGAATTCGATAACTACGGGGCTTGCATGAGGTGAGAGAAGTACGTCATCTCTAGATCAGTTCACTGACGCCCGATTAGTGTCTCGGAGGACCTTTTATGTGCTTTTGAGCTGCTCAAACCCCTCGACGGACCGGCCCTGCGCAAGGAGATGACGAAGGCTAAACGGAAGAGGTAATTCACCTTCTTAGTCGGACGCACGTATCTCACACTGGTTACAGCATGATGAGTGCCACCTGACGTGGGTTCGCTGGTTGTTTATTCCGGTTGGCAGCGCGACTGCCTAGATCATCATTCTCTCTCTCGACTATCACCATGTTGATATTTTGTGTTTACACATTCCCATCCCCATTCGCCATGACCATCCGTCCCCTCTACTTTCGGCATTTTTATAGGGGTATTTGCCAGTCCAGGTTATCTGCTGTGTCTGTTCGTGACTATTAATGTGGTGTACAGTGGGGTTGTGGGAGGTTTCTCTAGCACATACCTTTTGAGGATGTCATACTCTAGTACACCTTTCTTCTCCTTGAATCAATCGGACGTGTGAATCTATTTTCATCACGTGTGCATTTCACATGTTTACGGTCATCGCGACTTGTCCACGACGCGTCGCGCTCGCGCATACATTCTCCTTCAGTTGCATGAGAAGACAGCAGACTCTCGGTATGTCCTTATTCACCAATGCTATTTATTTCTACTTCACGCGCCTCCGATTAGCAAAGTTCTTCGCTATGCCCCCTGGAAAGAAAGCGCCACCACAGCAGTCCAGCCTTACCGAGTTGTGGGCTAGTAAACCAAAGAAGCAGAGCAATCCCGCCACGTCTACTACTGCCACGAGTGGTGGTCATCCACGATTAGAACCCAAACCTGATGATGCGGCGGGTGTGACAATATCATCGGAAGAACGTGCGTATCGTTGACGCGGATTTGCGCACACGCGCACGCTAATCACGCAGAACGCAAAAATACTCTTTTTACAGCCGCGACTTCAAAGCGTAAACAGGAGACGGTAACTAGCTTGGACGGTGCGTAGTAGGCTCGCGTGCACACGGATTGACTTTTTTTTTTAAATTATTTGGTTGCACGTTTCACGTTTGCAGGGAAGACGTCGCCGTCGCCATCGCCTGAGCGTCATGGTCCACTGCGGAAACGACGGAAGAGGGTGATTGAGGATTACGATGAGGACGAGGATGAGGGACCGGCACCGAGCTCGGGTGAGATTCTCTTTTTGCATCATGTCATTGGGCCTTCATGAACCTAGCGTTTGCCGTCCTTTCTGGATCTCAGAAGCACCATCGCGAACATTGAGCCCCGCTCCTTCGTCTCCTCTGCCCCATGAGGAGACACCAGTGGCCAGCTCTTCCAAAGCTACTTCCCGGCGCTCTAAGGCTGAGAGTAAGGAATCTAAGTCTACGACCAAGGCAAAGGGCAAGACAAAGGCTAAGGGGAAGACAAAGGTGGCTGCGCCTGCGGCTCTGGAGGGAGAGGACGTCGAGATGCACGACGGGGACAAGGAGGGTGTCGAGGCGAAGGAGTCGGATCCTCCGGAGGAGGATAATGATTCAGGTGAGGAGGAATTGGAGGAACGGAAAGCTGCGTCTAAAAGGTGTGTATTTACTTCCGCTGTTCGTTTTGCTACCTGCTTTCCAACTAAATGCCATATGCTGAACTATCATTTTATAGTGCGCAAGTTGCTCTGGATCGGAGAGATGAGATGGATGTGGAAGGTTGGAAAGTCGGTGATCCGTATGTCCAGTTGTTGAGCATCAGATGCTGCGTTGCTGACAACCTCCTAGTGTACCCTATGCTGCGCTCGCAAAAGCATTCGCACTCATCGAGGCGACTACGAAGCGGATAGAAAAGACATCTCTCCTCACGAGTCTTATGTTACTTATCATTCAGAGACGCAAAGAAGGAGACACCGACTCGCTGCTAAAGACGGTCTACCTGTGTATCAATCGTGTTCGTTGCTCTCCCTAACGCATGTATCGCGCTTTTTTCGGTTTATTCAGACTTCCACAGTTATGCCCAGATTACACGGGTATTGAGCTTGGGATCGGCGAGAGTCTACTCATCAAGGCAATAGGCGAGTCCACTGGGCGAAGCCTTCAACTCATCAAAGCAGAGTTGAAAAAGGAGGGTGACCTCGGGTCAGTGGCAATGGTGAGCGATACTCCCCCGTCGTGGAGCACGAAATGCTCAAACGCGATCCTTAAGAGCTCTAAGAATATGCAAAAGACCCTGTTCAAGCCGAAGCCCCTCACGGTTCCATTCGTCTTTTCAAATCTGAAAGAGATCGCTCTTTGTTCTGGCCACTCGGTGAGTCACGCGATCGTTTCGCCCTTGTCGCATCATCCAACGCCTGTCCCAGTCACAAGGCAGGAAAGTGTCGATTGTAACAAAGCTCCTTGCTGCGTGTAAGGGCGAGGAGGCAAAGTATATTGTCCGGAGTTTAGAAGGCAAGCTACGGATAGGCAACGCTGAACGTACTGTGTTGGTGGCTCTTGCCCATGCTGTCGTCTTGGCAGAGCAAGACAAATGTATGCAACATGTTCTCGAAGACCATCACGAGCTTATATATTCATGTGTAGCTGGAAAGAAATGGAGCACGGAGAAGCTAGCATCACGGTTAGAAGAGGGGTCTAGCATCGTCAAGTCGGTCTACAGGTATGGTCGATACGCTCTCATAGTAGTCCCGCTGCCCATACCCCCGCGCTGCCAGTGAACTGCCAAACTACGATGCGGTCGTCCCAGCGCTCCTCACCGTTGGTGTGAGCAAACTACGCGAGGAGTGTAAGCTGACCCCAGGAGTGCCGCTCAAACCGATGCTTGCAAAGCCGACCAAGGCCATTGGCGAGGTGTTAGATCGCTTCGAGGGCAAGCGATTCACCTGCGAGTACAAATACGACGGTGAACGAGCACAGGTGCACAAGCTTGCCGATGGCACCGTTGGCGTGTTCAGCCGTAACTCGGAGGATATGAGCAAGAAATATCCAGATTTGGTCGAACAATTACCGCATGTACGGTTTCGATCTCTACACTTGGGGACATCTTTCTCACGAAGTGATATAGTGCATCAAAGAGAACACAAAAACGTTCGTGTTGGACGCGGAAGCTGTGGCCATAGACCGAACGACGGGCAAGTTGATGCCGTTCCAGGAGCTGAGCAAACGCAAGCGGAAGGATGTAAAGGTGGAAGACATCCAAATACGCGTGTGTCTCTTCGCATTCGATCTCCTTTACCTCAACGGAGAGGTGAGTGTCCTCGTTCGGGACTTTTATGTTGATTAATCGTACGCAGCCACTATTGCACAGAAACCTGTCAGAACGGAGAGAGCTTCTGCGGCAACACTTTGGACCTGTTGACTTTGAGTTTCAATTTGCCAAATCTTCGGAGAGCGAAACGACGGAAGACATTCAGTCATTCCTTGATGAGAGTGTTAAAGACGGTTGTGAAGGTCTCATGGTCAAGATGCTTGAGAGTGAAGCAAGCTACTATGAGCCGTCCAGACGCAGTGTCAATTGGCTCAAGGTCAGCACTCTACACCATCCCCTACTTGCAAACTGACTTTTCTTGGCGACAGTTGAAAAAGGATTACTTGGCTGGCGTCGGAGACTCACTCGACCTTGTCGTTGTCGGTGGCTACTATGGGAAAGGCAAACGGACGAACGTGTACGGGGCATTCCTCCTCGCGTGCTACGACGCCGACTCGGAAGAATACCAGACCATCTGCAAGATTGGCACCGGGTTCAGCGAGGAAGCTTTGGCGTCGCACTATGCGACATTGCAACCTCTGGAAACGGACAAAGCACGTGGCGATGTCAAGATCGGCGGAGCAAAACCAGACGTGTGGTTCGAGCCCAAGGTCGTCTGGGAAGTTCTCACGGCAGACCTGAGCTTAAGTCCGGTGTATACAGCGGCACAAGGCTTGGTAGGTGCCATTTGTGTGTTTCAATTTATTTCCGATGGCTTATCTAAGCATTAGGTTGAAGAGCGCGGCATTTCATTGCGGTTCCCTCGCTTTCTTCGGACCCGGGATGACAAAAATACTGAAGATGCGACAGGGCCGGAGCAGGTAAGCGATAGTGGTGCATGTTAGTCACCATAAGTACTAATGATGCCGATGTAATGGCGGCAGGTCGCAGAAATGTACGAACGGCAGGTGCTAGCCCAAGGTGGAGGAGGGCAGAAGAAAAAGAAAGGAGACGGTGATGCGGACGACGGCTTTTGGTGATGAGTCCGCGGCGAAGGCACCTCTCAGTGTATCTTTGTTTCCGATCTCAACGTAATTGGATTAGACCCCTCGGGTGTGATGCGAGCACGATATGTGCAAACCTCTAAATGATTGGGATATAACAAAAATCCGTACACAACTACTTGGTCGACTGGCTTGCTGCCTGCGCAGCCTTAACAGCCTCCGTGACTTTGCCTTTGGCAGCATCCGGTGGAGAAGCGCCCTGAATAGATTTCTTTTCCTTGCCACCGAGATGCCAGTAGTTTATGAAGCGGTATCCTTGTGTGAACTGCGCGGTTGCATTGGTGACATGGCAGGCAAACAGGAGATAGTTTCGGGGCTCGACTTTCCATGCTATGAGGATGAAAACGATCGGATGATGTCAAAGTGAGTGAAATGTGAAGGAGTTATAACGTACCGAAACGTATAAAGACCATACTTTTTCAAAGCATATGTGAGAACGGCACGGAAGCGAATAAGACCAAGACATACGAGTAGGCGGCGAGAGCAGAAGTCATAGTACCAGAGATGACCTCTTCATCTTTTTTCAAGTCTGCGATGGCAGCGAGGGGGAGGCCCCAGTTGGCGACCTAAATGAACGATGTAAAGGTCAATCGCAGGGGTTCATAAAAATGGCAGGGTAGGGCACGAACAGGTCCCCAGAAATGAGTGCCTATGAAGCCATCCATGAGCATATCTTTCAAGGACAAAGTGTGGATGATGAACATACTGAAGAAGTACTCTCGTGCAGCAGGAGACCGCATCCAATGGAAGAAAGTGGAGGCCATGGTTTAACAATTCCGAAATTCCGAAAAGCGCCGGAAGTGCGAGTTGCGAGTTGTTTCTTTGGGGAGGAGCACGTCACGTGCCCCGATCCCCACCTTTGTGCTTTTAAATACACAAAGCAATTAATGGGCACCACACAACCGCCGCCACGGACCCACTACGCGATCAAGATGGTCGTTGATTGGTGGTACACGCTCTCTATCTCGCCTCTCGGATTCTGTCGCTCCTTCGCGGGTTTCAATTATACCTATATTCGAGCGCAGCGCCCTTAAAAAGGCAAATGATTCTGCGCCCACGCTCCGGCGTTTGTTTCTCGTAATTCAACTCCCTCAAACAATCTCTGCCCCCATCTTTTTCCCCCGCCCCCTCCCGTCCACCTCTTTTTTTCCTCGCCCCTCGCCCCTCCCACAGTGTCCATCTCATTTTAATACATCATGCAATACGCAGGGAGCCAATACAACGGCACAGCTTACTCTGGCCAGCAGACATACCAATATCCCGGTCAGTACTATCAGCAGCCGCCACAGCCGATCCAACATCAATACTCGGGCCAGCAGCAACAGCAATACGGATCAACCCCTTACGCAGGGACTGTTCCATTTCCTCAACCATCCCCTAATCATGTCCCCGCCGTCCTCCAACCCCCAGCACCTCAACAGCCAGTGCTTCGCCCAGCACGCACACATACTCCACACCCGAGTACTCGAAGACGCGCCAGTTCGAATGCCACGAAGAGGCCGATCAAGTCAGCCCTAAAAGACCCCGAACGCAATCGCACCTCCTCTGCAAATGGTCCCCTCCTGTCGGTCCCCGTTCCTCGGACGCGGAGGCATTCTAGCGGCGCTGAAAATCGTCCTCGCATGGACTCCATCGTGCGATCACGGACCAACTCAAGCTCTCGGACGGACCCTGGTACGCGTGCCCATATACGTCTTTGCCGGGGTGCCTTTCATGATAACGCCCAATTTTCTTTCCAAAATTTTTTAATCTTCTTTCTGTCAAGACCACGTTTTCTTGTCGATAAACCCACCCAACGGGCTCGAGCTGAGTAATCTCGCATATAAAGCCACAGTCGAAGAGTTACGTGAACAACTATTCCCCATGTGGCCAACCGGTGTCGCTCGCCAGGAGCGATACGGACACGATTGGCGCGTAAAATTTGCTGGTAGTCCATGGGACTCCAAAGGCCACGAGGCGATCATGTATGCTTTTAATTGCACTTTAATTATGCGTTCACATTGACCTAATATTTCGTTTGCTTAGGGCCCAGAGAATGATATGTCGAATATTTTGGGTACTCACCGCTCAGGTTCGGCGCCCATCATGATAAGATCCATTCATCCCTCCAACTGAGCACTGCCTTTTCCTTTTAGGGATATGTGTATTTGACAACCATCAATGCTGGACGCGCCGTATGTCACTTAAGCAGGGCCTCGTGTCTATGTCGATCTCTCATATCACTCCACTTGCTTATGTAGTTCAAGAGCCCTCGATTGGTGTTCATTCGCGCGCCTGCTGACGCTCGTGCTCACTTCTTTTCCATGTCGCTCAACAGCGCGGGCAACCGCATCACGTTTGTTGACCCACCAGTCGCGGTAGTCAACTCGCTGGGCTTGAGCCTTCGCACGGCATTCCCACGCCGAATCCTCAACGAGCATTCGTCCGAGGATGGCATATTCACCATCACACTTAAATCTGGTATCAACGGTGCGCTTCACACTCGCACTGCTTTCCTCTCCGTCACTTTCTCACAAGTCGTGGTGGTTGTTTTCAGCAATGGGCGCTGAGAAGAATCTGTTTTTGGCGCACATTCTCAAGTATATCAACGATATGGCGTTCAAACTTGACGCTAGCGTGCCATTGGCGCGTCGTGGGCTCTTTGGAGTGCATGGCCGCAAGGAAATCTGGGTGTTCAAAGGTTCCGAGTCTTGGTGGCCCAACCGCAAGTGATGGCTTGATTTATGTCCTTATGTCCTTCTTCGACGTGATCTTATGACCTAATGTATTACCTATCCCATGACTATTGGCGACAACTCTCGTAATATCACTGAACATTGTAGGCTCGAATTAACAACACCGCACCACACCGGCACCAGGTCTGGGTATGCACTGTAACAGTTTTTGGTGAGGTCGCGATGCGCCTCACCATCGAAAGAAGCAAACGGTCAAACGACTCGGCGCACACGAATATGGGAATTCCCATACATTATGTCAGCAACAGAAAAAAAACATTTGAAATTTACTTAAATATAAGTTACTGTATTGTCCAAGCACTGCCAGTTAGAAATAACGGAACGGAACGGAAAGACTACAAAGTGACTCAAGCTGGGCGACAGAAATCGCGCAAGCAAACGGATGTAACGAAGTGACTCAAGTGCGCTTCGCTTGCTGGTCACTACCCCTATTCTCATCCAATCTCCTGCTCCTGTGCTCCTGTGAGTACAGTGTAGGCATACATTTATGTCGTGCTTGACTTATCCATGATTTCAGGATGGCCCGTAACTCTCGCCTCTCCAAGTCTCGTTCCTCTAAGTCTCGTCCCGCCAAGATGGGTAGAAAATGGACTCAAGACGATGTCCTCGCATACAACATAAAAGTCGTCTATCAGGACCTCACGACGTTCTTCGGCGTCACGGATCTTCCTCCCCCAGACGTCGAAAATGATGCCCTCACCGCGCAGGACTTCACTAGTGCAACAGACGATTGGACCAACTTCATGCTGTTCCATATAGATCGTCTGACGGACCCTGACGACGTGACATTTACTCTGTCGAACAGAAAACCTGCCACCATCGACTTCGTCAGAGAACTTTTCAACGTACTTCACTATCCGAGTGTGCCACAGAGGAGATTCCTGATAGCCCGGCCAAAGCTAGATTACTTGGCGAGTCAAGGAAGTCCCCCACAGTGGATGTATGCATTAGGGACGACACCACTGCTATCTTGTTGGTCGTCAAAGTGTACGCCACTTGCGTCGGTCCGATCCGGAGCCCCGACTTATTTCGGATGCCATTGCCGCCTTTCATAACGACAACATCATGCGCGTGAAACGCTTTGGTACGGACCCTCTTACCAGCAAGGTCATGCCCGGGATCGTCATGGATGGGACTATGCCAACGTTTTACAAGATTCCCATCACCCCCGAGCTAGTCACAGCTGTTGAATCTGGCAAGCGCCCCGAAGAGGAGACAACTGTTCATGCCTATCGCCCTGAGGTACCGAGACCCGAGGAAGGTATGAAGCCGTTGGACAACCGTTCCATTATCCTGTCGTGCTTCGAAGCCTTCAGGCAATTCATGTAATGTATTGCTCAGTACTACCCTAACATCCAAAAGGTCCGAGTCGTGTCTCAATATCATCAGTCTCTGTATTCATCTTGTGTGTTACCGCCGCTGTGCAAACCTTTTTCCCCACGCGTCCTCACCCTATTTACGGTCTCCATTGTCGATAGCGCTCGTCTTGGTCGACTCACCACCCTATTACTGTAGTCTGTCGCGCTTTCCTCGTTGCTGCTAAACAAACTAAAAAGAGGGGCAGTAATTTTTTAATTCAAGTTACATTTATTATTAGTATCTTTGCCTGCGCTTGAAGGAAACTTCTCAGCTGAGCTGGCAAAGTCGGTAAGCCCAACAAAAGAAAATGTAGGTGTATTTCACCACCGCCCAACGATTATTCAATTTGCTGCGAGCGCAGCGAGCTAACATCTGGCTAAGGGTGAAGAAAGGCCCGGACAAACAAATACAAAATGATTCCACGCTAATGGTATCAGTGAATTTGTTAATTGTCATATATTTCTCACATCTTCTATTCTTTTCATACAAAAACCTGAGGTTGTGTAGAGAATCCTTGATGCTACTGGAATATCACAAAAAAATCTGGAACTTTGTGTCCATATCAAAGGATCTAATGGATTATTATGGATATAACTCTGACTCCGTAATAGTCACCCCGCTAACGAGCTCATAGCGTGACCAAGAAGAACGCGCAAGTGGAATATCATGGCCTGTTCAACGAGCGTCCATGATGGCCAGCAGCGGCCAGCTGATATCATGCCGTCCTCCATTGATTGTAAGGAGGTCCATCATGAGGACTGTGCCGGGATCGCGTATCGCCTTCAGGCCCTCTAGGCTACAACCGTCCGTAACAGTTTCGTGATCAGTCATGAGTTTTGTTTTGGTTAAAAGGGGTGAAGATGAAATGTACTTACAGTCCCCACGACGCATATGCGCATGTGCGCCCCATCCACAAACGGCCGCCGTTCAGTTCCGCATGCGACCAACGAGAATTTCGGCGAGGCCGAGGATCTTCGGTGTACAGATAAATGAATGCACAACCATAAGAGGCGCATCATGAGCCCCTTTTAGAATGGAATGTTGGGTTGAGAATCAGCCAGTGAGAGTGAGACGGGTTACTACTCACGAGTTTACAATAAAGATGAGTCTCTCCGGTAAGCACGACAACAGCGGCATCTAGGTGATAATAATCATCTTTGAAGCCTCGAATCGTCAAACGCTTCGCAACTTGATCCAGGCCAAGACTTGAAGCATCGCAGTCACGTGTAAGAGAAACGTTTGTGCTCACACGCCATCAAAGGTGTGCAAGACCTCCCACCCGTTATCATTAGGCACATGCCATCATTAGGATCCACTCCCGGTCCAACCGTGAACTCCGTTAAGACACTTTTGGCAGCACCCCAGTCCAAAATTGCTCTACCCTCGGGCAACACTGGCACACTTGTCAGAAGATCCGAGATGTTCGTTGGGGTTGGGTCTTCGGGCGGCCAGTATCCGGCATTCTCATGTTCGTAGATTTCTGGCTCAGGGTAGCGTTCCCATTTTCGTCGACATTTCATTGCTTCGGGGATGTAATCTACGCGATTCGAGGGGTCATACCAGTGTGGTGTATTGTGATGCACTGATGGCAGCTTTGTCTGATTTGGTTCGAAAATATTAGGGTAACAATCGCGCAGCCAGAAACCACTGCGCGATTCGCTTTCCGGGGTCTAGCCTTATAGCGGAGATATCCAGGCGGTGATGATAGGATGCCATGCACGAAGACGAGGAAGATCGAACATGAGCATGATGATAGGGATGCGGAACCCCATTTGCTGCTCGTTACCGGCAGCAGCCAGTAGGGAAGCCGCGCCGCTCTTCCCAGCAGATGGCATCACCTTCAAGTCTGTTGACCATCGCCGCATAGGCTACGTCTGTTGGGCCGCGGTGTTTAGTTCGGATTAAATGGGACACCATACACACTAACGTTGTTCCAGCCGAGGCCGAGGCAATAGTGGATGGCGACGGCACGGCAACGGGTGGGATGTCTCTGTTGTTGTTGTAGGTTCGTCTGACGAAGGCTGGGGGCTGGAACAGAGGTTTAAACGTTTAAGCTTTAAGGGTTGCCAGCCTGTACTGCCACAGTGCCACCCCTGACTCCTGTTTTCTCACCTGTGAGCATTCTTTCATTTACGTTGTGCTTGACTCTTATCCATGATTGCAGGATGGCCCGTAAATCTCGTCTCTCCAAATCTCGTTCCTCCAAGTCCCGTCCCGCCAAGATGGGTAGGAAATGGACCCAAGACGATTTCCTCGCATACAACATAAAAGTCGTCTATCAAGACCTCCAGACGTTCTTCGGCATCAAGGATCTTCCTTCCCCAGACGTCGAAAGCGATGCCCTCACCGCGCAGGATGTCAATACTGCAGCTCGTTGGACCTCCAGCATGCTCTTCCATATGGATCGTGTGGCGGAACCTGACGAAACTGGCAGAAAATCCTCCACCATCGACTTCGTCAAAGCAGTTTTCAATGTACTTAACTATCCGGATGCGCTACAGAGGAGATTCCTGTTAGCCTGGCTAAAGCTAGATTACTTGGCGAGTCAGGGAAGGCGCCCTCAGGTGGACGTCTGCATTAGCGACGACACCTTTGCTATCTTGTTGCTCGCCAAAGTGGACATGCACTTGCGTGGATTCGATCCGGAACCCCGACTTATTTCGGATGCCATTGCCGCCTTCCATAACGACAACATCAGGCGCGCGACATACCTTCGTACAGACCCCCTCACCAGCAAGGTCATGCCCGGGATCGTTGTGGATGAGACTATGCCAACGTTTTACAAGATTCCCATCACCCCTGAACTCGTCAAAGCTGTTGAATCTGGTGAGCGCCCCGAAGAGGAGACAATCGTTCACGCGTATCGTCCTGAGGTACCGAGACCCGAGGAAGGTATAAGGCCGTTGGACAATCGTTTCATTATTTTGTCGTGCTTTGAAGCTTTCAGAAAGTTCATGTAATGTATTGCTCAGCAAGCGTCCAAAGGACTTGATCATACTATACTCGAGATCATAATTACAAAGGCTTCGTCTGTATTTAAAAGTTTTTTCCTCTCGTGTCTCAATATCATTAGTCTCTGGTCCAAGCCTCTTCAAACCTTTCCTCACACGTCCGAGTCTTCACTTCTCTTTACGGTCTTCATTGTCGACAGCGCTCGTCTTGGTTCACTCACCACTCTAGGTATCATGTGCATTCCTCGTTGCCGCTAAACAAATAGAAAAGAGGGGCAGTAATTTTTTAATTCAACTTACATTCAGTATTAGTATCTTTGCCTGCGCTTGAAGGAAACCTCTCTGCCACGATGAGATTCGCAACGGACAAAAAGTGCTATTAAGTTCACTATCTACGAAAGTTCTAGGATAGCGTCTAGCCGGCCCGACTCCGAACCGAATGTTTATCTTTGCAGTCACACGCAATCAGTTTCAACCGGGGCGGTGATGCAAAGATAATAAATCATATGCGGGTCACACACAAGGGTATCAACCGATACAAGAAAGAGAAGAAATACAATAGAAATGTCGAGCTGGCAACGCCAGTAAGCCCCCCAAAAAAATCGAAATACAGCTGTATTTCCCCATCGCCCGAACGCCAGTACATATGGATCATTCAAGAAACATCGTCCGTGGGTCTGCGCCCCTCGCAGCACGCATATTTATAATCACCCCCACTAACGAGCTCATGGCGTGACCGTAGAAGAACGCGCTGTGGAACAATAAGCTACGTCTGTTGGGCCCGAGCAACATGACCATATCCGCCGCCTCCGAGCACAGAACACGGAGCTCGCCACAGCAGTTGTCAGTTGCAACAACGGTCAGCCTCTCCAGGTCTCCACGGTGAGATGATCCCTTCCGTTCGGAAAGGATCCGATCACGGGCATGCCGGCCGATGCGAGTCGCCGTGGACCACGGTTTAGTTCGGATTAAATGGGACACCATAAGTTACACACTAACGTTGTTCCAGCCAGGCCGAGGCAATAGTGGATGCGACGGCAACGGCAACGGGTGGGATGTCTCTGTTGTTGTTGTAGGTTGTCTGTGGGGGGGGGGGGGGGGGGGCTGGGACAGAGGTTTAAACGTTTAAGTGGTTGCCAGTATCTGCACTGCCACAGTGCCACCCCTGACTCCTGTTTTCTCACCTGTGAGCATTCTTTCATTTACGTTGTGCTGTCTTATCCATGATTTCAGGATGGCCCGTAAATCTCGTCTCTCCAAGTCTCGTTCCTCCAAGTCTCGTCCTGCCAAGATGGGTAGGAAATGGACCCAAGACGATTTCCTCGCATACAACATAAAAGTCGTCTATCAAGACCTCCAGACGTTCTTCGGCATCAAGGATCTTCCTTCCCCAGACGTCGAAAGCGAAGCCCTCACCGCGCAGGATTTCCGTACTGCAACAACTCGTTGGACCTCCAGCATGCTCTTCCATATGGATCGTGTGGCGAAACCTGACGTCACTGGCAGAAAATCCTCCACCATCGACTTCGTCAAAGCAGTTTTCAATGTACTTAACTATCCGGATGCGCTACAGAGGAGATTCCTGTTAGCCTGGCTAAAGCTAGATTACTTGGCGAGTCAGGGAAGGCACCCTCAGGTGGACGTCTGCATTAGCGACGACACCGGTGCTATCTTGTTGCTCGCCAAAGTGGACATGCACATGCGTGGATTCGATCCGGAACCCCGACTTATTTCGGATGCCATTGCCGCCTTCCATAACAACAACAACTTGCGCGCGAAATTCTTTGGTACAGACCCTATCACCAGCAAGGTCATGCCCGGGATCGTTGTGGATGAGACTATGCCAACGTTTTACAAGATTCCCATCACCCTGAACTCGTCAAAGCTGTTGAATCTGGCGAGCGCCCCGAAGAGGAGACAATCGTGCACGCGTATCGTCCTGAGGTACCGAGACCCGAGGAAGGTATAAGGCCGTTGGACAATCGTTTCATTATCTTGTCGTGCTTTGAAGCTTTCAGAAGGTTCATGTAATGTATTGCTCAGCACTACACCCCAAAAAACTTGATCATACTATACTCGAGATCATAATTACAAAGGCTTCGTCTGTATTTAAAAGGTTTTTCCTCTCGTGTCTCAATATCATTAGTCTCTGGTCCAAGCATCCTCATATTGCGGCCGCTCTTCAAACGTTTCCCCACGCGTCCGAGTCTTCACTTCTCTTTACGGTCTTCATTGTCGACAGCGCTCGTCTTGGTCCACTCACCACCCTAGCTCATCGCGTTACCATGTGCATTCCTCCGAGTCGTTGCCGCTAAAAAAAATAGAAAAGAGGGGCAGTAATTTTTCAAAGTTGCATTTAGTATTAGTATTTTTACACGCGCTTGAAGGAAACCTCTCTGCCGCGATGAGATTCGCCACGAAAAAAAGTACTATTAAGTCCAATATCTACGAAGGTTCTAATAAATCATATGCGGGACACACACAAGGTATCAACCGATACAAGAAGAGAAGAAATACAATAGAAATGTCAAGCTGGCGAAGCGCCAGTAAGCCTCCCCCCCAAAAAAAAAAACCAAAAAAAGGAAATACAGCGTATTTCCCTATCGCCCGAACGCCAGCACATGTGGATCATTCAAGAAACATCGTCCGTGGGTCTGCGCCCCTCGCAGCACGCATATTTGTAATCACCCCCGCTAACGAGCTCATGGCGTGACCGTAGAAGAACGCGCTGTGGAACAACACGGCCTGTTCAACGAGCGCCATGACATCCGTGATGATCAGCGGCCAGCCGAAATCTCTCCGGTCCTCCATCGTAAGGAGGTCCATCATGAGGACTGCGCCCGCGTCGCGTATCGCCTTGAGGCCCTCCGGGGTACGTTCGTCCGTCGCCACGAAGAAGTCGTCGTCAGGGAGTGGCGGGGGCAACGTTATTTGTTCTAGGTCTGGTTTGGTGCCTTGGAAGTCATATGTCGCGAGATTACTGAGATGTTCCAGGATCTCTCGGCCGGACTGTAGGCGTCCCTTCACGCGCTGCACGTGTGCCTCGGGGGTGGATTCCATCGCCCAACCCATCCGGACGACTGTTGTGTGGGTAGTTCGGGATCAGTGTTGTTTTGGTAAGGGTGGAGATGAAATGTACTTACAGTCCCCACGACGCATGTGCGCTCCCATCCACAAGCGGCCACCGTTCCGTTCCCGCATGCGACCGGCGATAATTTCGGCAAGGCCAAGGATCTTCGGTGTAAAGATAAACGAATTCACAACCATAGCTGCAAATCTGGCACGCGAAGGTTCCTCCGAGAAGCGCATAGCCCCCTTTAGAAAGGAATGTTGGGCTGAGTATCACCCGTGTGAGAGTGAGACGGTTTACTTACGGGTTTACGATAAAGATGAGTCTCTCCGGCGAGTACCACAACGTCGGCATCCAGGTGATAATAATCATCTTTGAATCCTCGAATCGTTGAACGCTTGGCGACTTGTCTAATAGGATTAACAACGGTCTTGGCATAATCCATGCCAAGACTTGACGAAAGTTTAGCATCGCAATCACAAGTATGAGTAAGAGAAACGAATGTGCTCACACGTTATGAAAGGTGTGCAAGACCTCCCACCCGTTATCATTAAGCACATGTTCGACAATACGGTCATCCGTAAGACCCTCTTCCAGTCCAACCGTGTATTTCCTTAAGACACCTTTGACAGTACCCCATTCCAAAACGGCTCTATCCTCGTGCAACGCACTCGTCAGAAGATCCGAGATGTCCGTTGAGTTTTCAGGCGGCCAGTATCCGGCATTCTCGTGCTCATAGATTTCTGACTCGGGGTAGCGTTCCCATTTTCCTCGACTCTTCATCGCTTCGGGGATGTAGTCTACGCGATTGGTTCCCGAGGGGTCATACCACTGATTCTGAATGATGTACTGTGATGGTAGCTTTGTCTGATTTGGTTCGAAAATATTGGGGCTGGAAACGTAATGGTCGCGCAGCCAAAAACCACTGCTCGATTCGCTTTCCGGGTCCCGGCCGTGTAGGCGGAGGTATTCCGAGGCAGTGATAATAGGATGCCGTGCACGAAGCCGAGGAAGATCGAACATAAGTGTGATAGGGATGCGGAACCCCATTTGCTGCTCGTAGGGAAGCTCGCGCCACTCCTCCCAGCCGATGGCATCTCCTTTGTTGACCATGGTTGCATAGTCTGCACAAACCGTGCTGTGCATAAAAATGAGAAATCAAGCTAAAACCGCGATTGGATCACAGCGAGTAGTTACGTACATATTATATTGGCAGCCACGCGCATAAACGAACGAAGGTATAATCAATGTACGATTGAGCAATTCTGCTTGGAGGACAGCAGCGTCGAGGATATAGCGCATCTGTTGAGCAGTGTTTAGTTCGGATCAAATGGGACACCATACACACTAACGTTGTTCCAGCCGAGGCCGAGGCTATAGTCTCTAGTAAAGAATCCCCTGGTAGGAGCCACGATATCCCTGATCTGTTCGACAGTAAGGACATTGGATATTGGTGATGGTGACGGCGACGGTTGGGGTGTCTCTATTGTTGTAGGTCCAGGTGACGCGTTTTCTAGGTCTGAGATAGGGGTTTCATGTTGTGAGAAATCATGCCAGTCTGAAGGTCTGTACCACACTACAGGGCCGTGTGGTGATAAGAATGTCGTGTAAACTAGACTGACGAAGATGAGGGCGCCAAAGAAAGCGCCCAATCGAAGCGGGCTCGAACGAAGAAGGATTTTCCAGCGGCGGAATGCACGGCCGTGAGTGGGCTGGGAAAGAGGGTTCGGCAGGAGAGGGGGCTCCATAGGGGAGGGGAGGGCGTCGGGCCACTGTGAATGAGGGTGAGAGATGTTGTCAAGGGAGTGTGGCTTATGTAGGGGATTCTGGAGGATGACAAGGATGAGACGGATGAATGGAAAGGTCGAGAAGAAGATAATACCTCTGAGAGTGACGAGAATGGTCGGGAGAGCATGGGCGTGGTGACATTGCGTAGATAACCCCGTGAGGGCACTCGCAAAGGCTGCCCAGCCAGGTGAGCCTGGACCTCGCTCGTTGACACTTCTGCGCCCATCATTCCGTTCCCGTTCCTACATTTCCACAGCCACTATTTTGCCTCGTTGCCTCGTCCTCGGCCGCTGATCAAGTAAATCTATCACAACCGTAAATCCTATTGCAATGGTCTACGTGGTACCGTAGCTCGTCAAACACGCGACTCTCGGTAACCAATACAACGTGATGTATTATCATGATTCATAATATGGCATTATCGGGTGTCGCGTTACGCATTTATACCATTTTCACAACCTTGGAACCATCCACAAGACCCTCCAAACTTTTAGCATTGACTATGCCATTCTGCTTGCGGGCCAACAGTTCATCCCACCAGCCAAAGAGGAAATCACGGGCGATGAGTTTGAACCACGGCGTGAACGAGTTGCCTACAAACCCCGTAATCAGCACCACTTGCCAAAAGCACGAGCAATTCAGCTTTGCATACCCTGATCTTCGAACATTGCCTGCAACTCGGCCTTGTCAACGTATTTGTAGTCACGAATCTCGTTTGCATTTGGGTTCACCGTCACGTCGGCGGTCAGGAAAAGGATGTAATCAACTGAACAAAAACAACAGTCGAGATGAGTAAGCGACAAGGGAAGCGAACAACGATACTTGAATCACAAACCTTCATGCTCTCCCCACATACCGTCCGACGGCGCGAGATAGTGTATCCGGTTAGGTATTGGAATTGGTCCACGGGGGTCTGCTCGCGCGGGATCCCGAGCTCGTGTTCGAGCTTCCTGGACGCAGCAAGCGCACTCCGAGCTGATCCTTCTCCACCTTCTCCTCCTCAAAGTCGTCGAGTGGGTGGGAGCAGCACGTATTCGTCCACATATCGGGGAAGGTATCTTCTCGGATGCGCGTTGCTGCAATAGAAGCTTGCCGTCGGACGGGCGGAAGACGAGGGCGGAGAACGCGCGATGTAAGAGGCCCTTGTTGATGTTCTCCATAAGATGGCCTATCCTTGGCTCAATCAGATCGTTCACGAAAGAGTGTAGTTGTGCATACACGTCTTTTTATCGAGTGCACCGATGGCGCGATCTTGTTCGTCGACGATAATACATCTCTCGTCCATGAGACGGGATTGCTCGGCATCATAGCCGGACAGGTCGATGGTGGCGAAAGCCGCTTGTGCGGATGTAGTGCAGTGGTTGTAGCAGTGGCCATTTGAATGAGAATAGGCGAAATTGACTGAAGGGTGACTGAATATGGCCTGAGGCGAGTAGTATTTATGCTGGCCCATCGGAGCATAAGTCTCAGGCCACTTTCGCACGGGTTTGCACAAGTTCGGATATGCGGTTTGTGCGGATGTATGTCAACTTTCGGCACATTCCCTCCACCGGCCCCGGTCCCGTCGCAGGGCTTTGGTCACTCAAGTTCATGTTCAAGGTATATCATACATCGTCCGTATCCTTATGTGGGCTTAATGACAATTTCTCCGTACGCCTCTACTTGATTGATGCGTAGCACTCCTTTAGTGGCGAGCACTGCCTGTTCTCAGCCCTTCTGCTGTCAATCCAGGTTTATGAGCTCACCAAGACAGTGGTAAAATGCGGCTGCGGCCACATGCGGCGTGCTCGTTTCTCGGGGAGCCACGCTGTCGAACAATAGGCCCTCCGAAGGTCGCTGAACCGTTTGGAGTTGCATCTTCACGTACCTAAAAGCACGATGATTAACATGCACCGCCTGTCAGCTGTGGCCTGCCTCACTCCAGGAAGTTGAACGAATTGCGTTCAAGCGTTACTAAATCGGGTTCCACCACAGGAGGGTTTCCTTGCATGGCACTCTCCCCTGGAACTGTAATTTGAGATGAGCAAGCTGTACTACTATGTCAGAACTATCGATTCCCTACCATCAAACTCGAAACTGTCATTGATATGAGACCCCACTGCCTTGGGGGAAAATCCGAGGGTTCCGGGTCCACTATTCAGCTGGCTCGGTACAAGTGAACCCTCACGCCCACTTGACCGCCCCACAGACGCATCTTTCAGGCGCACATCGTCCTGTCCTATGCTAATTCTGTCGCTACCCATCTCAAATGGTGCACCGGCAACGGAGGAGCTCAGTCCGGCATTATCCCAGGGAAATAGGGAGCTCTTGTGAGAGCCTGACCCGATCTCCAGATTCCCACCTAGATTGAAGGCACTTCCTGTTGGGAAGGAGCCAACCGAAGCATGACGAGCTTGTCCAGGTTCCTTGACAAAAAGTGAAAGGTATGTAAATATTGACACAAATGCCATACCTCTGATGATCTCTGGCGTGTAGTATCGAACTCTCGTGGCCCTTGGTAGTCCCCTGAGGGCAGTCCGTCACCACGGAAACGAAGAACAAAAACACAACTCCGCACCAAAATCATTGATCATCTCCATATCTACGTCATGAGGCCCGTAGATATTCTCTCCCTCCAACTGCTCTTCTGGTATTCGTGCAGGCGACTCGAGCGGTGGGGGACGATTAGTTGGCAGAGTACCTTCCGCTTCGTCAGTGGAGTCGTATGCGCAAGGAGTCAGTATTCACCAGAGGTTTTGATGTGCAGTGCCCCAGACCGTGCCTCCACCAGTACTTTGAAGTTATCATTCCAGAAGTCCACGAGGATCTGGGCTTTCACTACGCACCCTCAGTACAAGTATACGGTCATTAATGTGTTCCGACTTACAAATGGGTGGCACGCTATACAGCATCTGGGAGATAAAGCGAGCGCCTTCTTTCTCGAGCCTCTTCTTCTCAATCTCGCGGCGGAGGACTTCCTGATCCTCGACATATTGCGCCCGTGCTGTCTTTCGTCCGAGGTGAATCACAGAAACCGAGTGGATACGGCAGAAGCACTGAAGTACCTTTAGTTCGTCGTCTGTTAGTTCGATTCTTCTATCAACCTGAACCCGAATACGCTTGGCTTTTCTTGGCGCCAGTGGGGCTTCGCCACTGGGACCCGACTTCTCTGGGATTTCTTCACCAGCTGCAGCATTTTCGAGTCCGGCTGCTTCCATGCCAACGGCCCATGGAGGAGTGGGCGTACGCGTTATGTGAGGCCCAACACCCGGGGACTGCGGCAACATATCTACGCCCCGGTAAGCAGTTCCCCAAGACAACATTCAGGCGCGCACCAGTAGCCATTACGTCGAAGCTCTGTGTGGTTGTAAGCCGTGGCAGATGGCATCACCTCGTATGTCACTCACTCTTTTTTTGGCGGGAGATTGCTGAAATGCTGGTGCACTGCATAAAGCAAGAGAATCCCGTGTCGGTGAGTGTTGCGACAACCCAGTGAAGGCGAAGTCATTGTCATGGTCGAAATCTATGTTCATATCTGCCTGCTCCGAACAGATGGGTAATTGCTGTCCTGTTTCCACGGAAGACCTAGTTTGGCAGTGTGAACGTTCTCTCGGCGTCAGGAAGAAGAGACCAACTTTGGCTGGGCCGGAGCACTAACCCAACCTTCACCAAGTTCCTTCGCGAGCTCGTCGCTAATATCAACGAAGCCGAAGTCTTCGCTGTCCCCGAAATCAAATCCCGCATCCATTTGGGGCGAAAATGCTGTCGTTCTCCATTGGCACCGCTTAGAAATGACACTTCGAAAGAACCGGACATCATTTGCTCCAGGCTCTCATCAAGGGTATGCATAGTTGCCCTTCCAACCTCGTTGGGAGGCGGCCGCCGTTTATCCTTGTGCTTCGGGTTTCTCCTCGGTTTTCCGTACTCGTCATCACTGCCGTCGTCTTCTGCCGTGTTTCTCAGCGACATACATAGCCACTGATGGGAACTGATCTCACCTTGTGCATCCAAAATATCCTGCCAATCCTGGTGAAATATGGCATTGTTACACACGGCCAGGACACGTAGTACCTCACGTCACTTACGCCTAGAAAATCATCCAAATTGAGACCGAGGGACATAGCAGGATCAAATTGCACGGTGACGGCATCCGGCCTAGCATGGGGTGTATGCGCATGAAGACATCCAAGGGCGACGCACATACCTAACGATTGGCTGGCCCATCTGCAAGTGGGATGCAGACTCAGAGAGGGCATGCAGATCTCGAACAGCCTTCTTGAGGGAGAGGAAGCAAGTATTGACGTCGTTAAGAAATATATCGTGCTTGACTAGAATATGCTTCAGCTCATCCTGTGCGACGAGCGAGTATATTCTCGCCTTTATACACACTACAGGATATGTTTATTTGCCTGGGCCCGTAACACACGCATATAAAGACATACCGTGCAACCCCGACCATCAGGTTACTGGAAAGCCGCAGTGCAAGAGGTTCAGCAGGTTCAGTAATGAGGCCGCAGAGTTGGATGATGTCTGCGCCCATGACATCGCGTTTTGGCAGTTTTTTGAACGAAGACCTAGCCCCAAGAGTAGCGGCGAGCCTCCGGATAGCATTGAGCACAATGGGGAAAGTCGGAGAAAATAGGGATCTACTACCATAGGAGACCAAAACCACCATCGCGTCGAGAGAGCAGCTCTGAGGTAAAGAACATGTTAGGAAGGGGGGTATATGATCATGCGCAGGGTGGGTCGTGTACGTGGGGTTATAAGTAAGCAAACGGGCCAACCAAGTTCGATTTTACACCAAAATATGTTACGCAGCGGGCACACAATTTACGATTTGGAAGCCTCGAGAAGCGCGAGGAATTCATGGAGCTCTGTTCGTTATTGACAACGATGATCAAACGCAGTAGAGTCCCTTAATCTACCCGATTGTGTCATTAACAGCAGAACGACCACGTGACTAGACGCGTCTTGATTTCAAACACCTCAACTCGCGACACAAGAACCATCCGCAACTATGGCCTCTCAGACCTCTGGCATCCTACGATGGACGTCCTCCATCAGGAATTCAATGATAAATGACCCGGGTAGACAGTTTTTCGAGGATCAAGTCCAGTCTCAAGGTTCCTTTTCCTCGAGGAATACCTTGATAATATATGGTCCTCAGCGAAGCAAGAGTGAGCATCATGTCCTCTTGGTTTGCTTCTCTGACACGACCCAAGTTCTTTTGTTGACCTCGTGAAGACTCCAGGGAGGAAACGCGCCTCTCCCAAGAAGACACGACAAGCGGTTATTGCCCATCCGATTTCTAAATCCCTATTGGACGAGAGAGATATTTTTCGATGCGATGAGCTCAAATTGTCTCCGCCTCCCCATACAACTACGACCCAATCTAGTGAACCCATTATTATTGATTCGCCTCCCCAAATCCGCCCTTCTCACTCGTCTGTCATTGAGAACGCAGAAGTCGCTCCACAACCCTTGCCGTCAATTCCACCGGCGCCATCCATATTTGTGGATATGAGTGTTCCTCTAAAAGAGGAAGACACTTCTGCGTCTGGTGGTATTGCTCGAAATTCCAGTCTATCGCAATTCCCGAGCCTCGCGGCACCGTCTCCCTTGCGGAAGTCTCTGCGAAACCCACGCGAACCTTCTCTCGAACCCAATCCGACCGCGACACCTGGCTCTGGTCTGACAGGCAATTATACCTCGTGGCTTGCGAAGGTTCGCGAGGCGAAAGCAATGGAAGTTACGAACAAACGCGCAAGCGTCGCGCCTACGTTCGTCACCCCGTCGGCTGGTTTGAAGCGCAAGAGTGACCAGATCCCAGGTAGCCTACCTGATGATGGCGACGACTGCGAAGAGCGAAAGGCAAAAGTGCCTAAAACGTCCACAGATATTTCTGAGGCATCCCACCACCTCGAACAACAACCTCCGGTCGCGCTCGCGCCTCAAGTGCGAGCATCTGATATTCGCGCAGCAAAATCCGTAGACGACATCATGACAATGGAATTGGATTCAGAAACCGACATGATGGCACCTTTGAAGAAGGCCATCGAAACGCTCCGCGCACGGACGGGGAAGTCTCTTGCGGGCAATTCCACGGAGATTAATGGGCAGGAGCTGTTCCCAGTTGATCTGGAGGTAGCGACGTCCAAAGTCATCGACAATGCATTACCTCAGCCACATACACTTCGTCCCTCGTTCTCTGCCCCCATTCCGATTCACAAGGCAGCTGCTGCCAAGGACATTATCCTTACTTCTACCCCACCAAAGGCATCTAAAGCAAACCAAGTGTCAGAGCCTACAATCATCCCGCCACCTCGTGAAGAGAGTAGACGACTTAGCGTTTCTGACCTACTTCCTAAACAGGACAGGAACAATGCAAGTCGTACATCGTCTCACGAAATAAGCATCTCAACGACACCCCCGGATTCTCCACCCGCTACGAAGAAGACTGCTTTCTTTGTTCCTGGTGGCCCTGTGTTCAACAAACCTCCTCCAGTTTTTGTCCCCCCACCCGCCACGAAACCTGAACCTGAACCTGCTGACGCAGTCAGCAATGTTCCGAAGGGGTATGCTTCCGAACTCTCGAGCTATTCACTTGGTGCGCCATTTGGTTTGGGTCTACAACCGACGAAGTTGCCTCGATCGCCTCCACGGAATCCCCTTTCGTCACAATCAACACAGTCTAGCTTATTCTCTGTTAACGTCTTCGGATCCCATAACAATGCGCCTGCAGGTGTACCACGCAGCCAGGACACCCAGATAACGTCACAGGAATCGCAACCGGTGATTGAGGGTCAACCAGCAGATATCGATGATGACGATAGCTGGCGCATAGATGACAAATTCGCGGAAACCAACCAGCTTTGGACACCATTTGTGGGTGTTGCGGCAGTTGAGGACAGCATGACATGGAGCACAAATCCATCCGAGAGTCAGATAGGGAAAAAGAGCCCGCGTCAAGACCCAATCGAGGATACAATGGACGTGGCAGGACGAAGCCATCAGTCACAAGTTATTGCTGATGAATCGGATGAAGATATGGATGTAGATGACGATGACGATGTGAAGAATGATGTATTGGAGGGAGGGAAGCCGACCGTAAGCCTGGTAACGGTAAGTAGGATGTGTTTTTTGCTCCGCGCTGTCACCAGTGACCGAGAATTGACCGGCAGACCAACCCTGATGTAACAAAAAGTCAGGTTTCTGTGGCATCCTCCAGCGGAGAGTCATCACAACCCGTTGGATTTTTCGGCCATGCGACAAAGCTCGTTAGCAGTATGCTCGGGGTCAGCAAGAAGAGCAAAATGGAACCGCCAAAGAGCATCCAGTTGGCAGCCGCAGCTGCAAAGAAGGTAATCTTTTACATACCTCATTGGTTGTGCTAGTGATATTCATCGGTACTCAGCAACAAGAGGAACAAGATCGCAAAGCAGCCCGTCTTAAAGAAATGGAGGCGAGACGGCAGGCAGTACTACAAAAGAAGGTAGAAGGGAAGGTTAAGGCAGATGAAGAGGAAAGAAAGGTAAGGGATGACGCCGAGCGCCGGAAGAAGGGGCATGAGGAGAACACGGGTAAACGTCCGCTTGTCCGGACAGACTCGAAGGTGAGCCTCGAGCTATCTATAGGAAGGCAACACTGAGTAATGGGTATAATAGCTCGCTGAAGAGGACAATACAAGGAAAAGAAAGATGACTGTCGAAGCTCCGAAAGTCAAGCCGCCATCAAAGGAGAAAAAGGATCCACCCGTCACTCGTATCACAAAGCCTGGTCAGATTGCAAATTCGAAGACAACGACCGTCACAAAGCAGCCGTCTACTTCATCGCTAAACCGAACTACAACCGTCAAAGCTACACCAGCGGAGAAATCCGTCGTCAAACCTGCTCCTATTCTTGCCTCGGGCAAAGGCAAAAGCAAAGTGATAGCCGACCCCGAGGACAGGCAGTTAAAGAAAGCCAAGCAATCGCAAACGGCGGCGAATGCACATCCCGAACGACCCAAGACAGAACCACCAGTCACGAGCGAGATGATCGAACTACCGGAACCTAACAGCGAGTACTCAGACTCAGAAGACGAGGGCGGCCAACGAAAGCCGGAAGCGCCTGAATGGACACAGTCGCCTGAGTTGCGTGCCGCCTTGGAGTCTCAAAGCAGGGTAAACCCGGATGATATCTTCGGTCCCGTGCGCCCCCTGCGAATGGAAGATATATTCAGGACGAGAACCAGCCGGTTCCGTGCACGTACAAGCTCTGCTAATTGGTCTGGACCAGATGGGTTAAAGCAGGAGGAGGAACGGGAGTACGCGAGGCGAATGGGATTCCAATAGTAATGCATGTACGTAGACGGCACGTGCTAGGGACGGGAATAGCCGAGTGGGGTTGACAAGTGTTTGTGGTCGTGAGCAGGCCAAGCTGCGCCCCACAATTGACCTACGCTACCATACTCCTTCTCTTTTCCTCACAATGGCCTCCTCCTCTTCGTCATCTCCAGAACTATCTCACCCTTTTCATACACATCCACCAAATCCGTACAAATTCTCCACTATTGAAGAAGTCCTTGACGATCTCTCCAGGTAAGCTTTGATCCAGCACTTGCTCGCTTGTGACCAATCTTTGCCTAGCCGTTTTATTCTCAATCTTCCGGAAAATGAATTAGCCTCGTTGGAGAGGATATGCTTCCAGGTTGAGCAAGCGTAGGACTTCCAGTCATCCGAATCTTATATACAGAGTCCGTAATCTGCCGTTCCTTTCAGACATTGGTACTATGAAGATTTCATCCGAGAAGAAAACCCCAAATTCCCGTCATTGCATCTCAAAAAATTCTCAGAGACGTTTTTCCAAGCATGTCCTCTCCTAGAACGATGGAGAGGCGACCACGACGGCGCATTTAACCATTTCATGAGATACAAGACCAGAGTTCCCGTCTGCGGCGCAATCATGCTCAACGACACTTGGGATAAGGTAAAAATTCCACTTGTTCTCTTGTGAATACATCAGCTCAGGCCGCGTGGTTCAGGTCGTGCTGGTGAAAGGCTGGAAGTCTTCTTCGGGATGGGGTTTCCCAAAAGGGAAGATCAACCAGAATGAGTCTCCTCATGAGTGTGCCGTGCGCGAGGTATGCCTGACTTTATCCGCCTGGGACTACATCATGATATCTTGTCAAGGTTGCGGAAGAAACGGGTTACAATCTCATTGGAAAGATAGACCCAGAACATGTCATCGAGATGGAAATTAGAGAACAACAAATCTCTCTTTTTGTTGTTCCCGGTATCCCCGAAGACTCTCAATTTGAAACAAAGACGCGCAAGGAAATCAGCGTGAGTGAGCATTGTTCTTGTTGAAGTCCTGAACAAACCCTTGCGCAGAAAATTGAGTGGTTCAAGCTTGCTGACTTACCAACATGGAGGCGGAATAAGGCCGCCCCGGGCAAATTCTATCTCATATCCCCGTTTATTGGGTGCGTCATTGTCTGTGATAACAAACCGCTTGTTCTGATATACAATTCAGACCTCTGAAAGCATTTATCACTGAGCACAAACCTCGAAAGCCACCGCGGCGAACACAAAGACCCAAGGACACGCGGCCCAAACACGAATTCCCTGATGAGAGCGATGCCTCAGCCATCGAGTTTCAAGCTTGCCCCACCACTCACTTGGATGTAACTGCACAAGAGTCTAGCTCCCAAACGTCATCCGGTGACAACGGTGATCCCCAGACACCTTCGCCGTTGTACAGCGAGGCAGTGGCCCCCCATGTTGATGTTGCGCAAACAACAGAAACCAATGGTTTGAACGGCACATCGGTCGACCCTCATTTTGCTCGTCTTCTTAGTGCTTTGACGCTTTCCGCTACGACAAATGGAACTGGTGATGGAAAACCGAACTGTGTGCCTCCAGCGAGCGCAGCGATTTCCCCTTCTTCAGTACCCCCGGCTACAGTAGTAGATGCGACTTTAAATGGAAGTGCCCAGACTCGCGAGGTGCATCCTTCCGGCGCAGCTGTAGGCTCTTACTCCCGCGCCCCTTCCAAACCGTCGAGTATGACTGCTCCTGTCAATGATACTTACCGACTCGGTAACCCCTCATCTTGGTCGAACGTGTCATCTCCACAACCGCCGAGCCAATCCACGATCACCCCGGGATCAGTAAACTCGCAATCACCAAGCTCGAAGTCACCTACTCACTCGAGGCAATCCTCTATGATTACAGCCGACCTTTCACCTTATTTGGCTCGCCCTGCCGGTATTCCCATGAATGGCAAACGACTGAGGCAACTCGCCCTGTTGGAAGCTGTAGCCGACGAATCATCCAGGATGACACTCGCTTCTGCGACCCGTCCTGTGATGCAGTCACCGTCACCTCACGGAGCATCCCCTGCTACCACCCATACCGCGCCCGTTCCTAATACTGTGATGTCTCATAACTTCACTAACTTATCACCAATGTATTCCAATACCCATGGACCTTACGTGCCCATACCTCAGACAGGACCTTTAAATTCACCATCTCCAGATAATGCGTTCGTGGTGCGCCCGCGAACTAGTAATTCCTTTCGCCCTTTGCCGAATCCTTCACCACGTTCTTTCAATACGCGCGGGAGTATGAACCAGGCACAGCTACTCAACGCTGTTTCTGGAGCTCCCTATTTCTACCCCTCCACACCGAGTCTCCATAGGCCTCCAATCCCTCCCATGCAGAACTTGAACTTCCATAGCCCTAATACCTTTCCCCCTCCCCCTATTCCCACCCTCATGACGGGTGCGCCAACGTTTCGATCTGGCCCCCATCCATCCGCACTTGGTAGAGTTCCGCCTCCACCCTTGCCTGTCCTTTCTTCACAAACTGTCTCCGGACCTGCAGCGGCTCAAGTCCCCTTTCCACTCCCGGAGGTTCATCCCATTTTACGTTCCCTCCTCCAGTCGCGAACACCCAGAACTCTCAGTTATTGAGTATCTTGAATCGTGGCCCGGGGCAGTAAGCGAGACTTCCTCATGTAACACCGCAGGGTGTGCAACATTTTTATCCTTATATGGACGATGGCCGCAGACTGTAACATACATAAACTTGTTTTACCTCAGATCGTACGCATCCTCCATATTTGAAGTTATTCCGCTGCTCCCTTCCCATTGCCTTGCTTGGTCTTGTTGTCGTTGTTCACTCTATCTCTTCACATCGTTCGTTCGACCACTCCACAATGTCTTCCTCGTGCCCGATATCTCTTTATAGTCTTTTTCTGAATCCTGATAGTGCCAGGGCACCTTCCCCACTACTACGTCCATTTTGTTTTGCTTCTTATTCACCGCGACATCTTTGAGGGTGACAACAGCATTACATGCTCGTGAGTTATTCCCTTTCTGCACCACTTTGGCCTCCTTCATCTCTCTTTGCCGTCACGACATCGCCCCCGATTATCGCAGTTTATGTAGTTATGTAGCGTAGTGCTCGTCCGCTTTCTGGAATGTTTTAGTTGATTAGCGCGCCGCCCGACGGTCGGTTACTAGGACTGTAGTATTTTGATGCTGTACGTGATACTGTACCAGTGCACGACAACCTATGTGCAAGAAGTGCGTGATTTCTGCTATTAGGGTTGCCCGATGGGGTCGCGGATCTCGTTGACATACAGAATGTGATTCTCATTGGAATCTAGACGAACGATCTCAACGACGAACGATTTCAAATGATGCCTGTCTATTTGAGTACTACACAAAATCGTGCTGATACCCGACAAGAATAGATGTTGATGCAACCTTGATTCCATTATGAACTCACGTCGTCTCGCAGCTCTCTGGACGTTCTATGCATACACCAGACGTTCCAGCCAGTAATTGGGAAGCGTGACAGGTCGGTTCCGGGGGTCATTGACAGGTAAGACGAAAGACGCCTTGAAAGTTCCATACCACCCTTGATTACGCAGTCATTGCTTCGCGAGCGCCACTTGTTTTATGTACACGGCATGGACGTGTACAATCGAAGCACCACAGAATAGCCGATGCAACACCGCCGCGGCACACTCTGCACACGTGTCAATAGGACATGAGTACACGGAGCCTTCTCCAGAACACTTGATGATGGGGCACCTGGGGAGGGAGGGGGGATCGGGGGAAGGGAAGGGGAGAAGAGGGTGAGAGGACGGGGGTCGGGGTCGGGGTTCGCGTGAGAAGAGTCAAGTCAAGAGAGACGGTTTCCATATATGCGGTCGCACGTGTCCCTAGGGTTTTCTCAGCACCGTGTCAACATTTTCGTGTGTGGCGTTTGGCGGGACCACCGGAACAAAACGTGAGGACGGAGAAACACGCACTGGGGCTAGAGAAAAGAAGCGCGATCACGTTGCATTATAGTTTTCTCTGTTGCATCTTCGATCGAAACAGTATAAGCGCGCTAGCGCGCCAGCGCCAGCGTGGAAATGGGACTAAACCGACTTTGGGGTCCGAGAAAGTGCGATGGGTGAGTGTGGCGTGGCAACCTTGGGTGTTCGACTTGTGATATTTTTACTACAACGATCAGATAGGTCCCCCTCCTCTCCCCTCCCCATGGACCGCTTGAGGTTCGCTACGAGTATACGACTCCACCAGATGTTCTACGTGTGAGGCTCCATGTCGGTTACCATCAACTTTGCCGGGTAAAATTCAAAATTGTAAAATAAAAATAAAAAGGAAGACTTCCTCTAAGCGGTCGTTGACAATAGAGTTCGGGAAGGTGGAGTCGGTAGACGGTATGGGGTTTTCGGGGGTAGGTCATGTGGTAAGCGAGGAAGCACCGCTTATACGTACTACCCTTTCATTGACAAGTGCCATCCAGCGCCCGGTCGTAATATTACATACGCTACAATTGATTGCGTCACGGGCTGCTGTTACAGAATTAAACCCTGACTGGGACGTGTCGCCACGGAAGCCCAACAGATGGCGATGGTGTTATGGCATGGAAAGCGCCCGAGACCCGGAAAACAAGGTGCGGGACCGCTGAGATGATCGCCGGAAAGGGTGTGGGGAGTCTGGGTGTGTGCAGGAATTGAAGGAAGAGGCATGTCGGCAGGTGTGTTTGGTTGTGGTTCGAAAGTGTGTTGCAGTGAACCCCCACATTACCAATATTAATTGTGTTGTGTGAATGGTCGGAGAGAACACACTCATGCGCGCCCGCCTCGCCCGCCTAGACTTTTGATCGATACAGCTATCGAGGAGTTCTAATCGAGATGATCACCGATCGGACTCGTCACATCACTGCCGCATGGCGGGATGCCCAATGGACCATCTGGCCATGCCTCCTTCATGGGGGTGTATGTCATAGATAGTATCGGGTTGCACGATGCAACAACAGTGGTGTGTGTGTGCAATGCGAATGAACGCACAAATCACAAACTTGAATTTGTAGTTCACAAGGGTGACGCCGGCGGTGCTTACGGGCGAGAATGGCCGTCATAGAGTCTAGAATCCGTATACAATTCGTCTCGGCCATCGCAAATGTGTGAATTTCAGAGCTGTGCCACGATATTTAATTTGCATTTGTGTGGCCCCGCAATATTATTGATGCATAAAACTATGGTCCTAACTGAGTTAGACTAATAAGTAGTAAGTAAGAGGCGAGCATTGACACGACACAATACCAGCGTCTGACATTAGGTGTGTATTGATCCGAAACAATACAAGAACGTTACTTTGGGGTTGGCTTGTCAATGGAACTTGGTCCAGACTTCCGGGGACCGATGTCACGCCCGAGATGTCGCCGTGGCGAATTCGAAGACAGAGTGCCGAAGGATTTATGGAACAACGATGCCGTAACAAAAAGGGTCGACGGGGGGCCCAAATCAAATGTTGTTATCGATTGTGCTCGAATACTGACATGTACTGACAGGCTGACTGACAGGCTATTGCCTAATCTCTTGGCACCTGTGAAGGTTAGAACCGACCGAACGCGAGGCTGCGGACTAGAACCGAGGACATTTTTCGGCTCCCAAATTGGCCCGAAATTGGAGAACTGTGGCGCAGTTGGAGCGAGAAAAAAAGGATGCCGGCCCGCTGTCGGAATGTGTCTCGCCTGGTTCACACGGTGACCCTGTTTCCAAGCACCGTGCAACAAAAATGCTGAATGGCAGCGGGATTCGGATATTCACTGGTGCGTTACTTCCCCGAGGTATCTTAATTCGGCTAGTTTATGGAAGGAACTCTCGTCCTCGTAAAAAAAAAGGTACAAGTCATCCACAGTTGGCAGAGGTCATCTGCAGACGGTAGCAAGAGTACTTGATACATACCTCACTCTGAGGTGGCTAACCCCACCCCCTCCCAGGCTTGGTGTACCGGTCGCGCGCGCGGAGGTAACGCAGAGCGGCATTGGCGAGACGAACGTTCGGATTACAGAATCAGTGCGTGAGGACGACGTGTACATCATCAACACGGGCTGCGGCGCCGTGAACACTGCGCTGATGGAACTGTGCATTATGATCCATGCCTGCAAGATTGCCAGTGCCAAGCGGATTACCGCGGTCGTCCCATTATTCCCTTACGCACGCCAGGATAAGAAGGACAAGAGTCGTGCGCCGATCACGGCAAAATTGGTGGCGAACATGATACAGAAGTCGGGTTGTGACCACCTCATCGTGCGTGCATGATTTCCCGGCGTGACGCAAGCTTGCGTCATGTTCTGATATGTCGGTTTACGCTCGGCTTGGTATGTCCGTTCGGAACGGAAGACCATGGATCTTCACGCATCGCAGATCCAGGGTTTTTTCGATGTCCCGGTGGATAAGTGAGTGTACTGATGTAGTGTTATCGCCATTCTTGTTTTGCTCACTATGAGTTGACGCAGCGTAAGTCGGATTTCTTACCAACCTAGCGTACCATTTGCTTGATGACAAATACCCCCAGCTTTATGCCGAACCATCTCTAATACTTTATATACGAACCAAATTTGATCTTTCAAACGTGGTCATCGTCTCTCCCGACGCAGGCGGGGCTAAAAGGTGTGTGGCTATATATCGATGACTAGCTGGAACGGAATCGTATGCACTATTTGTAGGGCTACTTCAATGGCCGACCGGCTAGGAGTCGACTTTGCATTGTTCCACAAGGAACGGAAAAAGGCAAACGAGGTATCACGAATGGTGCTTGTCGGGGAAGTCAAAGGCAAGGTAGCAATATTGGTGGACGACATGGCTGATACGTGTGGCACGCTATGCCTGGCGGCTCACCACTTAGCCGAAGCGGGGGTGGAAAAGTCGTATGCGATGGTGACACACGGGATACTGAGTGGAAACGCGTTGGAGGCGATAGAGAAGAGCGCATTGGATAAGTTGATCGTGACGAACACGTTGCCGCAAGAAGAAAACCAGGCGAGGTGCAAGAAGATCGAGGTGATTGATATCGGACCAGTGTTAGGCGAGGTGATTCGGCGGAGTCACTATGGAGAAAGCATTTCAAAGTTGTTTAATGAAGTGCCGTATTGACATTAGGTAGTGTCATCCATTGTCGTGATTGACGTCGTTGTGGGGGAGTGCGTAAACCACGTTTTGGAGGGTAGATTGTGAGATGGATCTACATTGGGGGAGTAGAATTGGAAATTGGGTACCGAAAGAAGGGAATGCATCAAGCTGGATCGGGCATATCTGTGGGAAGAAGTGACGGAGAAAAAGGCAAGTATGGAAATAAGCGTCGTAGGATGAAAGCGGTAAAGATAATTCGGTGAGCTGACGTCGGAGAGATCGGACATGTGACCTCCGGACCAGGAAATGGGGAGGGAAAGGATCTGAGATGGAGCGAGAGGTGATTGAGTACAAGCGGGAGAAGAGCAACGAGTGCAAAAAATTAGGATCAGCGACCGCAAGCGGAAGGGAAGAATGGGGCTTAGCCGTTGCCAAACTTGAACGTCCTAACAAAGCGAGACCAGCCTGCATCCGCGGCCACGACAATCGAGCGAGCGAGCGCGAATTCTTCCCTCCACTTGCCTTGCCTTGCTTGCCTTCCTTCTTCCTTCCTTCCTTTCCCTCTTCCCTTCCCCTTTCCCTTTTCCTTCATCCCCTCTTCCTCCCTTCCATCACTCTTTTCCTCTTTCCCCCATCATCTCCCCTCCCCCACACCCACCCCCCCTTGTATGCCCCTCTAGTCCTCCCTCGCTCTGGCTCTACCTCTCCTTCATCCTCAAATCGCACAGCAGGGCAATGCGCAACACACTCAGATCATGTCCAACCAACATGTCCAACAAGGCCATGCTCATCGTCCAACTAACATACCGGCACCGAAGGAGCCGTTCACCGCACTCGCAATTCCGGCATCTACCATCACCCCCACCGGCGTGCGATACGGGAACGCACAGAGTTGTTCGTCCCTCCTCTTGTCCTTACGGTCAACCCTTCACGCTTTTTCACACAGCCTCCGTCCGTTCATTTACCCCCGTCAAGGCCTTCGGGGATGGATCCTTTGGTACGGTCTGGCTCTGCGATTGGCATGGGGCGCTACCCCCCAATAGACCCACATCAAAGATGCAGGCCGTCGTCGGCAGCCGGCCAGAGTACGCAAATATGCAACTCGTGGCCGTCAAACGCATGAAAAGGAAATGGGAAGGTTGGGATGAGTGCAGAAGGCTCAAGGAACTCGAGGTGCGCGCCAATGCCGCTTCCCCGGCTCGCCCCTCTAATGTCCCCGCTCCGCTCATAGGCATTACTTGCAATACCCCCTCATCCAAATATCATACCCCTGTACGATTCTTTTCTTCTTCCAGAGTCCAAGGAACTCTACTTCGTCTTTGAGCCAATGGAGGGGCATTTATATCAACTCATCAAGTCTCGTCACGGCCGGCGCTCTTTTGCTGGCGGTCTCGTCGCTTCGATTTTCCGTCAGATCGTCCAGGGTTTACATCACATCCATGCCTCGGGTTACTTCCACCGCGACATGAAGCCCGAAAATATTCTTGTGACTACCACCGGGCACCTCGCGTATCGCAATTTGTCTCCACTTGCATCACCTGATGCCCCTCCTGAGCAAGACGTCGAGGTCGCAGTCAAACTTGCCGATTTTGGCCTAGCGCGTGAGACACGGAGCAAGCCGCCATACACAGAATATGTTTCGACCCGGTGGTATCGCGCGCCAGAGGTTCTGCTTAAAAGCAGAGATTACTCCAACCCTGTCGATATGTGGGCTCTAGGACAATCATGGCAGAGGTCGTCAACCTCAGACCTCTCTTCCCGGGGAAGAAGGAGGCCGACCAGCTCTTCCTAATAACTCAGGTCCTTGGTGATCCTTGTGATAATTACGGCATTGATGGACGAGGTAAACCAATTGGCGGCGGGAGATGGGACGGAGGCGTTCAAATGGCTAGGGACAATTTTGGCTTCACATTTCAAAACGTTAGTGGGGCAACTATCTTCCATTGTCATCTCCTCACTGCAATCTACCTAGATCCCACCAAAAGATGTCACTTCTCTTTTTGATCCCTCCGTTCCTCCAAAGCTTGTCGAGTGTATCGCTGACCTACTCAAGTACGATCCCTCAGCGCGCTTGACGAGCCTTGACTGTCTAGAGCATCCGTATATCCTCGAGGCTACAAGAATCCGTTCTCACGTTCCGCCTGCCCTGTCTGTATCTACTTCGTTGTCTGGGCATTCCACCGGTCTCTCTACCCCCGTTTCTCAATTCACAAGTTCACCGCGTGTCGTCCAGCGGCCTCACTCTCACCTATCATCCCACATCGCAGGTATATTCGAAACATCATCGTCACATCGACAATCTTTCTTCCCTCCGTCTGACCCGACAGACCCTCAATATGCGAATTTTGCTTCCCCCAAACATCATTACCCCCCTCCATTGCAACACTCAACCACCGAATCTTCTGCTTCTTCGTACCCAAGTGCAGAACCTTCACCTAACTTACAAAGTGACTGGGAGAGCATGCAGACCTTCCCACCTATCGATATTCCCGAGGAATATGCTCTCGCTGGTCAGCCTATGGACACCGCTACGTCTCCTGTGGCGCCCGAATTCCCGGCCCGGCCATCCGCTGATGCTGATGCTGCGGCGCATAACACCGAGTCCTATGACGTGTCAGCACCGGCTTCGAAGTTGCATAAACTCCCGTCTATTCCACTTCGGAAGCAGAGATGGCCTGGACTCGGCAACATGTTTGGTCACGGCGACAAGAGCCATTTACCTCCTGTAAACGAATCACACATCGCTCAAAATCAAAGCAATACATCCCTCAAACGAACGCAATCCCCGAGTACTGATAGCCGTTCGTTGCCGGAAGTGTCAGCTATCTCCGCAGCGCCCCCACCGAAGGACCCCAAAAAGGTGAAGAAAGAGGCCGCGCGTATGGCACGGGAAGCAGAGATGGAGCGGCGTGCTCAGAGGAAAAAGGCTCAGCAAGAACAATCCCGGGCCGTCATGCAGACTCGCAACCTCATCATTATGGAGTCTGAGACAGCAAAGGCGGATCTCGTATGGAAGTGGCAGCTCAATTCCCAGACACATCACGCTTGGCTGTTTCAGAACATAGCAAGCTACGTGACGGAGGTGGACCTATCCGCGATCGCCCAGTGCACGGGAATGCCGCGGCGGGTCAGGACCATATGAGCGAGTGGCGAAAGCGCGCAAGCGCGAGTTCGATGATGACCACTCAATGTCATCCTCCGATGTGAGGAGTAGCGCTGTGGTATCTGTGATGTCCTTTGCGACACACGACAGCGATCCTGGACCTTCAATGCAGACCCACCCAAGCTTATTCAGCTCAATCCGCGAACCACCCACATCGTCACCACTTAGCCATTACGATGATTTTTCTGTTTCAGGCGCATCAGATCAGTCCCATAGCCAACACCTTACACAGCCATCGGTGGACTCGAGTTCGCTCTCCGACCTCGGCTCTCCTCCCGCGATTCATACTTTAAGTTTGTCACCTGCGAGATCATGGGGGAACTTGCGTCAAAGTGGTGATAGCGCGGACGAAGGCGTGTATCAGCCAAAACCATTGCGCCTTACGGTTCCCTCTCCAACAAGCGAATCGTCATACAGTGGGCATGTGTGTGGACTTTCTCCGAGCCCTGGCTTGACTGCCCCAAAGTCGGCTATCAACCCGATCTTCAAAGTGGTTAGTCGCTCTTGTTGTCAAGTGGGTGCTCGTACTTACGTTGCGTTGTTATTGCAGACTTCACGACCATCACTGAAGTTGTCTTTGAAGCGCTCACCTTCGACGCCTGCTTTGCCACCTTTTTCTCGCCTTGATGCGGTCGCTAAGGGAGAACGCCCACCTCTTTCGCCAATGTCGTTCTCAACTCCGGACGATGATTTTTGATTTTCCACTCTTGTTGTTTTATTGATCACCTGCACTGTTGTTTGTCCTTTCGAGCTCATCTCATACACTCACTCATCCACCATCTATTTATCCACGCGCGCTCCTCCCGAGAACGACCTTGCTGCCATCTTATCCTAGGAATTTAACCCGCACGCACTTACAAATCCATCCAGCCGCATTTCATTCAAGTCGACGTTCATTCCAGTTTCGCCATATCCTCGGTACTGTTTTCGTTGTCTTTTACTCATTATTTTGCTGGCATTCTTATTCTTTGCCCTAATCCCACCATCCTTCGTTTCAACGAGCACTCTTGCCGGCAGCTTTTTTTTATCAGCAATATTCTATATCTGCCTATTACGCTTCTGCATGGCTATTAGGTTAGTAGACATCATGTATTCTTAGGTCTGCCGGCAGCCAGTGCAGTCGGGTGCATCGGGAAAAACAGTAAATCTTTGATCATCGTGCGTGATTAACGGAAGACTATTTTCAGCGGTGATGGACTTGTTCCGTGACATCGGTCGATTTCTTGAAATGGGAGTTATCGCACATGGGCATCAAACTTCAATAGCTTCAATGCGGGCGCGTCTTCTAAATTACGATATTTCGCATTAAGAACACTATACACTTAGTGATTGTGCCCATGATGGGGAGCCTGTTCGAAACGGAGCCCGCTGACATACGGCGGTGAGCGGAAGGAAGACCGTCTACAATAAAAAGTAGGAACATACCAATAACTATATTTAAGACACGCGTGAGCACGGTACTGTCAACCTTGTCAAGGCAGCTAGATAGAAGCTAACTCACCCGCACGGATGAGGGCCAGGTTTGTCCTGTCCGTGGAAGTGAGCATTTAGCTATATTTCACGCTTAGGACAGACGGATAAAACGTACCAAATTAATGTAGATCTTGGGATGCCCAAGTGGTCCAGCGCCTGCAGAAAGAGAAAAAGATGGAAAGAAAGGGGGGGAGGGGGAGGGGAAGGGAGAAAGAAAGATTCTCAATGATTAAGACTTTCCGTGCGGTGTTCGCATTAGTTGACTTACCACCGTCACAAATGGCCTTGCGTCCGTGAATGAGTTGGATGGGCTCATTCGCTATGAGCTCCATCGCGCTAAGAGGGTTTGGCTGCAGCTCCATGGTGGTCTGCTCGAAGCGCGGACCTGATTGACCCGCCGGGCGAGGGCGTTGGTTCGTCGACCATGTCGCGGCGTGGTTTGGAGACTGGGGAACGACAGCGGAGACCGGCTGGGGGGCCTCTGCTGGCACCGCCGCTTTAGAAGAAGCCGAGGAGGACAAGCGGGTAAATGCCATGCGTAGACGAGCTGCAGCTGCAAGACGGGTTGATAGCATGCTTTTTGGTGCCGGTGCGTGCGGTGCAGGACTACTTCGGGGTTGGCGCGTGGCTTGGGTCTCTGTGGGTGGGAAGCGCTGGCGGAGTAGGCTGAACGAAAAAGGAAACTTTGGAGTTCTAGAGGATTCGAGATGATGCAAGCACCACCTACAACAATCGTCAGAATGGGCTATAAGATAGGGTCCCACTCTGCAGGTGAACCACAATGGCTACCAATCTAGAATTCACAGACAAGGCGCAGGCCACCCTGGCAACCGCTATTCAGCTTGCGAAGGACCATGCCAACTCTCAAGGTATGTCTGTCGTTTCACCCCTTAACTCTTAACTCCAGTTGCTCATTACGTTCTGTATGCAGTATATCCCGTACATATTGCATTTGTACTCTTGAACGAAGGCGCTGGTGATGAGCCAGCTCCAGGGGGCACCTCGCAGACCCAGATACCCCTCTTTGCGTCCGTAATCGAAAAGGCCGGAGGCGATGTCGTGAGTACACCCTATCATTCACTCTTCCGTGTTCGCCAACTGACCAAATGCCAGACCCTCGTAAAACGCGCATTGAAGCGCATCATTATTCGCCTTCCTGCGCAATCCCCACCACCAGATGATATCTCTCTAGCATCAGAGACAACGCGCGTGTTGCGCGAAGCACAGAACCTGCAAAAGACAATGCACGACTCCTACATCGCACAGGACCACATCCTCACCGCACTTCTTAAGGCTCCGTCCATGGCCCCCGTGCTGAAAGAGGCCAGCCTCACAGAAGCGGCGCTCATAACGGCAATCGAACAAATTCGCGGCAATAGGAGAATCGAGAATCGTTCCGCTGAACAAGGCTTCGATGCACTCAGCAAGTACGCGGTCGACCTCACTGCCCTTGCCGAAGAAGGCAAGATTGACCCTGTGATTGGACGTGACAACGAGATTCGTCGCGTCATTCGTATCCTTTGCAGAAGGTGAGCGGCGTTTCAGATTTTATCTTTCTTCATTTAACATTCCTCCTCGCTTTGAAGGACGAAAAATAACCCCGTTCTCATCGGTGAACCGGGTGTTGGCAAGACCTCTATTGCCGAGGGACTTGCACAGCGTATCGTTAACCGCGATGTTCCAGCTTCTTTGGTTTGCCGCGTGTTTTCCCTCGATATGGGTGCCCTCATGGCGGGTGCGAAGTACAAGGGCGAGTACGAGGAACGTATCAAATCAGTTCTGAACGAAGTCGAAAAATCGGCCGGGGACGGCGGTACTGGTGTCATCCTGTTCATCGACGAGCTCCACCTCATTATGGCCGGCCGCGGATCCGAAGGGGGTGGTATGGACGCCGCCAACTTGTTCAAGCCCCTACTGGCCCGCGGAAAGCTGCGCTGCATCGGTGCAACAACTTTAGCGGAATACCGGAAGTATATTGAGACCGACGCCGCATTGGAGCGACGATTTGCTCAAGTTTTGGTAAACGAACCCAGCGTTCCTGAGACCATAAGCATTCTTCGTGGCATTCGCGAAAAATACGAAGTTCATCACGGCGTGCGAATACTCGATGGTGCCCTTATTGCGGCTGCTACATTGGCGCATCGGTATCTAACTGCCAGACGACTTCCCGACTCCGCCATTGACTTGGTAGATGAGGCTTGTGCAAGGTACGTCTATTTCCTCCTGGTATTTTGATACTACATTCTCAAGCCTTGCACTTAGCGTCCGCGTGACTCGCGAAACTGCTCCTGAGGCAATCGATAAACTTCAACGGCGGAAGCTCGAGCTTGAAGTAGAAATTCACGCCCTCGAGCGTGAAAAAGACGCTGCTTCGAAAGAACGACTGCAAGTAGCTCGCAAGGCGATCGCGCAAGTAGACGAAGAACTGGCTCCCCTCGTTGCTGCGTACGAGAACGAAAAGTCTCGCGGAGACGAGGTCAACAACATTCGCAAGAAGATTGACGAATTAAAAGCAAAGGCCGATGATGCAGAGAGAAGGTACGAAGCCTCTATTTTACATGGCGCAATGGTGATGAACGACATATGTTTTCAGATATGATCTAGCCACAGCGTCGGATCTACGATACTATGCCCTTCCAGACCTACAGCAGCGCCTAGAAACTCTTCTCGCTAAACAGGCGGACGATGATGAAAAGTCAGGTCTCGGAGGTGCTGACAGTGTCACTCCCGAACAAATCTCGGAGATCGTAGCTCGGTGGACGTCTATTCCTGTCACTCGTTTAATGTCCACCGAGAAGGAAAAGTTGCTACGCATGGAGAAATTGTTATCGGAAAGCGTAGTGGGTCAACCGGAGGCTGTGAGGGCAGTTGCGAATGCCATTCGCCTGTCGCGTAGCGGTCTAGGCAACGCCCAAAGGCCGATCGCCAGCTTCCTGATGGCCGGCCCTTCTGGTACTGGCAAGACACTTCTGAGCAAAACGGTAAGTTATCATGACACCCCGATTGATGTCTCTTACTCACGATCGTTCTAGCTCGCCACCCTTCTCTTCGATTCCCCGGACGCCATGATCCGTATCGACGGTTCGGAATATTCGGAGAAACATTCTATTGCACGACTCATCGGCGCCCCACCTGGCTATATCGGGCATGACTCTGGTGGACAGCTTACCGAATACGTGCGGCGCAAACCATACTCCATCGTCCTCATCGACGAGATCGAAAAGGCATCGCGCGAATTCGTCACACTATTCCTCCAGGTTCTCGATGACGGTCGCCTCACAGATGGCCAGGGTCGCGTGGTTGACTTCCGGAACACCGTCATCGTGATGACAAGCAACCTTGGTGCAGCGTATCTGAACGACATGGGCGAAGGGCCTGTGCGACCCCACACGAGGGAACTTGTGATGGGTGCCATACGAGGCCATTTCCCTCCCGAGTTCATCAATCGCATTGACGATATTATTATCTTCGTAAGTAACGTTACCCGTGATCAAAAGCAATTCTGACGGCATCATTATCTAGCGTACACTTTCTCGGAAGCACATTATGCGTATTGTCGACCTACGCCTGAAAGAGGTGGAGGACCGCCTCTCGGACCGGAAGATCGCTCTCCAAATCGACGACGAGGCGAAGAACTACCTCGCTTCAAGTGGCTATTCGCCCGTCTATGGAGCACGTCCGCTGAACAGGGCAATTCAGACGGAGCTGCTTAATCCATTGTCGGTCATGCTCCTTGCGGACCGCGTGCGCGACGGCGAGGTTGTTCGCGTTGGCTTTGATGGCCCTCGTAACCGATTACACATCTTTGCGAACCATGAAGGAAGTGCAGTGGACAGCATGGATGTAGATTATGGTGACGAAGATGAACTGGAGATTGAGGAGATGGACTAGCTACTATCATTCGACGGACGGTGATATTTGTAGGTACTGTAGTGACATGGAGACAATACATTAACAAACATTCACACAAGGACCGACAATGACAGAGGAACTATGAGATGAAAATATATTCAAGTGTCGTGACAAAGCAAAAATCAGAATTCTGGTGAATCTGCTGGCTTCAGCTCAGAGTTGAGCTGCAAGTGAGCCGCTGCTCTCTATGTGCTTTCATAAGTTTCCACTTTTGAGGAGGCCATGACACATGTCTTTGAGGGTGGATCCATTCAAAGTAACTCTAAACAATGACAGTTGTTTAGCACAGACATATAAATGACATAATAAAAAGTAATTACTCACAGCATCACCTTGGCGCACATGTCTGATATCCAGTTCCTTCAAATGATCTTCCCAGTGTGCATTCACCATTTCATAGAATATTATGCACAACTGTGCATTGTTACTCTTCCATGCTTTTCCAACAAGTAAATGGCATCTTGAGAAGCAATTGCATTGATGGACCTGAGGTTAGTAGCTGAAGGAGCAGATAGATTGATGGTATATGAACAAGTGCCTCCTCCAATAGAACAGTGCCAAAGCATGTCAGCTGGGATAGTGGGAGATTGAACATCTCATTAGGAATGAGAGCAATGAGAGAAGGGTCAAGGGGAGGGGGTGTTGATAATAGAGACCCTTGTGAGAAATCAGAGTCATAGATATTGTCCAACTGATCCTCAGTCTGAGAGGTGCTGATAAAAGCCTTGGAGAAAGCTTCTAGATTTGTTACAGAAATAGGATGCTAAATAGCAAATGAGTACAGTGCTGACACTAATAAAATAAAATAAAGCCTCATACTTTGATAGATGACTTTGTCTTGGCCTTTTTAACCTTAGGCACTGTTGGCTGAGATGCTGCCTCCTTGTTGGGAAGAGATAAAGATAGAATGGGTTGCTTGTCCATTTGTTCACCTTTTTCATCCTTATACCCCATTTTCCATCTGTGTCTTGATTAGACAGTGCCCTTTGCCTGAGTTGTGAAGCTGTCAAGAAAAAAATCTTCCATGATTGGCTATTCACTTTGCTTTTGAGATCCTTGTGGTTTTCAACAAGAGACAGGATCCACTCAGAATGAGAAGCAAAGATGCTCCAAATTTCATTCTTGTGAACTTGGCGAAGATGGCGTGGTATATGTGTTTGAGCATCAGAAGGACAAGTCTGTTTAGCAGGAATGCTAGAGCCTTCATCAGAACTGTCAACTCCTTCCAAGAAATTGATCGCTGCCATTTGCTATGGGATGGATAAGCATAATGGCTCAAGTATTGATCAATAAACCACTGAGGAGTGCATTGGTTTGCTAGGACACCAGCAGTAGCAGCTTTGTCCAGAATATCCCTCATGGTTCTAAGGGTATGATGTCGAAATAGAAATGTTCTGGATAACTTGTATGTTTCAATGTCCATTGAAACAATTTGGTAAACTCTGAATCTGTTTCTCACTCACTTTAGCATTCAAATTGAAGGTCTGAACCTAAGGAAAACTCACTTGGTTTTATTTGCATTTGTAGCATGAAAAAGCAGCCCATTAGGAGCAAGTTCAGCTACAGCCCAAGTTAGAATGTCACCATTTCAAAAATATGATAGACATACATCTCATGAAACTTGCTGTTGAATGCATGTAGCCCTGAACAAGTAGTTTGATATTATACTTTTCAGCCTCAGGAGCATTCTTTTGCTTTGCTTTCAGAGTGAAGATTGCCTCCATGTCTGTATTGGTATGCTTCTTGGCTCCTAGTACACCATTTATGGCAGATTGCATGGCCCTTTCTTTAAAGGCATGATTGAGACACTTCTGGCCTTCCTCAGAGAGATGAGCAAGTGCCTGGAGCGAGAGGATGCCGCGAAACAAGACAAGCGAGCCACTCGGGATGGGCGGCAGGTGTGCGACGTTACATGGGGTCAGATTCCCCTCAAACTCTGTGCGATCAAAGCTGCAATTGTGTGAGAAAAGAACGCGCCTAATAAGTAGAGACGAAATCGTTTAATTTACCCCATTGGTTCGTCGTTATATGCCAATTGAAAATCTTCGAGCAAGAGACGCTTCGATGCCATAAACCTGCATTTGTCACTGAGAATCGTCTCCTCGAGGTAGGGACCGAATGGGTTTTCCAGCAAGTTAAGCAGAGGCTTGTCGAAGGGCATAGTATAGTTTCCGCTGCGTTAGACTGAGAGGCACAAATGAAGTGGAAGTGGCTGAGAGTAAAAAAAAAACGTGGCGGACTCGAGGGCAGTGTTGCACGCCTGAGTCACATCTTCCTCGAGTTTCAACCACGTACCCTCCCTCATGTCCGCCCCTCTGCCGGCGATGCCAGCATATCCATTGCCGCTGGCATAATTGTCGGCTTGCTTGCTTCTTGCGTACAGAGCTTAGGTCTCACAATACAACGCAAGAGCCATGTCCTCAACCAGGCACTTCCGGATCATCTCCAACGCGTAGAGCACCGTCGGCCGTGAGTGTCCCCTGAACAACAATTTTGCAATTAACGCTGATAATATAACTCCCCAACTTACTCAGTCTATGGCTTCTTGGGTTCCGTGCGTCGTTATGCCTCCTCTAGCATCTGTCGTCTGACCGTTGATCCTCAGTTATCTTCATTTCCTCCAACATCCTCGGCTCACTATTCCAAATTGCCTCACTCCCAGTCGTCATTCTTGCTCCTCTCGGGGCGGTTTCTCTTCTATGGAACGCATTCTTTGCCTGCTTCATCCTCGGCGATGTATTTTCCCTCTGGATGATCCTCGGCACTCTCCTCATAGCAGGAGGTGCTGTCCTAATCGCAATCTTCGGCATAGTGCCAGAAATCAACCACTCTCTTGAAGACCTACTCGTTCTATTTTCCCGTCCAGCGTTTGTAGCATATTTCACCCTACTAGGATTTGCAGTCCTCGTGTGCCTAGCGATTGTAAGCAGTGCGCATTAACTTACAGCCGTATCTCTGACCTACAACTATCTAGACACACCTTGCCGAGTACTCATACTCCCGCCGCCTTCACAACGGGCCTCCATCACGTCCATCATCACCCCTTTTAATTCGCACCGAATCGCTCGCCGACTTGACCACCGAGCGTACGCCTCTTCTAGTTCGTAAACGCGTTCCGGCGTCCTCAGCAGCTTCCATCGTTTCGGCGACCAGTTCCTCCGCCCAGAGGAATGCTCCACGTTCGCGTACTCCGCTTCTCCTCTCTATCTCCTATGCATCAACATCAGGAATTCTGTCGGGGATGTGCCTTATCTTTGCCAAGTCGGGCGTGGAGCTCCTCCTCATCAGCATTCATGGAAGCAACCAGTTCCGGAAATGGCAAACTTGGATGCTCATCCTTGGACTTGTCGTGTTCGCCCTTCTTCAGCTATGGTACCTGCATAAGGCGCTCAAGCTTGCGGACCCCACCATCGTCTGTCCCTGTAAGTGTCACCTTTACCCCCGCTTTCTCGGTGCTAAACCGCAATCGGTTTCTTTAGTGGCATTCTGTTTTTACAATCTTTCTTCGATTGTGAATGGGCTTGTCTATTTTGACCAAGTTTCGCTCTTACCTACCTCTCATCTCCTTCTCGTCATTTTGGGCATCTTCATACTTCTTGGTGGCGTCTGGGCTGTCAGCCTTCAAGCTGTCAATGTTGATACGTGGTCTGGTGGGGATGAGGTGGATGTGCCCCTTATCGAGGATGGGGTTACTGATGAGGGTTCCCTTCCTGAATGCATGCCCACCCCCGCCCCTCCAGTCCCGCAATCGCCTGAGCGCGAGCACGTCCGGGCCCACTCAGAAACCGCGGCCTCGCCGCCACAGTCGCCTTTGAGCCCGCGCCGCCGCGCTACTCATATCCACCTTGGGCATAGCACAATCAGTGGTACAAACCCTGTATCTCCTCCCCCTTCCGCAGTCCATGCGCCAGTTTTCTCAATTGGGTTGTCACCCGCCAGCCCGGGATTCGTGCTTGTTCCGCGCGAAAGGCGAAGGTCGACTAGTGCGCAACCTGGGGGAGATCCTTGGGTGGAGACTATCAGACGTGTACGCTCGCGGCGGGTCGTGAGCGACACCAATGTGTTCGCTGGAGAGGAGGTCGAACGAGGTATTGATCAAGCGCGATCTGGAGAGGATGAGAATATGGACTCACGTGGGCGATGGACGTGGGTGCGGCGACTTATTGTCAGACACAGAGGTGTATCTTAGGACTGCTGTGCTTTGCATCTATACCCTATCATTACTACCATATAGCGATGCCCGGATATACTAGATGGATGTATATATAGTCGTACGTAGGGGATTGTGCACTGGACAATACTACCCTCTAGCTGCCCGTTGTGGTTGTGTTAAGGTAACGATACACTGGGATGACGTCATACATGGTTTCTTATTTTCAAGCTGGAGAAATTCGAGTTCACTGTTAAATCAAGACCCTCCAAGGTAAAAGGCAAAAGTTTATATTAGTAAAAAACCAACCCTGGTGCGATCTCCAATGAACGCCGCGAAAAACTTCGGGTGTTACACCGTCCAGCTCGAACGAGACATGGACTCATTGGCAATTTGGGCTCTTCAAATCTGGCGGCTATGTGCTACAGTAATATTACGATGACTTGTACTGTTTCTTATGTGCTTTCTGGTCCAATTCGTGTCGCAAATTGGGAAAACACCTTATAATCAATTTATGTTATAATTGCCATTTTTAAGCGAATTCTAACTCATTATATTATATTTTAACTCAATTATATTGCCTTATATTAATGTTAAAATACCTCACACGTGATTATAATGATTTTGTCCGCGCCACCCTCGGGACGCCTCTCAGGAACGCACAGTACGCATACGCCTGGATCTGGTCGACTTTGGCTCAGGCTTCTGCGAACCCTTCTCCGCGGACCCATGTACCGGCGGTTGGCCATTTCCGTGGCTGCGCAGCGTCTTGTTTCTAGGGACACTACAGAGGCGAGCGATGCGAAATTTCTAGCCGACGGACACCAGGGACCTGGTCAGAGAAGACTGGAGTGGGTTTGTCTGTGACCGTTGCTCTGAAATTTTGGATATGGTTTTGGCGAAATTACCTCCCACTGTCATGGCACTGGTTCGATGTCTTCAAGTTGTTCTCCCAGCTATCGACAACGGCTTTCACATACTTCACCACAAGTTGGTTTTCTGAAATATAATGTGCTGTATTCTCATCCTGAAGCGCCTCACTGTTCCCATGAGCTACCGTTACGTTAAAGGACATGCAGCGCCGGTAACTTCTAGTCAGGCTGGTTTTCCTCATCTCTTTTGCCGCCGGACCGGACTTTCATTCACGCCGCGTAACGCACGACTTGCACCATTTTTCCGACTCTTCTTCTTCACTGTCCTGCGTCAAGTGGCGTCTGAACTAGCATTGGAAAGCGATGCCCTTATTCCTGCTGTGTTGGTTCTAATGATCTTTTTCCCAAGCGATCGTATGCTCGTGAGACCAGTGACTACCGCGACACGTAAAGCCAGTTTCAAGACAGGCAACACTCGCGTTATGCATATGCTTCGCTGCTTGCTATTAGAGGGTCATGCTCCCGGAAAGTTCATATTGCATACAGTTACTGTACCCGTTACAGTATCCGAGGCTGGGGGTTCATGCACGTTCATGGTTGCTGTGCGGGTGATTTTCTTCGATACCGGGGGCCGTCTCACTCTTGATGGATCTTCAGTCATTCTGTATTTGATAAGATGAACCAAACCGTCTGCTTTCCGACTCCTTGCCGATTAAGTGATGGTTGTCTGGGTCTCTGGGTTCCCTCATTCCATATGATGAGACCAAACTGGTAATTCTGTTGAAACATTCCTCGGTCTCGGTCTCGCTGGCGCTGGTCTTCCGTATGCACTGTCCTACAGTGTGTTTTCTATTCGGAAAGGGTTTTCGTCAACCCCTACGAAGATCTCCTTGGCAACGATGGGGACATTGGGATTGGTTGGGACTTTCACCAATTTCACCTGCACACGAATAGTGACGACACCGGTTGCGTTATCCCCGACTGCAGCACACCGCACGACCAGAAAAAAATTGGTCGTAATCGTAATTCATCGGTTTAACGTTCTCTACACGGGTGCAGTAGCGTGTAGTTCCGTATTACAGTATGCCGTATCTATCTGTGAACGAATACCATGACGCGCTTCGGTCATACTACTGTTCTCACGCCCTGTATGATTTAGGCATTTAGTATCTGATAGACTCGTGGTTGGGGCCGCGGGGTATCAGTGTACCGCCAATACGCATCAATATCGATTTTCTCGCAAGGTTCAAGCTGTAAATGTGGGTGCTAATGCGGCGGTCCCAATTAATTTGGGGATGTAGAGCAGCTAACGTGCGGGCGGAGCGGTAAGGATAATTTTAGGTTGTTGGTCCCAAACTGGGCATGTTTTCCGGAAGCTGAACTGCCTTTTTGCCTCGCTGACATCATTTCGGCAGAATACAGTGCAGCACCATGGAGACGAAGGGCATTCATAAAAATTTCAGACGTTCTCACTGACCACGGCATTTTAGACATAACATCACCTGGGTCAGCAGTCGTAGTTCAAAGCCGCCATTTTAGTATGTTGAGAATTAATTCACTAAAGTCAGAGTTGCCTCGGCTTCTTGCGAGGGAGGGCACAGCTGACATTTAAGGATTCGCTACTGTTGAATGTACGTTGGATCTCGGGATCGACTCGGAGAGGAATAAAGAAGTGGAGTTGGTTGATAATGCGCAGTTACAGTAATCGCCATAGACGCGGACGGAGCGGGGGAAGTTGTCGTGGGAGAATTGGCGCCAAGTTACACAAGTTCCGCTCTACCGTACTGAGCATATAAACAGAGTTAGTAGTACCTTGACGATCTAGCGCGATAAGACAGCACCGAAACGCCCAGCGGTCATCCCTTGAACGGGACATTATTATGCATAGAAAGGTGTAATTGCGCGTGAATAATATCACCCATTGGAAAGACGCAGCCTCTACGCCTGTCTGCTGCGATGAATGTGCGATGAATGTACAGTGTACAGATCGCTGAAGGTACGGAAATGAGGGGAGGCAAGGGGGATATGGATCACGGAAGCGCGCGGACATCCAAGAGATGACTTGAACAGGAGAACGTAAACCGTTCAAGAGTTCCGCGAGAAGCACGGTTAGTTGCAGGGATAAGGTACGCGATGTATTGAGTTACTAGGCAACCGGCAATAACCCAGCAGCGCACGTGTCTCACAACTTTCGTTCCCGTGTTGAGCACATGAGGTTCTCAGATGGGGAGTGTGTTTGTGAGAGCCACATTCGTAACGGGGGAAAAAAAGTTTGATTCAAAAATAATGGGAGGAGATATATGGTTTGGTGGTCCAAGAAAGGATTAGACGCTGATTAGTCAGGGCGATTAATGTGAACCGGGAGAGTGGCTCACGCGACGCGTCTCGATTGACCAAATCAAACGCGGGGAACTGACCATTTCACAATGCCCAGCAATTGTCGCGGATGAAAATGTGTCCCTTTCATATTCACCTAGCGCGACGTTGGTGAATAATGTGAAGCGGTTCATTAAATCGAGTATTGTCGTGAGAGCTTGTCTTCGTAGTCTCATCGGTTAGAGTAAGCGAGTAGCCCCGTCGCTCTCTCACCATTTTGCCCTCTTTTTTCCCCCTCTCTCTTGTGAGAAAACCAGCAGGTCTCTTTCGTCTCTCAAGTGAGCGATCTGTCACATTCCTTTTTTCCGTTTGAATGCACGGGCGTCGAAATGAAACAGCGGTGTCAGCTGTGTCAGCTGCCCCGGTTCCGGCACCGGCCAGGGCAAACCCACCTCAGGGCGGTTCAGTTATTTCTCCCCCCACAAGCCCTCAGTCCTCTTTAACCCGTCCGCCAAGGGCTACACCCATCTATACAGCTCCCAACGCTGCCTCGATCGCTGAAACCAAAGAGGAGACCGGTGATTTCGGTCTCGCAGACGAGCTCGATTACATTTCAATAAACACTCCTTCCTCTGTTGGTCACCAGCTTGCCCGCTCAGATAAGGCCTCTCGCGTACTTGGCGTTCAACATCGTCGCTCTATGGAACCAATCCCTGCTTCGGTTAGAACATCTCTGGTTTCTACCCGTTCAGCTCGTGAAGTCCCTTCTGTTCAGACGTTCACCCCGACCCTCCCTCTCACATCCCTCTATGTCGTATCTGGCCTTCCCAAGGCCCCTCACACATGGACCCTTGCAGATCCAGACTCTGTTATGGGCCTTACCCACTCAGACGGTGCCGTCAGCCGTTGGTGGCGTGCCGAGGTTCTTGGTAGCACCGTTAGCCCTGGTGCTGGCGGCGGTAAGAAGAAGCGCAAAGTGAAGGGCGACGCCGAAATCCTCAAAGGTGCCGGTGCCCTTAGCAAGCAAGAGGTTGGAAAGATGCTCTCTAAGGCTCTCAAGGTGGGCTCTATTCGCCTTTCACTCTCCCGGAATTTTCATAGACCTTTTTCTTAGTTATCGTTCACTCGCGAGGTCGAAATCATAGCCTCAACACTTCAGCCGGCTTCTACTGTCCATACCTTCTCGTTCACACTCCCCGCTCCTTCCACCCCTCTCGCCCCTTCTTCATCTATGGGCTTCATGCGTTCTTCCGTCTTATCTTCGGCACCCTCCGATCGTCCTACATCAAATGGCACTTCTCTTTTCCCGTATCATGATCCGTTCTCGCATGCACGCCCATCCTCTTCTTTTCTTGGCATTCCAGGTCTTTTCCCTCCTTCATCGAGTACCAATCGTGTCGACCAGCTCGGACAGGGTGGTAACGGCGCCACATCTGATGCACCTAGCAGCACTATAACCTATCATGGGTCTGTCTTACCGTTTGGTCCCATGCGGACGCTGAGCGTAGTGCGGCCATTAGACGCACCCTTGAGGCGGGCCGTTCTCGCAAAGAGTCTGCACAGAGCCTCTCGCTGCACGTCTCAAGGGTCTCCGTGCGGATACGCAAGACCCCACGATTCAAGCACGTCGCAAAAACAAGCGGAACAGGCGCGGACCATGGGCCGCAAATGGTGGTGCTACTGATGGTGAAACAGATATGGATGCCGAAACGGACGGTGGTATCAGTGAAAGTGATTACGAGGTGGGGAGCATCGGGCAAAGTCATAACCCTGGCGAGAGTACTCTGTTCCTCCCCGGTGACACTGTATTCTGGCTCCCGTACGCACTGAGTACGTATATCACACTTCGTGTGGTTCTGATCTATTGACGTCACCTTTCTCAGCCCTTGTATCTCGGCATCCCATCTATGACCTCATGCGCGACTATTTGACTCTCTCTTGGGCTCGGTTCTCCAAGGATGTGCAATCACATACCCTCCAGATTTCCAAGATTCTTTCCCACCCTGCTCCCCGTGCTGGTGACCTTATCAAGCTCGACGCATCTGCCACGTCCAAGTCTGATGCCGCTAGTGCTGGCGGGCCGGACACAAGCCTTGAGGTAATATCACGCTTCCCAGGCGGGCTGGACTTTGGTCGTGGGCTTGTCGATATCAATTTCACGATGTGGCCGCTGTTCAAAGCCCTGAACATTGATAACATTTTAACTATTTGTGAGGTAGGTGTATGAATCGCCGACGTTTGCCAAATTGCTCATGCTTCAAAAGATTGCGCTAGCACCAACAGGGAGGATCCTTTTCTTCTCTCGCTATCCTGCCATGCTCGGTGTGCGTTTTGGCACCTACGTCTCGGTCCGCTTATTCTCAATTTCTTGAAATTGTAGATCGCTGTGGCAACGGTCAAGTATCTGGTTGAACTCCGTGGTTGGAATGGTATTGCATTACAATCGGTCCACTCCCGTGATGCCAAGATCTATATTGACGATCCTGGCCCTTGGATATTGGGCCTCGCTACCGAGGCCCGGTACAGCGTGCGACCGCCTGCCGAGGTGTGCGTTTGCGATCTGTGAGTTATCATCGAATGTATCTACAACGCCTATTCACCACATCATTTCATAGTGATATCAACTACTTGTATGGTATATCTTTCGCTCATATCGATTTCTATGTTAATGCGTGGGTTGCAGGGCTTGCGTTTCACCCCCGTCTGGCATTGTGTCACTGAGGCAACAACGCGAGAGGTACCGCCAGAGACTTCTCTCAGCCTTTGATTCACACTATCATCCCGATCATTCTGTCCCAAGGTATGGGTATAGTGCTCTGTGTAATTGGATGTAATAATTCAATGTTACCATAGTGAGTTCAAGGAAGCTTTCCCGGCGGGTCGATTCCGCCCTCTTTGCAAGATCCAAGCTAAGCGCGGCGGGTCTTCTACGATTGTTGCGGATACCATCAAGCCCCCCAGCTGGTGGCATTCGACACGTATCATCCAGGCATTCGATGCAGTTCTTCAGGACAAGATGAGGAAACCTTCTTTGTTCAAGCGTATCTCCTCCTTGGGTATAGTGAAACGTCCACCCCAACTCTCTGCTGCGGAACAACTTGTGCAGTTGTCTATCCGTAAACGTGCTACTGCATTTGTCGATGCTCGTGATGATCTGGAGACGAAGATTGGAAGATTGTCGCGTCGTCTCAACTTTTTGATGACAGAGAGCGATCTGTGGAGGGACAAATTTGTTACCTTTGAGCAGTACGCCGAGAAGCTCAGCGTGGAGGCGGGTGAACTACGCTCGAAGATCAACAAAGAGCAGCGGGAAACGAAACGGCTGAGTGGCTTGGTCACGATGACCACGGTCGAGAAGACAAAGTTGCAGAACCGTAAGGTTTTTCTTGTTTGTGGCATACGTGAGGTCTAACTCGCATTTGTGTTTTCCAGAGCTCAAAGAAACAGAATCTGCTCACAGAGAGGCTCTCATTGAACTGCAGAAAATGCGTGACACCATGGAGAACATGGAACAAGAGCGTGCAGAAATGGTCGCCGAGGTCGAGGCTCAGATCGAAAAGGCGCTCGCGTCGATGGCCGTCGACATTGAAGACTCGGATGAAGACGACGATTCACGGCCTGGATCGCGTATGTCCTCTTCCTCAATTGGTCGTCCTTCGCGCCCCAATAGCCGTACATCACGTTCGCGACGCACAAGCGATGCCGGTACGAGAAAGCAACTGCGTTCGTTCGGCACTGAGAGCACCCTGGTGGAGACGTACGAAACAATGAGGGAGGAGGCGCAAGGGAAACTCGAGCTCGCGAAGGAAGAGGTAATAGAAGAAGAGGACGAGGCTCCCCAGTCGCCCACGAAGACGAATCGTTTCTCGGCATCCGGCGGCGATGGGCAGCAGGATGGGATGACGGCTGTTGACGAGGGTATTTCAGAGCGCAGCGACAGGATTGCCGCAAAGGTGTTACAAATCCAACAAAAGGTCGAGTCTCTCATTGATCATTCATGAATGACTCGAGTGCTGACGCTCTCTGGCGGGGGGATTAGTTGGAGAATGCACTCGCAGCGGATCGTGAAAGGCACTGGAAGTCCCCCTCGAACAGTGAGGGTGAAAGTACTGAGGGACGAGGGGCTATAACCCGTCCTCGCTCCCGCAATGTATCAGGTGTCACCAACAGGAGCCTCAAGGGATTTAGGAAGCGGGGTGATACGGTCACGTCTAGCAGAACCACGAACTCCCGAGGTGGGGGAGACTCGACCGATACCGCTCAGGGCCCTTCGCCCTCCAAGTTGAAAGAACCCAGGACGCCAACACGCGCCGAACATTCTGACGAGAAACGTGATCATGCGCATGCCGATCTTCCACCATCACCTCTTCCCCCGAAAGCGAAAGCGAAAGCAGCTGTTGGCCGTGGCTCCTCGAAGAACAGCGATGACGCGGAATCTTCCACCACAGCGAGCCTCGATCGGCCTCGCACGGTCACACCGGTCACACCCGCTCTCACACCCGCGCTGACCGGAACGACGGACGACTCGGACACGGACTTTCAGAGTGCGTATTCGGCCACACCCAGCCCCCGAGAGAGCCTCCGCGGCAACTTCGATTATGACCGTAAAGGAGGCAGCGATAGCTTGCACGGCGTGGAGAAACAACATATCCCGGGGTCCTTCGAGGCGCCGAAGGCGGGCATCGTGCGGGAACGCGTTTCCAGCATCATGACTGCCATACCCCAGTCAAGCCCGACGTTCAGCGACGACACTGTAGTCTCGGGTCGCGATGCCGTTGCCCGGCGGTAACTCCGGACCCAGTATATTTATTTAGTCACCTCACTTCCCTTCATTCAGGCCTTCCCATCCTATTTATCACTCATTTTAAGTTTTTTTTATCCCCCTTTCGTTAGTCTTTCGGCTGTACATTCATCACTTCGTTCTATTATCATCATCACATTGCAGCACCCACTATACCGATAAACAGATTACCCGGCGGCATCTGGCCCTGCATCAGAAAATTTCCGACGTATCTTACATGCTCTATGCATCTCACATTTTTAACCGATCCGCTTGCGGATTTAAGCCAGTCCAGTTACATTCTAAATAAATAGTGTCTCTGTCGAGTTGCTACCTGATTAGAAATATTAAGAGTCCATCCTCCTTCGTGCATTAAATGACTTGACAACCCCCGCAATCTGTTCGTAAAACCACGCTTGAGACTTCTGGTCTTCTATAACAACGCACTTGTCGCGATCTTTGCCAGCTTTATGTACAAAGCGGATCTCGTGATCCTCGTTGATCACACGCAGCACTTGCGCAAGAGGGAGGTCCCAGTTGAGACGAAGCTTCTTGGCGCCAAATGTGAGCATGCGATCAGCTGTTAGAAGCGCAACACCATCTCCACCAGGTAGATCTGTCATCTGGTATAAGCGAAGCTTCGGCAAAGAGGCAGCATGGGCATACTGATGTGTGCGACGTAAAACTCTTGTCGATACGCGCCGTTATCAAGGTCCTTCAGCCAATATTGCCCAATAGCTGAGCGATCAGAGAAAGGCTGGAATCGCACTTAACCGCTATGCCAGTCATAGACTTTGAGGTGCCACTTACCACCAGCACTCCATCTGGGGGTACATGTCGGGGCTATAATTTATAAGATATGTGGTCATCACTGTAACCCAATCAACTCACAAATCTTACACGTTCCCGGGCGGGACGATCGAAAACAGTCGTGGTGTTGCGAACGCCTTTCCGGGATGGCATCATCAGCACAATAATACGCATAGGACATAATGTGGCATACCTTCGGACAAATTAGAAGCAAGGTCGAAGAAACCGACGGCAGGCTTAGTGACAGCGCTTTTTAGACAGCGGATGTCAGGTAATCCATCATTCTCTTGGGTATGTCACTCACCCAACTAAACCCTTTCCAACACCCTTGAAAAAGCCTAGGGCTCCTTCGGACTCGGCTCCCTCAATCGGCTTCATCTATCGCATCACAGATACGCACTAAATGGGAGTTGGGATAACAGGAGTGAGAGGAAACTCACGACTACGCCTTCCACACCGCTGACAACACTGCTCGCAAGTGCTTCAGCACCTGCAGCGACTCCATAGCTGCCGAGGTATATTGGTAAGTAGACTTGGGTTAGTAAAAGCCAGCTCTCACATCGCATGGCGAGGTTTGTTCCGTCTTTGGGTCAAACGGCGTCGATTTTGGTATTCAGAATCAAGCGTTGCTGCCGATAAGCCTGACAACCTATCGTCAGCACCTCGACTGGAGTATAACTCCTTACTTACCCTTGCCTATGCTGCTGGTGACCTTGGTTACGCTGTCGGAAAGGCCAAAGACCGTCTTTTTGACGAAGCTTGCAGCTCCCTGATGTCGTCTTACGTTAGTGAAGTAAAATATCCACCGGAGCCAAAGCGCACCTTCGCGATTCCAACACCGAGGTCTTGGTTGCCACGCATGACGGCGCCAGTGAAAGGCTCATAGAAGATGTCCGCGACACCAGAACTAACGTTAGTGAATAATCCAACTGGATTCCCGATGAAGTCTGCTGAGCCAAGGATACGGTACAGCTGCCGAAGGACGTCCTGGCGGTAGTGGTACATGATTCGAGTTTGGAGGTCAACTGCAGTCAATCGCATATCCTTGATGGCAAGGGCGTTCATTCGTAGCGGTGCATCCTTGACATTCCCGACTGCCATCGTCAACGCGTTAACTATGACTGCCAGAGGATTCCGGAGTTCCAATCTGTAGAAGATTATAAATCCGCTTAAACAGAGAACACGATGTCACCTACTTCTCCCCACTCAGGCGGTCTGTGCGTTCAAATGATAGGGACAAACGTATCGGCTGAAGCTCCAGGACTTCGAAATACAAGTCTCGTGCACTAGGCAAGTCTTCTGGTTCTGGAATCTCAGACGGCTGCTCGATGAGGATGCTAATAGATGTTAGAGAAGTCTACAGACGCGGCAACAACGATCAGACTTACTGTCTCTGGTCTTCTTCCCAAGAGGCGCCACGGATTTTGCTCAGTTCATATATTGCATAAAGGAAGTCCTCGTCCGCTTGGATAGTCAAAGCTTGCAGCAGGATCGAGCAGTACTTCACGAACAGCACACCGTGTTCTGAAGGACGTGCGGTCAGAAAGGGAGCCGGTGCAGTTTATATTAGTTTCACCTTGGTCATTGAGCCATAACAGTGACAACTGCACAGTCGGTAAGGCTGCCACGTTGCTTACATTGCTAGCAATAGGGGTTGGTTGCAGGACCACAGGGAAAGTCGCGTCGTGTAGTTGATTGTCGATCTGAAGGGTACCACAGGACAGATTGACCGACTGCGCAACAGAGCTGGCAGAATAATCAAGCTTCAGGTTCTCCAAAGACAGATAGACCACCTCGATAACACGGCGATTGACAAGTGAAACGCCAATGCCTTCGAGGACCACGTCAAGCAAGAAACTCGGTTGGCTATCTTCAGTGATCGCCTCGAACCCTTCTGTACCACTAGAAACTGTATCGATTCGTAGACTTGAGGTGGACGCATGCAATTTGGGGCGGTAAAGACTAGTCTCCTCATTGTAGTTGGATAGTCGCAGGACTTGCTGATGGCCTGACGCTCGAACATCCATTGAGATGACATTAATGCCGCCGTTACTCTGAACATTACGGTCATTAAGGAACGGAAATTTACGAATGCTTCTCGCTAACCTGGAATTTGAAGGGCACAAGATCACCGATTTCGAGGATATCCACCAGGCGACGAGAATCGTTAATGGTCAACAGCAATTCTTTCTCCCTCGCCGCAGGGAAATCCCATGCATAGGGAGAAGACGTGTGTTCTGGTACACGGTAGGTTGGGTACTGCTTGGCCGAGTCGAAAGCGGTGTGAGTGGCATCCTGTTTGATAATGAGCCCTGTAACATCGTATCGCTGCGACAAGACTGACCGCTTGACAAAAAGTCACAGTGTGACTACTATCGTTCTCAATCAAGAACGGCCAACAGTCATCAGAAAGGTTGAGCGATACAAAGATCGTAGCTCCGTCCATCTTTACATCCGCGCGGATAAGATGGGTTCTTGCACCGTCGCCTGGCCGCTTTAATCTAAAATGTACAGATCCAATGTCATCTATGCTGATCGGGGGAGACCTAGCCAAAGATTTGTTGACAGTTCGCCTACGAATAAGTGAGATCTCACCACTGGTTGTTCATTCCGGGAAAAGCAACTGTGAGCAGCTTGTCCTTTGTCCGCAGGATATACAGCGGGACCCGCTCCCCTGGGTCTAGCGTAGATCGTCCATGTGGTACAACCGAATGCTCTCGGAAACAAATTGGCTCAGGCAAGTTATTCTTTACCAGGAATCGCGGAGAAAGTGTTATGACTTTTGTCAACTTGTACTTGCCCAAACCCTCCGTCCAGGACAGTCCTACATGAGTCTCTTCGTTTTTCCCTTTCGAAGGTATTGCCAGGGCCATATCAGCGGTCGGAGCTTCAAAACTTATAGTCTGTCCAGATCGCCTGTGAATATCGATAAGGAAGAAGGGCAGGTCTGAACAGTCACCTTTGACCACGATGATTGGCCAACCGAGAATACAAACTCGTTACCACTGCTAGCGGCGTGGCTTAAAACTACTCAAGGTCAAAAGGGGTATTGAATGATGACAGTCGAAGGACGTACGGAACGGTGTTACGTCTATCAATAAAGTGTCAGTTAGGTTCAAGCTCCAAAAAATCAGCCAATAATCTACCTGATTGCGTTTCTCCTGCGACATCTTGTGGGGGACCGGTTCTATTAGATCGCACCGATTTAACAGAGAACAGAAGGCCAGTCTTGTTGACAATGACATAGGGTGAATAAATCTGGACCTTGAACGCTCCACCTGAATCGGGCAGTCGGCTGGGCAGACATTAGAATTGCATTAAGATCACTCGACAAAAACAGGAATATACCCACATATAACTCAGCTTCAAATTAAGCTTGCGTCCCCGGGCATCCTCCAGCGTCAACCGTTTCTCAATATCAAAGTCAGAGTTACCGTCCGTATTGATGATGCTGAAGTCACTGGCTTTGAAAGCTATCAAAAGAGCACAATGAGTTCTACAGGCCCTTCAACCAAAAGATTACGAACTTGTGTCATTGATTTCAATATTGAGTAACACCAAGTGGCTGAGCTCGACAGAGTGTATTGGCATGATCCCCCCCGCGCGAAGGTAGCTTCTCCAGTTCTGATCCGTGTCTTTGTCGTATATTCTGTACTGCAGATTGTACGGCAACAGATTTTCCAGTTGTATTGGTGCCATGAGGTCAAGATTAATCTTAGGATACCTCCTACAGTTGGTGGCGATGAGTAAGGAAGACAAACATCGGCAGACACTACTTGCCGCCAACTCGTAGCTGGACCACTAGCATCCGACTGAACAAATGCGTGGAACCGGAACGTGGCCTCCGAAGGATCTCGGTGTTCACAATGAAGAGTCAAAGCGCGGGATCCCGACGGCACATCTACGAGGTCTTCCAAAGCTCTTGGATGGGACCATTTATAGCCAAAGCCCTCTGCCAGTTCGAATCAGAGCCGGTCTACTCTGGGTGATGAACTTGCTTACGATCAGGTTGCACCTTGAGCTTACTCTTCCCTACCTTCACAAGAGGAAGGGAATAATCTTGACCCGGTGCTGTATGCTTCATGTGAGATCACGGCCACATGGTCCATGGCATGTCATACCTAGCTTGACGACAACAACGCCGCCACTAGAGCTTTCTCCACCCTCCCCAACAGCGATCTCGAGAGGATATAATGTCCGGTTGTGGACTCTGTAGGTCGACCTGAGAGTAACGATCTTGGTACTTGCCTCTACCTTGACTTCGCAGAGGAGTCGGTTGTAGTACTTTTCTGTTCTTGGCCGCAGGGCAAACGTATATTCCCCTTCCCTATCGACCGGGACACCGCTAAGTTTCTCCCATACTTGTTCAGCAAACTGTATGGTGATGCTACTATCACCCGACGGGGCATGCTTGAAAGTCACGTCAGTAATAGTTCTTGGAGATATGTAAAGAGGTATGTAAAAATTACTTCACGCATTGTCCTCCAATCATCGAATCGCCAGTCTATTGTCTCGCCATCGTTGATCACGGTCGCATTTGTTATCGTATCACGGCCGGGACGCCCCCCATCGGCCCACAAGCGGAGTGTAATTCCTGTGAGATTGCGGATACGGTATGGTGCACGAATCCCTCTTGGTTTCTCAAGAACATGTTCACTTTCCCGACTGAGTGAGTTGAGTGTTTCGAGAAAGAGCTCGATGAAAGCAGTGCTCAGGTTCACATTCAAGCGCTCATTAGAAGTCACGTTGGTTGTAAGCGCGTACGAAGGGAGCTCTCGGGAAACCTAAACTGTCGTTATTCCACAAATTAGAAATCGCTACGCCGGTACATACCGATGCGATGAATGTCCAAGGGTCGGCCACTACGTGTAGCGCATTAGGACAGCTCAATGAGAAAGTTGGACATACACACCTGGCTCCCAGTGCGAATTTGTTAGATTCCAGTAGTTGATCGAACTCGAAATGGTGGTTGTCGCCCGCAGCTGTCAACGGTCAAGCCCGGTAAGAGGACTGTCGCGCATATAGCGTACCTCTCCAGACCAATCATTAAGATTCAATACGAACGACTTGATAACGAGGTGCAGCAACGGTTGTTCGTGTAAGTCACCGATCAAGATTAAACGGAACCCATCAAGGGAAGCTTTGAGCTGTGGTGGTAAGCTCGTCAGTTCTAACTCAGTCACAAAACACACTCTGCGGACCTGTTCTTTCGATAACACCACATGCGCTGTACCCAAAGGTGAATTACTTGATTTGCTTGTATACGGTCTTGTGCCTTGCGCAGATCCCCCAGAAACTCGACGCATAACTGTTGTCGAAACTGCTTGAGAGGGTTGGGCTGGCTTAGAACTGGTAGCAGCGCTCGTCTGCCTTCCGTAAGCTTCCATGGCGTTGTTGACTACAGACAGGATGAGCATGATATCACGATGCGATGCGCGTAGGACGATGGGTTTGATGGCGATATCAATGCTGGTCATTTGGTGTTCTGACAACGTTCGGCTGTCCAAAGTGAGGGTGAGGTCGACGTCATCCAAGATTCGAGCGTCTTCTGGGCTTCCCATGCGTAGTAAGGACATTCCAGCTCGAGTCATAGTGAGCGCAAGAATTCCCTAGATTTAATAGTAAGCAAAGACTGCATAAAATATACGTGGGGGAACGTGCTTGTTGAAGAATAGATATTTGGGCGACCGTCAAACGTATGGCCTGAGAGTCGGCATCAAGGTCATCCTCGAGCACGCTGATTGAAACGTCGCAAAAGTCGATCCTAAATTGGAGAGGTGGCTTCTCAGCGGCAGGCTTTCCTCCCTCTAAAGTCTTAGTGGCCTCGGAGGTGTAGTCAACCACCGTGTCAGAAGTACCGAACGCGCCCATGAAGAATTCTGTGAGTGCAAAGACCGGGGGAAGCGAGAAGAGGATGTGAGGGGAGTCCACGGTAAGAAGGGCAAGAGAAGTAGGCGCAGAGCCGCCTGATGTAGTGAATAGAAGCATGAACTGGTTCCTGTCGTGCTGAGCCGCAGGTATGATCTCACGGAACTTGGAGGGGCCTGGGGCAGTATTACTCATCGTGAACGACCTGAGCACGACCTGAGCTTCCATCGCGCCATCGGATAGCATCTTCACTCGCACGCTATTGTCGATCAGAGCGAACCTGGCAATTCCATGTTCTTTTAGATTTGCCTCTGAGGTGGCCTGTCGGTCGTAAAGTTGGAGTTTAACAGTGGCAATAGTCAGGACAAGATCTAAAGTAGTTCGAGGCTGAGCAGCGCCTGATTGTCCTTCGAGCTCGGGATATAAGTCTACGGCTGACTCGCGGAACGTGGAGTCGGGACGCTCAACAGTTTGCTGCTTAGCCGTTGAAAGTTCAGCATCAGCGGCGCCTTCCGGAGCGCCTGCAAAAATAAGGGGAATTGATCGAGAAAGTGCCACAAGCATCCCATATTGGACTTCTGTTAGCGCGAGCTTGACATCTGACACCGTAATGTTCATCTGTTCAGGTGGCTCAGTCAGAACAGCGCGTTTTATCACCTCGTACATCAGATTTTTACCTCAGTGTCCGGTCTGGGTGTGCTGCTGGAACCACCAGACTGGACAATCTCTGTGACAATCGCTATATCGTCAATCATCTTCAGTGTTGTTGGGTTTCCTTCATAGAATATCGTGGAGACGAGTTGCATGCCGCGGAGGCTGGCTTCAGTTCTTGGTATGCCATCGCGATAGGTGTTGCTTGCCGTCATCTCACCGAGACGCATGATGAACGAATCGCGAGATGACGACGGGTTCGAGGGGAAAATGATGATCGGAGTCTTCACACAAACAGAGAAACCCATACGCTCAATCTCAGACGCCCGTTGGACAGCTGCTTCGGTGGCAGTATCATATAAACCTTTGAGCCTAGCTAGCTTCATTAAAAAGACGTAGATGTCGTGCAAAGGCTGTTCCAGGTAGTGGAAAGTCGCAGACGCAGCCGTGAGAGAAACAGAGGATTTGATCCCTTTTTGGTCTCAGGGTCTTGAGGCTCGTAGGTGAGGTATTTGAGTTCAGCGAGGTGTTCACCTTCAATGAACATTAGTTTCTTGAAATTGGGTGATGCTGTTTCTGTCCCGGAATCGTCGCTGAGTGATAAATGTCCCAGCCGTACGTGCACGTTCATTGTATTGCCGAGTAGGACTGACGCGTCTGCAGTTGATAGAGACAGCGTTGCAATACGGGCTCCCGCATTGGAAAGAGTGACTGTGCCGTGATGAATTAGCGCGATCATCCCTCATGAAGTGTACAAAAACCCCACGTTCTACACTGGCGAGCTTTACTAAAAGGCGAAGTTTACCAGTTCGTGATGACGATTCCGGTGTCGGCTGAGCGACAGCCGAGGGGTCTTGGGTGACAGCCAGCGTCTCACCAAGACTAGCTGAAGATGGAACGAACGTGGTCATGAGGAGGTTGTAGAATGTTAGGAGGGGTTCCGGGGCCACACGAAAGATGACCGTAGATACGTCCACAGATATGATCTGATCGTACCCTTCATATTTCGATAGATACTCGGGAGAAGTGCTCTGAACACGCATGTAGTCCACACGAAGAAGATCCTTTCCTGCGGACCCGTCAGCGGAAGAGAAAAGTTGGACAGGTTCGAAGCCTGGCTCTGCGACCTCCATGAAAAGGGAGCTAAGGGATTGTGTAAGTGGGAATTTTCAATTAGTCTATAAGGGACCGACCCAAGACAGACGTCAACCTTCATATCATGTTGTGTGAGCAGAAGAAGCAGAGAGAAGTTGTCGAAAGCAACATGGCCGAGTGGCTTCTCCCCCGCCAAACCTTGGGATTTATATAGAGATGCCCGCAGGGTGGTCACTTGGAATGAAAGCTCAAACATTCTCTGCCTCACAGCCAAACCCTGTTTCAGAGAATAAGAATGATGGTGCATTATTCGGCCAGTAATACTCGTACCTCATGATTCCTTTCATCTACGGAGTGGTCATCTTCCGCGCTTTTAAAGTCGTCTTCGTCGTCCTCGTCGATGTTGTACTCTGTTTCGGGGAGATCGAAAATTCCCGACGACAACTGATAGCTATATGGCATGACCTCAGTCCGATTGATGGCAGAAGTAACAGAAGTATCTCCATCGTCAAATTTCGGAATGGTGACGTCGACAAGACGCAGGATCGAGTGGTACTTCGAGTCGGAGAAATTTAGTTGCAATGCAGGCAACTTTCCAGAGACCTTGAAGCGAGCCAAATTGACAACGCTCGGCACGATGGAGTTCTGGACCTGCAAATCGATGCTGATCCGTTCTATAAGGTGAAGGGACGAGTTATCGCGCGAGCTTAGCGCATTTCTGCAAGACTGCAGATCTCCTCCCAGGATGAACTGCAAAGAACATCAGCGAAGTCGTAATTATTCCAGGAAAAAGTCCTTCAACCTGCGCATCCTCGAGCTTAAGGTCCAACTTGTCATACATAAGAGACTCAAGTCTTGCATAGTCATCATCTGAATATTGTTGGGACCGCTTGAGCTGAATCTGGCGGATGGCATCTTTACTCGCTAGGTCACTCTCAATTGAGATGTGACCGGCGTCAATGAGAAGATGTGTACACTTGGGAGTGGTTATACTGAAAGGTCTCAGACGATGATAAAAATGTGTGAACGTCTTCACCTTTCGGGTATGATGATGATAGGCGCGTTCATATCAACTTGTAAATCGACCGTTTTGTGAGTTTGCAACACATGCTCAAGGCCAGCCCGTGTTTCCTTGCGCAAACCTTCGATAGCCCCACCCGCTGCTGTCTGTCAATAACATAAGTGACTGGGAAAATAACAGAGAGGGTCATATTTACAAGCAATGCTTCCACAGATTCAAGCCGATCTCTGGGAGGCTTGAAGAATTTATAAATGGCCTCTACATATCCCCTGTGATACACGACTTCCATGTGTCTCATTCGAATTGTAAGTGCGGTGTCAGCTCGCTCGTCAAGAGGATTGTTCTCGAATTTCATATAGAAGAACGGATCCTTTGGATCATGATCTGTTGCGCTGCGCAAGGTTGGCGAGTCCTGCTTGACTTGGACTATTTGAGGGAACAATGTATCCTTTGCGGTACCGTCGTACACGGTAAACCCGCCGAGTGAGGTCAAAACCTCCAAATTATCGCGCCGTTGAATGCCTGTTGCCTGAAACTCGTCAAAAACGACGGAGATAATCTCCTTTGCAACGCCGTGCGGGTCCGTTTTCAGAGCGAATGAACCCCTTTTAAGTTCTGCTTGAATCTTGGCCTTGAGAGCATCTCTCGGCAATTCGAAGGACTCGGCAATCGCTGCCTTCTCATCGTAGTCAAGAACTTCGTATAACTCCCTTCTTTGTTGTTCGGTCATATTGCTGAATGGTGATTCTTGCGATGACTGCGTAGGTGTAGTTGCGCTCGAAGTACCCCAGCCTGGGAGCCAGCTTGTCCAACCGGAAGCCTGCGAAGCCTGCCGCTTCCTCTCTTCCTCAACTTGCTTCTGCAGCGTGCCATCCTTTCTGAGTTCCGACCGTGAGATTGATCTGTAGAACCGAATGTCTTCATATGAGAGTTTTTTCTCCAAAGCGTCCAGCTCAGACGATTCCTGTGATCACGTGAGTGCGAGATACGAGGAGATTGCGCAGACTCACTTCGTTGGCAGTGGTATTCATTTGCTTCTTTTTGAAGAGCTTGACATATCGGCGACGGTCATCGCGACGCTCAGCAAAAAAGGCCCACGTCCACCTGCGCTTCCGCTCACGGACACTATCTAGGATAGCATTCCCTGCAAAAGTAAGGAGTGCGCGTGGGCGATTTTCTAGGGGTCCTTCTGGAGATCGATATTTCGCATACTGGATCATCACTGGTTGGCGCCACGACAAATAACGATTTCGTGAACGCGCGTACTCGCAATTTTCGTCTCAACAAGTGGATGGTCTCAAACAAGGCGATCATGTCCCTATATTGGTGATCGTCGAGAAGCACCCCGATTTCGGGAAAGAGCAGTTGAATGTCGAATCTGGGAGCATCCTTCATTGCGTTTTGCCTCAAGATGACCTATCACACTATTGAATACACCCGCGTCTCAGTACAAATTTGTCTCACCCGTCCTTCTCCGGAAACTGGCTTCAGAATAAATTGATGATCTTGAGGCGCCCCTTCTCGTGCGATCTGAACGATCTCGTCATGAGCCGGGCAATCAAATTCAAATGGGGATACGGAACCATTGACGAAAACCGTTCCATAGCGGTCTCATAAGAGAGCCCAGCCATACTTTGGGCGTCTGTGTCAAAATATGCGGCCAAAGATTCCAACTTCGCCAACTGCAGTGGCGTTGAGAGAGGTGACGAACAATCAGTAAGCCACCTTACCTTGTGCACGGTCTTACTGCTTCCCTCGATAAATGCAGGTTTCCAGTTCTCATCGACCGAAGCAGCCGAAAAGCTGGACAATGTGGCGCCCACTGCGAATGGATGCTAGAAAAAAATGATGGTCAAACACTCGCTTTATTATTTGGGGCTCGTAGACATACACCTGGAACGCTAATGTTATCCTCGTATCGGATGTGTACATTCTTAATCGTCACTTGGATGTTGTTGAGAAGTTTTCCGAGCAGTGATGCAACAAAGCCTTGACTTTCGGCGCTATTGTCGGTGCCTTGAACGCCCTTGAGTTCTTTGAGATCATATGCAAGCAGAAGTCCACACCTTTGACACCATCCGCTTGTGTTTGAAAGGCCTCAGCATTGTGAAGCCGTTCTAGTTTTGCCTCTTGTATACGGCGCTCGAGCTCGTCAGGGTCTTGATCATCTTCCTTACGCGGGACAACAAGGATGTAGAGGTCTTCGATCAGTACTTGAACAGGCTGATTTCCCAAGTTAAGCCAATGCAAAGACAGGGAGAACTTTCCCAAATGCCCTGCTCTTCCACATTAACGAAATGCTCCTCGGCGATAGTGACAATACCCACCTTCAGTAACATCGATCGGTAACCGGAGCGAGTCCAAGACACCTTTCTTAATACGAAGTTTTCCCAATGTCACTTGTCCTGACACACGTAAGACGTTACGGAGGAACCATTCTTAGAGGCGGTATTGACTCACCCTGGACAATACCAAGGTTGACTAGACCCATATCCAGGTTTTCAACATATGGGGCAAGGAAGTGACTGAACACCTGAGCACATGATAAGGATCAGGCTATTCCACGATGTATGAGCGCGCACAAAACCGAGGAGTTCCTTTAGAGGGTTGGTAAACCATCGTGACATGGCCGGCAGGTATGGCCGTGGCCGTAGCCTTGATCGGTCAGGAAGTGATAGCCAATGATTACGCGACGATGTGTGGAAACGCGATTTCTAGACAAATACACGCGTTGTGGCGATTGAGGGCGAGTGATGGGACAAAGCGAGGAGCGTTTACGACCCTGGGGATACGTCATTGAGCTTACCGTATGGCGCGCGCCGCCTCGTGCGTGTGCACCGCCCTTTTGATTACATAATACTTGTTACATTTACATTAACCTTCTGACTGCAGTACGGCAGACAGCGGGGCGCTTTCAAGTTGTGCCAAGATCTGGTCGCTCACTAGATGTTCTATCAGTTTCACCTTGTTTTCTCTTTCTACGGTATACTTCTCGTCGTTCTCGAAGTCTAAATGGGGAAACATTCTGGGAAGTGCGAGCATGAGCCGCATAACTGCCGCCCGGGACCTGTCATGATCCAGCTGTTTTTCGCTCACATTGGTGACACATCGGCAGCGCCCGTGAAAAACCACTAGTTTCCTCGTGTCCTTTAGGTGAGGCCACCTTTGTCCTCGGGTTAACCCTGTCTCATCCCTTCCAATGTTAACCCTGCCCTCGCAACCAGTTCCCAGCGCTGCAGACGTTCGTGAAGCCGCCATTAGCGTAAATGAGGTTCGGAATCTGAAGGCATTTCTTCGAGTGGTCATGTGACTGATTCTTTCTGTTCTTTGCACAGCTGGGCAACGTCCGAGATGCCTTGAAGCCCATCACAGAGTACGTAGACAAACGTTTGACGGATACTCATTTTTATTTTGATAACCTGATGTAGATTGCTTACTGCGATGCATGAGGACTCTGTGAGACTATTCTGTACGGTGCCAACATGGTCTCCATCATCCGATATTTGTATGGAATGGTGTTCAGCATCGCCGCGCATAGTTGACACGAGCACACCAGGCATTGACCTTCATGACCTTAACACTCTGCGATCTCGGTCTTTACACTTCATCCACGATCTTGTCAATGCTTTGCGTGAATCTGGGGTACGCAGAAAAATTGGATGACAATTGCAGCACGACTGAGGCATTTTCCGAATCTAGGTCCGGGCCTCGTACAAACTCATGACGTCCAATTCACCATTGTGCCTGATTTGTACTTGCCACTCACGTTTGGACACGAATGCAATTCAACTTTCAGCGCATGATGCTTACACGAAAATGAAAATGAGGGTTCGGTGAGTTTTCATGCAAAGATAAGTCGGGGATACTTAGGCAGAAAATTGACAGTGAGCAAGTTCTCCTTGTCGAGTCTGAAGATGGGCGGGCCTTGGTTGTCACATAGAGATTGCCGAAATTACTTTAATGTCATGTGTTTAGTCATAGAATCAATTTATTTCCGCTTATAGCGGCCTCTTTGGCTTCCGGAATCGTACGTTGGCGCTCACCGCCGTGTTTTCCCTTTTCCCGTTCTCTGCCCAATGGCTCCCCTCGCCGACGCCATCCTCAAACACGTCCCCCTCCAGCTTCCTTACCATCTCACTCATTATGTCCGTGGCGCCACTCCTCTCTCCACCCAGCCAGTCGTCATCGGTGTCCTGGCCAGCTACCTCGCCACCATCTTTGGCATCCGCGAGATCATGAAGACACGTCAACCCAAAAAACTTACTTTCCTCTTCCAAGTCCACAACGTTATTCTCAGTTCTGGTAGCGCACTTCTCCTCGCGCTCATGCTTGAGGAGATTTTACCCATCTACTGGCGGCATGGGATTTTTTACGCGCTATGCAACGCCAACGCATGGACTGAGGTCAATACATCCCATTCTTGAAGTTCCAACATCCGAATAACCTGTGTGCAGCGTATGGAAGTGTATTATATCATCAATTACTACATCAAATACGTTGAGTTACTCGACACGGTTTTCCTCGCACTAAAGAAAAAGCCATTAGGTCTGTAGCTGCCTTATATCGTGATCACCTATTGACGCGCTTCTAGCCTTTCTGCACGTGTATCATCATTCTGCGACAGCCTTCCTTTGCTTCACTCAACTCAATGGGAAGACAAGCATTGTAATCGCCATCCTATTCGTTCCATCATATCTCTGATCGCAATCCTGATAGTCTTGGGCCGTCATCACGCAGAACTTGGCCGTTCATGTCCTTATGTGTAGGTGGTCTCCGTGACCTCGTTCGTAGACTTTTCTTATAACCCATTACAGACTATTACTATTATGCGACTGCCGGTGGCGCAAAGATATGGGTGGGTATCTCACCTCGCAATTATCACCGCACGGGCAGAGTGACACATACTGACCCTTTATTCTTTAGTGGAAGAAGTACTTGACTACTATGCAGATCGTCCAGTTCGTTGTCGACCTGCATCTTGTCTATTTCGGGAGTGAGTCGAACGTCTTTAATGTAGCTATTCATCCAACGCGGCTGCCTCCCTAGCTTATTCCTATTTCGCGGTCGCCTATTGGCCTGAACTTCCGGTACTCGGCAGCTGCCATGGAACAGAGTCGTCCGCTGTCTTTGGTTGCGCGTTACTCTCGAGCTATCTTCTGCTCTTTGTCAAGTTCTATATTGACACGTACAAGAAGCCAGTTCGCGGAAAGAAGCCAGTTACGAACGGACACGCAAATGGGAATGCGTTAGTTCATTTCGATGTTTGATTCCGATTCACGGCTAATGGCATTGTTGAACGCAGGTTCAAGAAAGATTGAGGATGCTCATGGAGAAAAAGTGCACACGAATGGAGGCACAGGTCGTGGGCAGGGATTCCTTTTTTATCGTTACTTGATATACCACCATAGTTGTTTGGACTATGGACATACACTAACAAGATTAATCAATCTCAACGGCTGTCTGAGAGCCTATCCACTCGTTTTTCTCGCCAGGCTCTCGTGACAAATAGTAATTCTTTTGTGATGCTAGATGTGTTACGCTGAAGGGACCTGAGTTGATATCTTGTCTTGCAAAACCCGACCGGCCGGGATATTGAAATATTGAAGCGATTACGTGATATGTTGTGGTTATCCTGATCCAAAGTCGTTGCTCAGCGGTCCCCCATGGGAACACAATCATACTTGTGTCTCAGTACGTTCCAAGCACGATACCATGCTAGAGAACCGGAGCCATGCCCAGCCCAGACGCTCTGCACCTCCACGAGAATTTTTTCTCCCCGTCGATGTGTATATTTCCAATCAGGCGGCTGCAGCCCTGCGAAAAGTACGTCTCACCTATTTTACCACGATCTACCTTCCCATTTCTTGTTCATAAAACAGCCCAACCCGCGGAAAAAATCTGAGAAGAGAGAATCTTCCTCAAGAGGTTTGTCCGTGCTGAGTGACGATAATCCAAGGAAGGTTAAAGGTATGCGTTCAGGCGCAATCTCAATGCAGTGTCTCAGGCTTCATGCGCTTTCATAGAAAAGACGAGCTGGTTCAGCCTGGCCCTTCGCCCGACTACCAGTGATCAATGGAGACAGGCTACATGTTGTATTGCAGAGGAAGAGGAGGGATGCGTGTTAAAAGTTTACCTTGAGGTCAGTTTGCCCTATCTCTCTCCGGGTTGCAGGTTTAATTCTGTCGTGTAGGAATCAATATTGTTTCAATCTGTTCACTTGCACTTGCTGCTGCATACCGATATCCGTCCCGCAGACCAGTCTCTCTTTTTTCGAAAGAATTGCCTTGGGATACACTGTTCTGCGTGAGCCGTTGCCATGACTTCGCAGTTAGGTTCTAACGATCTATTATGCAGAAATCAGAGATGGAGCGCGACCCATAGCACTGAGCCCCTTTATTTTGCCTTTCCCTCTTCAGAAGCTCTGAATACGTGGATGGCACTACTTCGTTCCTACGCAACTCCGGAGATATTCGGCATGTCGCGTACACATTCGGGAGGGACATATCGAATCTGGAGGCAAGTCGAACTGACTTGCATCCAAGGACGTAACATCGGAGTTTCCCGCTCTCTCGACCCCATTTCTAACGCTGGCACGACCAACGATCCAGAAGGGCGTGGTGACGTGGAAGCCGTGGACTTGGATATCTTCTGTGAAGTCTACTTCAATAGCGTGCTCTCTGGCCGAACAGTTGTCAAGAAGAGCACGGGTTCACCGGACTGGCACGAAACTTTTCTATTTACAGACCTACCTCCGTTTGAAAAGTTGGCAGTCGTCGTTTGGCGCGAGAAGAAACTGCAGAAACCATCCGTTATCGGTACTGTTTACATCACGCTGACAAACTTTCGCCGTGGGGAGCACGTGGAGGGCTGGTTCCCTGTGCTATTTGGCGGTGTCACAACAGCGTGCACCCAGGCTGGCCAACTAAGATTAAAACTTAAACTTGAAGAGTCAGTCGTTTCTTCGATATCTTCGCAATGGCCTCTGTTGAATGATTGCCCAGGGAAATCGTGTTACCATACTCCAAGTATTCCAAAGTGATGGATGTACGTACTGTATTTGTTCAAGAGTACCTGGCAACTGATTTACGTTCAATATAGACGCTCGACCGACGGAATTATCTGGACTGGATGGTCGACCTTGATACCAAGTTCAAGATAAGAGAAGTGTCCAACCAACTAGTCTCGATAGCCATTGCCAAGAACATTCTACTCTCTAATGTCTTCGAAATGGCTGGCCGTGAGGTTGAAGGAACTCCGAGCTGTGAGTCAACGATTTCGTCTATCAGGCCCTATGTAAGGACTCATGGATGATCAGCGCATCAGACCTTATTTCGTGGAAATACTGTACTCACCAAAACTATTGAATCATTGATGGGATGGTATGGGAAGAGTTTCCTGGAGGCCAGCGTCGGCGCTACCATACGTCGATTGTGCCTTGACAACGTATCCATCGAAGTTGACCCCCTTCGAAACGTCAAAGGACCGAAGGATGTTGAGCGCAACGTTGACCTTCTTGTCTACTGGTGTGGAGAAATCTGGGAGCAAATATATTCTGTGCGCCGACAGTGTCCTGAGTAAGTTTCATTCTTTAGATCGCCGTGTATTGCCTCATAGTCAACTAGTGAGATGCGTCAATTGTTCAAGTACATTCGGCAGTTGGTGGAGGAACGATATTCCCATGGACACGGCATGGACACCAAGAACGACCTGCCACGGCAAAGTGTCTCGGCGTTCTGTTTTCTCCGGTTTATTGTCCCAGCTATTCTTCATCCGCATCTCTTTGGCCTATGCTCTGGTACGTCTTTTTTTTTGGTGCGCTGGAAAGCATATCGGTTTGAGAACAACGTTTCAGGCCTCCCTGATTCGCCCGTCCAACGAAGCCTCACGTTGATCGCAAAGGTGATTCAAAGTCTCGCTAATCTGAACACGGTGAGTTCGATGTCGTTTGTGATCCGTATATTCTCTGACCAAAACTTGGATAGATGGTCCATAAAGAAGAGTTCATGCGTGGGATCAAGTCCTTCCTAGAGGAAAAATTACCGGAGATGCTGGATTACATCCACGTAGTATCTACGCCAGGCTCAGAGGACTCTCCTCGACCACAATCGGAGGCGCATGTCCGGAGTCGTGCCGTCAGGGCTCTCCACGACAGGAAACGGGCCATGTCCGATCTACAAAAAGAGCTGATCCCGCACGAGCATAATTTTCTGGATATTCCAAGGCACCTCGCCATCATCACATCCGCGATTGTCCGGCATTCACGTAACGACTTTCCTGAGGATCCAGCTATCGCGGATTTATTCAACCGATGTCGGGACGTCGAGCGGCATGCGTTATATTATGTTAGCCGCCACGCGGCGTTGCGTGGTGGAGGATCTGTCCCTCGCCCATTTCCTGCCGCCGAACTTAGTCGTTCTCCCACCAGCAGCAGCTACGGTCCCACTGAACCGCCATCTTCACCTCCGACCAAATCCAGGACCTCTTCCTTACATTCGCGCCCCAAAACCGCCCCATCTGGCGCCATGTCAGATTCTGCGTTGCACACCGTCTCCGCTAGTCGGCGCTCGCAGGAGTACCCTCTATCCCGATCTGAGTTGAGTGCGTCAGGAGAACAGGGGGCTGAGGCAACCAAGGAGGACGGTGACGATAGCTGGCGTATAAGCAGGAGGCAGGCGTCTCGCCCGCGTTCCGTTTCGACCGACTCGATCCCCAACCCCCGCGATACTGGTTCTGGAGAAACCGATGCGACAGTTGAAGCGATGCGCCCGCGAAACGCAGAACGGAAGAAGGGGTTCTTACGCAATATATTGAACCGGAGATGAACCTACACCAACCCAACCAACCTATCGATATCTTACGGACTTTCCTCTGGTGTTGTAATGGGATATTGTAATATGTATCATGGAGATATGTGTGAATATTATAGATTACATGTCATGTAGGAATGTCATGACGCAGCATCTGTGGAAAGCGGCTTCTGAAGGAGCCTCTGTACTTCCCCTACCACGTCTTCTGAGGTACTCCGAACGGTGACCCGGCAAAGCTGCAAAGCAAAAGATTTAACTTTTAGAAGACTGATTGTGGTCGACTATCACGTACTTTGGCCTCGCGGTTGGGTTCCAAACGTACTAAGCAACCAACCTTCCCATCGGCGGACGTATGAAGGATCCCAGCACCGACAAGGTTATTCGGATTTGGATCAACGTCAGAAAGTATGCTAAGCTTTTGGCCTGAGATAACTTCTTTGTGTCGGTCGTGGTTGAGGTCCCCATTACTGAGGTTGATGGGAAAGACGCTTTGGGCTTCACGTGGCGGGCCGCCGATGAGTCTCCACCGTTCGAAGAAATCCGTGGCGCCCAAAATCACTGGTTCTATAAACTTGGTGAGAACCACCGGTAGACGTATGGCGATAGTTTGATGTGAGCCAGCGAGGAAAGAGACCGTCATAATGGGTGGCGTCGAAAATGCCTTCTTACACTCCACGTGAAGGATTTGCTGTGATTGTGATCGAGGGCCGACCATAGTGGCAGGCATCTTGGCAAAAGTAACAGACAAGGCCTCCGGATCCTCCACGTCGACCTTTGTAGTGAAACCAGTCAAAGGTGCCGAGATCTTGTTCCCCATGTAGACGGCTAATTGACCTATATGAGCTTGATATCGCGACTTGATGCCTACTTGGATCTGGACATCTTCGTAGAGAATGCCTTCGTCGGAGTATGTGAGCTTCTCGAACCAGCGGTCTACGGCTGGGCCGACCGCAAGATGTGGAGCGAGGGTGGGGTTCGATAGGACAGCCGACGGTGTGTTTGGGTTTGGTTGACTTGCAACGTTCGAGGGTCCTGAAAGGTCGAGACCTTGCAGCGACGTTAAGACATCCGAAGCGCCAGTGCCGGCCGCGGCGACAGATCCGTTCGTTGACCTGTCAGTTATAGTATTCCGCCTGGCCTTAGCCTCACGGTCTTGGTTGACGTCCTTTCCTCCGTGTACCCATGTCCGCTTATCCTCCGTGGCCCCATGTTTTTTATTCAGGCGTGAGAGCAATGCGCTCTCACGCGCCGGGAATGGTGGGATTTCTTCGCAAACATTCTGGAGGAGTTCGTCGTCATCGGGCCGCGAAGCCAACGCGTAGAACTCGCAAGCTCGTTGTTGGAGCTCAGAATCGAGAACATGCCGGTATCGCTCGAAAATATTGATTAATTGAGGCTTGATTTCCGGGAACACGTTAACCCATTTGATATACGTCGTGAGTAGAAGCGCTCGGGTAGGCGCAGTACAGAATTGAGACTTCGTGTGTAAAACTCGCAGCTGATCGAGGGGACTATGACCTTCCTCGTTTGCGACGAGATGGCCGTACTCTCCAAGAACATAGCCTAGAAGGATTGTCACAATACCGCGGGGACTAGATCGGAATTCAGACGTACCCCCAACTTTAACAAGACTCTCATGAGCAGCGGGAGATTTCAGCCTTTGGAAGACAACCCGGGCTGCGTATGCTTGTAGGTCTTCGGTATTCGTGGTAATTTGGACCACGCGATACCAGACCTCGTCCCCGACATGATCTCCCGCTGCGCTGATGAGTTCAAGGATGGTATCGACATACCACCGGTATGAACTAGCGTATTTCTCCGTCAAGACGGCGATTTTCAACACCATCTCTTCACGGAGCGCGTAATCGGCAACCTTCAAATACTGAAGCAGCTCCCCAACAATGACATCAGAATTGTCGACGTCGCACATGCTATAGAGTAGATCCAACGCCCTCCGCCGAACGGAAATGTCGCGATCGCGAAGTGACGAGATGACATGAGCTTGATGCGTTTTTATGTGTTCGAGGGAGTCCGCCCGCGCTGCGAGGTGAGCAAGAGTGTCGAGGCCGAGGTAGCGGATGTTCGTCTCCTTGGAGGAGATGAATCGTGCGAGGAGGACTGCTGCGGTGCTAACAAGCGGCGAATTGGTATCTAGGTGGATCGCCAGGCCGATCGCCTCGAAAAGAACTGCTCGTTGCGCGTTATTATGTTGCATGTTTCGCGTCTGTTCAGCACTGTTGTTCATGATCGTCTCCAGGACATGAAGCAGGGTGGACTGGATGGCTGGGTCATCTAAATAATCATCAGAAACTGTGTCAGAGGTAACATATGGCGAGAGACTACCTGAAGGCGGATAGTATTGCAATAACTTTAACAGTTTCACCTGAAGCCAGGGTGAAGGCACTTTGTAGTAAGCGTACGTTGCCGAGTATTCGTGCTCAACAACTAGCTGCGAACGCCATGAGGAACAGGGCTGCGGAAGATAGGAGATGTAACTTACCCGATTCAGTCGGTCCACGGCTTTTTGATAGCAAACTGCGTACGGTTCTAGGTGGTCTTGTGCGAGCGCCAATACTAGGGTCGTAACACACAGGACTACACCCTAGAGAAAGATATAAGGACGCCGCGAGCTTGATGAACTCTTGCCTTACCAGATCCGTATCATCCATGATCGAGACAATGCGAAGTGCCCACTCCGCTGCAGGGAATACATCCGCATGCTTACGGTACAACCTGAGCAACGTCAGAGCTGCCTTCTTCTTCACCATGTTCTGCGATGTTCTGCGTCGCGGTCAGTGGACAGGGGCACTCGGGTAGGACTGCACTGAAACATACGGCGATATTAATAACCTATGAACATCCTCACATAACGCTTCTGCCATCTCCGTTCCACCAACATTAGCAATCGCGTGAAGAGCCAGGCAGTTGTTAATCTCGTTGTTCTCATCCAGGTCCTTTCGGATAGAATTTACGACTAGGCGCAGAAAGTCGGAATTTTCGTGCATCAGCAGTGTCACTGCAAGGTATCCCTGGTGAAAGGTGACATATTAGACTCTTGGCACCCTCTCATCGCGGATGGAGAACGTACGATTTGTTTCTCGCTGTATTTGGGGCTTGAAATCAAATTGACCGCTTCCATATGTCCAATGTCCACTTTGTAGCCCAAAATATACGTATATAACACCTTCGCGACATATCTGCAGACAAATAGAGTGAATTGAACACACGGTCGCTAGATGAATGGGCGACAGGCTCACTTTTTCTTCTGGTAGCCATCCAAATTGCCGTCTAATCCGGGACACGGTGTTTAACTGGTAAATTCATTTGAGTTGAGTTATCAGTTCACGGACCTTTAAATTTCTTTCTTATATTCGCCATCTCTTTGTTGATACGCTTCTCTTCCAAATCTCGGACACGAGCCCCGCGAATATCCGCAATAAACTAGCTGAGTCTATCAGCAGAGGATGCGTAGAACAAAGGGTCACCGTACTTGCGTGAGCCCTCGCATGTTGCTGGCCATTATCGTGCGAGTCAAAAAGTGCGGTGCACCAAGTGCTGCTGATAGGGAGAATGGTATACGGATGAGGGCGTCGAGCAAGGCGCAGTAGTAGCAATTGAACGGACGGCGGTGTGCCAACTGCAATAGAAGTCACGTGCTACTGGTACAGACGAAAGTACAGCTTCCTTCTTTTGGTTTAAGAGTTAAGATTACGATTACAACACTATAGTACTGCAACGCAAAACATAATCGATAATCATTCATAACCTAATCAGAATGGACGAGATAATCGACTGGGAGTTCCCGGACGAGAGTTATAGGCAGATCGCACGGCATACGGCGTGGAAGCGCCCGATCTGGTGCCGAGCAGTGGAAGTTTGGCGTTGCTATAACTCGGCGAGTCCACAGGTGTGGCCGGTCTCGAGTTGGCCCTCGACTGCACCTCCATCCGTTCTTCTGCATAATGGTTCAAAATACTGACAATGCTTCGGGTAAGGTGATCAAGTTCCTTTACTTCTTCCGTCGTAAGAGAATAGGTCTTGTAGCTTTCTCTCGTATCCTCCTCATCCCCAGACTCCTCTTCCTCGCGCGGAGAGACAGCCACAGTACGAAGGGCAAAACGAGTTCTTCGCATGGCAAGTCCTTCAAAGACTCTGGACATACAGGCTTCCATCATAACCTTGAGTTTTTGGATGTCATCCAGAGCATAAACGTTGCCGACAATAGGCAACCATTCGTCACATTCCAGACCCTCAGCCGTGACAGCAATTTGGTATGCACCAAAAAGAACAAATGTCATGGGGTCCAGTTTTGTCGTCGTGGCCAAAAACACTGGGGCATTGGTAGAAGAACCGGCCATGGAGATATTTTGACGCTTTTCACCATATGCAATGATCTGCTTGTCGATGACTTTACCGTCTTGGGAGGCGATAGAAACATCTCGCTTGCGGTTGTTTACGCTGGATAAGTGTATCAACGTGGTCTATAAAGGGTACAGGTTTGCCTCTTCATATTCAAAACCGGATGTAACTCACCTTATCCAGCATTGTTCGGTAAGTGCTTTCGCCGGTGCGAATTGCGAACTTGGGTTGTGAGGCAATAGCTATGAGCGCGGCCAGCAGCGGTAGTGATTCGCCATTGACATTCAGCTCAGCAGGCACCGTGATAGATCCTCCTCTCCCCAATGGCTCAACTCGCCCGCCCGCAGAGACATCGAGGACCCCGGCATGGTGCAGTGACGTCAATAGCTGCTTCTTGATCCGGTCAATCATGAGTAATACAGGTTTTGAAAGGAAGTTATCCGAGCAAAACCTGTTGGCGGAGGCATATTCGCCTCGACTCTGCATGGCCCACCACGCGTTGTACGCGCGCCACGCAGCGAGCGAATCAGACCGGAATTCAGTAAGGGACCAACTGTTCTTAGCGGCAGCAGCTTCGGACCTGAGAGGAATTGGTGAATTAAAAGGTTCTCGATTGGTCATGAGGGCTGCGAGGGTCAGCGCTTGATCGAGGCACCTAAAGAAACTGCCATAAAGCACAAGACGGCCAACCTGAACATCAACCGGCAACTGGAGCAGCACTCGGCCCAGAGGGGTCAAGTTCTGCTGATCATCAATGGCTCCAACCATTTGCAGGTCCGACATGGCCGCCTTAATGCGATCTGGCGCTGGGGGCTCGATGGTAGCAGCCAAGACCTCCTCCACAGACATCCCTGGGAAGTCTAAGGCTTTGACGTGCATTACAACGTTAGTCAAGTCCACACGTTTCATCTCCACGACCTGGTAGGGGTGCAAACTCTCTACCCTCCTACGGCCAATAATCCCGAAGTACTCTCCCGCACGGTGTCGTCCGGCACGTCCAGCACGCTGTTTCAGATTGGATGATCCAACCCACGCAGAGACTAGGGACGACATATGGCGAGTAGGATCGTACCGCTGCTCTTTAAGCTTCGCTGAATCCACAACGTAGACAACATCGGGAATGGTCACAGACGTCTCGGCAATGTTGGTAGACAGGATGATGCGACGGATGCCAGGGGGTGGCGGGTCGAAAATCAGTTGCTGTTCGGCGACGGGAATGGAAGAGTGGAGTAGATGAATAGCATATCGGGTAGTGTCGTTTAGGGGGAGGCGGAGCTTGCGCTCTTGGAGCTGCCGGTTTAAGGCTTGAATCTCATCCCATCCAGGAAGGAATACAAGGACATGTCCTTCATCAGATTTCTGGAGAACGTGACAAATGGTGAGAGCAATGAGAGGATGCGGAAGCTCGAGGTCTTCTTCACGGGTTCCCTCGGTTTCGGCAACGGGTAGCTTCGCCGCTGGGGGTCGCAGATAAGTGGCGAGAGACGAAGGAACATTGGGGCCAAGCTCTCGATGAATATACTTAGAGACGCTCTCTTCCGCGAAAACTGGAGGTGCATGAGGGTCGGAAGACATGTCTGCAATGAAATCATCCAGGAAGTGTTGTTCCACGGGGAAAGACCGTCCAGGAACTTCGATGACCTTTGCCGGCTGGCCTACTTCATCGGAAAAGTATTGTTGGAACAGAGTAGGATCTATTGTTGCGCTCATCAGAACGACCTTGAGAGGCCTCCCTTTGACCTTGCGGTCCGCCAGTAGTCGTTTCAACACGACTAAGAGAAGATCGGTGTCAACATCCCGTTCGTGAACTTCGTCAACGACCACGTGAGTGACATCGTCGAGGTAACCCTGAGGACCGTTGTCTTGCAGAGCAGACTGCATGCGCTTCAGAAAGATTCCCGTGGTGCAAAATGTGACTGAACCGTGAAGTTCCGGTAGCTTTGCTTCAAAGCGGACTTGATAACCGATTGAACCTCTGCCAACAATTTCACCTCTTTCCTTGGCGACGCGTTCGGCTACGCTGATGGCCGCGAGACGACGCGGCTGAGTACAGATTATATTACACGAGGCGCCACTGCCTTGCGAAATATAGTCATCAAGGATGAGTTGAGGGATCTGGGTCGTTTTACCCGAGCCAGTGGCTGCCATACAGATAATGACTTCGTTATCTCGAATGTGACTCAAGATGTTCCCGGCACTAGAGTAGACAGGTAGCGAGTTGCGTGTGGAGCGTATAGCCTCTAGTGAGGGATTCGTGAGGTAGCGTTGCCTCTGCTCCGATAGACGCAGAGATTTGGCAGTATGAGATTCGGGAGACATGGAAAGATTTGATGTGTGATAAGGTCGCGGATTAGACGATGTCACCGTCGCGGTGGTAAAGAGATTGGTCGAAACTGTGGGCCGATTCCGATAGAGCGTACTCTCTCGAATATCTGCACATAGATCCCGGATTTCGTCTTCGAGACCTTCACTCATTTGGAGCTGTACTCTCGGTGCCATGCCAAGGTCCTTGCCCTCAGGAACGTCCTTCGAAAAGGTCTCCCAGAGCGCCCGATCGCAGCTTTCGAGGTACTGCGTGACGTCAACGTAGCAGTTGGTCTGGGCGGCCTTTTTGGTCGCGCCTGATCCAATCCCTATGCGACGGCCACTAACATACATGACGGCCTCCCAATGGTCACTACGATGGGCCTTGAGCTCGTTGAAGATGATGTCAGGCTTGCCAAACCCAAAACGTCGACAGTAGTAGTCCATGAATTGACGGGATCGATCATATGTAACTATTGTCCCATCAGACAACTTAGTGGGATCGGCTTCCGCCGTTGTGGAGGTCCCAAAGCTTTTTTTTGGTGCGTCTAACTGCTCGGGGACCCAGGTAAGGCACCAGACATGATATCACGATAAGTGACCTGCCTTGCCGAGTGCGTTGAGTTGATGAATCGCTGAAAGCGCAGCCAGTTTTTCAGATTCCTTTTTGTTGATGGCATCGCCTACACCCAAGATGTCATTCCCACCCTCTAGCTTGACCTCGATCGTCGTTCTATTTAAATCAATGAAGAGAGCGAGGTAACGGGGTACAATATACTTGCCTCCAGCCAGAATTCCCGTATATGAGGATCTCATCATGGAGGTACTTTAGAGGGTTGGGCCCATGCTGAGCCAGGTAGTTTGAGAGGGGAGATTTTGGGTTCTGCTCCCAAACTTCCTTCAGAGGTAATTTCCCATGGACCCGATTGATATAATCGGCGTCATGAACGGGATCATTCTCTCGAGGCAAGGAAAGAACAGAACTGTGAAATGACGACACTCCTGACTGCCTAGCCTTCTTGTTTTTTCCAGAACGGGAGCTCTGGCGACCTCCTTGCGCACTAGAGAAGTGCTTCTTGGGTGAACTCCCGAAGGCGCGCATTGCTTCCTGGGGAGTTTTTACCGAAGATGACCGGGGAACTTTGGCGGGATAAACAGGAAAGAAAACAGGGAACGGATCCGTGTTGCTCTGTTGTCTAAAGGGCTGAGGGCGTGAGATTGTGTGGGAATCTGCGGCGGAGGGTCTTTTGCGAGTGGTTTGCGTTGGTGATGAACGAGGCGAGGGCTGTACAAAATGATGACCAAGTTGCATGGGACGTAACGATCGTAAGAGAAAAGCTGGGATGTGAACGTGAAAAATCTGAAGAGAACCGGTCAAAAGATGCATAAGAGAGTCGCATACATACATACGCTGCCAAAGCGCGGGCAGAGGAGACTGCCAAGTACGCCACAGACGATATGGAAACCCTCGCCAGCGTAGGACCTCCGACTAGCACTGAAGGAATCGGCCTATGTCATAGCACCGTACAAGATTGTCAATCCCACTCACAAAAGACTCAGTAACCTCCGCGGGTGAAGGGCCCAGATTCTACTTGTCTGAGTGAAGGACTAGAATATGCCAAAGCGGGGTTCTTAGATACTTGATACTATAGGTCGGGAATCGCCGGACGGCTTCATAGATATATGGACAGCATAATACAGTACTATGGTATCCGTACAAGCACTCTAATGTACTCTAGTGGTTGCCAGGAGGTGCGTTCGGCCAACTCTGCGCAGCCGCCTCAATGCCTCGCAAATATTTAAGTCGCACTGCCTCTCGATGTGCCTCATCCCAGTTCCCAATATGAACGGCGTGTTCGATCTTCTTCAAGGTTACCTGTATCTTCCCTATGGAACAGGTAGTTAGTGGTGGACATCGAATGAATGGTCTCGCGCGAACCGGAAACATCGTTCTTGATCTCCTCCGCCTCGCTTTCGGAAGTTGCGTCCTCCAGGGCCTCTCTGATTTCAATGACCTCCGTAATGAGGCGAGGGTCATCCAGTTGGTCTGTTTCTGATACGCCGAGGTTGTGTTGCGAGAGGATGTAATGGATCCGTGACAGTGGTTGTAGAAGTGTGTTGTAAGCTTCATTAACCAGGCCGGACAGGTCGCTCGCAGCCAAGGTCTTAACCTGAAAGATGGCATGAGCAGGGAGGAGAGAAATAGTTGGCATGGCGTACTTCGCCCTGGGATGCCCATAAGTCGGGATGAACGTATCTTTGAATGCGGCGGAAATTATTCTTTAGTTGACCTTCATTGATAACGAATGGGTTGGGGCTCTTCGGCGTCTCTAGAAGTTCATAATAGTCGTACTTTTTGATTGGACGCTCAATCTGAAAACACTTTGGACATGCCGGTAAACGGGTTGGTAATGGAGCGGCACAGGAAGCACAGAGAGGGGAGGGCGAAGAAGAATAGAGACGTATTGATGCACGTTGGAGGAGGGGTCGACAGAGACGTGATGAGAGCATGGATAGGATTGAATGCCACTGACGTCATCTCCTACCACCATGCAAGTAGAGCCTCCTCCCGCTGTCTCAGAGGACTCATCTGGTGCAGAATTGGCCCGTAGACGGCTCCTCAAGGGAAAACGGTTCTACTTCGGTCTCCCTCGCGTCCCGTACCTGAGTGCTCGGAGGACGAGAAGCAAGTCACCATCTCTCGAAGAGCAGACTATCCTCTCCAATGATACGGCAGCAGAAATCGACATTCGCGACCCCTTCCCAGATTTGGACACTAACCAAGATATTTACAGGTGGGCCGTAGTTTATGAGAATCAGAGAGGGTTCGCGTTCGCTTTCTTTGTGTTTGTCTAGTCAAGCGTGTTAACATCACTTATTTCCCAGAGTCACCCTTCTTTCTACCCCGTATTATTCTCGCCTAGGATTACTCCCGCATGATCCGCCTCCTTTCACTGTCCCGGAAGTGGAGGGTCGACGGGATAGGCAGCCTCAAGTGTCGTTGCAGGACTACCCACTCCCCGATGGTAATTGGCGCTGGGTGTCCACATGCTGGATGGTTGACATGCGTAGCGAAGGTGAAGTTCAATACGATGGCTTCGAATATAACTGGCTTTTCCGTCGTCACAAGTGGCGCCCAGAGCCTGGCTGGCTCAGCGCCGGAGGTTGGGTGCGACGGAGGAGATGGGTCCGCCTAATGATGCGACCAGCACACCCACACCATGCGGCTACCGAACAAGAAGACAAAGGTGTTCCTCTCACAACCTCGTCATCGACTCGGTATTCCGTCATCCCTGACAGTAGAACTCTCGAACTAGAGACAGAGAAGGTTATGGTGTGGAGAGGCGACTCTGACGATTGGAACAGGTGTCACCATCTTATGGCGCGCTTGAATAGGGATGGCACAAAACTAGAGCTTTGGAGAGAGTGGCTGGGTGTCTCCCCTCGAACTCGACGAAGGCAAGTGTGGAGTGAAGATGACTATTCCGTGCCCTTGGAGAAGTTCAATGGTGAACCTTCGGTGGGAGCCCTAGAGGGGGCTCAAAGAGAAAGCCTTACCACGGTTGTCCATGACCATGTACGGGCTACTATTACCTCTTCTGCTTAATGCAAGCTGACGGTCCCCAGGTTGAAGACTTGATGCGATTGTTCATATACCCCGAATCGCGAGCAGAGTTGTTCAGGATTCTAAGTACTGCTGGAATCACCTTGGACCGAGGTTATCAACTGCCATCTGAGGCCTTGGGAGTTGAGTTTTGGAGCTATACATGAGGGTTGTAAAGCGGTGTTACATTATCTGTATGGATATCACATGTCAAGTCAACCACGCTTAATTTTATACGCGCGGATTTCGATTTGGAAAACCCCAAATGGACTGGATTTCCTCCTTGCCAAATGACCATCCTCTTCACGTCGCCATCAGAACATATCCTCTCGCCCTCTCTTTATCTCTAGGTCCTACTCTCTTGTCCTTTACATCCTCTCAAAGAGCCCGCTCAGATGGTCTCATTTCCATTATACGTCGTGAGCTCAGCGCCACAGCGTTTCCTTTTGCTATTACTGTCGCCCTTGCTGGCGGTTCCACATTACGAACATTATGGCAACGCTTTGACCAGAGAAAAATTGAAACAACCTACAGAAGCGAGCCAGATACTGTCCCCGGGCCAAAGCGTCAGGCCCGACTTAAGCCCTGGCAGAAGACCTTCATATGCAATGCGCTGGCCTCCCTCGCAGCGATATCCCTTCTACAGCGTCGACGTCGCCCCATGAATACGTGGAGTACATATATTCCCATGACTATCCCGATCTCGCAGGCACACAAGGCTGAACGAGGTCGGATGTCCGCAACCCTGGACCTCACCCTCCTTGTTTTGGTCCGCGCTTTCGATGCCCTGTTACAAGGTCTAGTCTTTAGGCGTACAGGAGTTGAGAAGAGAGAAGAAAGAAAGCTCCGCCTGGCCATTACCTCGAAGCTTGATGCCCTCGCCTTTTGGGCCAGTAGCGCAGGGTCCGCTTCCCTCACTTTTTTGGTCACCAAACTGCCGTTAATAGATCTTAATTGCAGAATCATGTGGTGCTTTTTTTACGAGCCAAGGCGGTGTGTATTATATGCCCTTTGCATGTTCGGTGTAAATGATTGAATGACTCCCTCGTACAGGCTACCGTCATCCTATGTGAAGTGGTGAGGCACTTCCCTGATTGTGCATTTTCGCCCTCATCTTTCTTTAGGATAAGTTCTCTAGCCAATATAGATGATCGAATTGTCTCAGCTCTCCGCCTCATTCGCGAAAAGCGGTGGTCATACGTACATGGGACATCCCCAGATCCCAACCCCGTCTCCCTCCTCGCACAGGACTTAGGTTACCCTGCCCAGTTAGGCGACCCCAAATTACTGCCCGCTCACGGAGGCAATGTCGCCAACGCGGTTTGGAACGTATTGGGCGTGAATGGGCGAGGCTCTGTTGGCGGTCTCCCCTGCGAGATCGTCCACGGTGCCGTGACGGGGGGAAGCTGCACAGCAAATTTCACGATCAGAGGAGTGCACGCGTTCCTCGAGGCGCTCGCGCTTTACGTTCCCGTGAGTCGCGATGACCGATCTTCGTCAGAGCCCGTGGTCATCCGAATTTCAGGTTCACGTCCTGCCCATATTGATCAGGCGGCCCCGAAGACTCCTCAATTTCCAGTTTATCCTCGACACCCTTTTGAGAATCCTCCGTAGCGCCTCATTCCTTTCCGCCTTCGTCTCATCATTCTGGGCCGCTGTGTGTTTCACTCGTACTCTCGTTGTTGCGCGAGTGCTGCCCGAGATTTCGCATGATTTCTATGATGGGCCGTTCGGTTGTATCTTGGCAGGATGCATGGTTTGTGGTAGTAGCATTTGGATCGAGAGCGGAAGACGGAGAGGAGAGATGGCGTTGTACGTCCTACCTCGGGCTATCCGCGCGTGCCTACCCGATCGATGGTTGCGGAGCGGACGTAGGAATGTGTATGCCATCGAACAGTTCGTGTTTTTCTGCGCAGGTATCGAGCGATAGAGACTAAAACATCACGCTTCCATTCCCAGGATAATATTCACGACTTCCTTGGCTACGCTTCTGACTGCTGCTGTCCACCATCCACAGACTCTGCGAGGCCTATCCCGCTGGACGCTAGACTTTGTCCTCCAAGGTCCAAACGCTCTCCGCTTGCGGAGGAAAACCGTAGATTCATCCGAGAGTAACCGAGTTGAACTCCCAACAAATCGACCCCCACATTGTCAACCAAGCGGAAATAAGCACGAATTATATTCAACGGGTTGTGTGTGACAGATACCGTACAAACTAGATGTCGCTTATATCACATCCGTCGTATAACCCAACTTTTCTTCACGTTTAACCCCGCCAAAGATGTAGAGCATGGTCATAAAATGACGCACTCGCTATCAGTGTCTCACAAGTTTGACCCTGCGAAGACTTGTATGACCAGTCGACACCGTACGCGAGGGACTTGTGCTCGTCATATCTCTTTATAACCTCCCAGTTCTCACCATTTGCACCTGCCGGAAGATTCGACTGATCTCCAATATCGGTAAAGCACACGATCTTGAAACCGTCATGCATCGCAGCGACTAGGAGGTCGTTGGCCCGCGATGGAGAAGGATGCCACTTTACTCTCCAAGCACCACCTCCAATATCTGCCTGTGACAGCGGCTTAAGGGGCTTTCGGGAGTCGAATAGTCGGACAGTGGCATCGTAACTGCCAACGGCGATAAGATGTTCGATGTTTGGATGGCTCTGAATGCAAGTCACACCAGCGTCGAATCTGAAAACTGCTTGATGATGATCCGTAAGCACGCGTTGTTAGCCACGCACCTTTTATTGGTGATAATCGGCTGCTCGAAGCCCTGCCGTTTATCCCATACTTTGAGCTGAAGGTCATCCCCTCCTTGTGACAGGAGGTCAGAAGGTTTTGGTTCAGCAGAGACGTAGTAGTACGCGCCGCACCGGAATAGATGATATTGGGGTCGTAATAATTCCATGCTACGCACCATGGTTCGTGGGCGTGGGCAACCCAAGCACTCGTAATCACGAGTTGACCAGTCTGATCAGGCTCGAGCAAACTTAGAGTGCCATCAGAGAGCGATACAACTAGAGATCCCGAGGTACTACGTGTGCGTGGTGGACTCTGAGTCAGTAACGGACCCGCGCAAAACATACGAAGTGGATCCATACCTTGTTGGTACCCTCCTATTTGACCAGTCGAGAGATAGGCACAAAATATGAGAAGGCGCAACGCGCAGGGAGCCAGCGTGAAGCAGTTGTTTCTACGGTTTTGAGTGATTGGGGAGAATGAGAAAGGACAGACGGAATTCGTATAGATGAATCCGTACGAAACTTGCTCGAGCTCCCACTCAAATAGATCCACGCTACCGTCGGCTTTGGCCACCGCCATCAACGGCCGCCGATTTGACGTTGTGTGACACCTGATTTGAGGGGGCGGGGGAAGCGGGCCTCAATCTCTCCATTCCTGCTAGACACAAGATTTTTCTCTCACCATTTTAGATCCAAGACTGCCGGGAGGGATATCTCTTGGATTTTGGAGCTGAAGGTATGTTACACACTCTAAAGTCCAAGGAACACCCATGAAAATAAATCTAAGGGACGCACGCGCTGATCTCCTGCTGCTCCGAGTCCACTTCAAAGACAAGACATTGACCCGTACGGATTTGGTTCTGACTAGCATTGGCAGGACCTGGACCCGATGAGGATGAGGACGAGGGTGACAATGACGGATTCTGCTCTTCCTGTAGTTTGTACGTCCCACAGACAAAGATGTTGGACGCGTCTGGATGGGGACAAAACTCGACAGAATCAGCAGGCAAGACGGTGTCGATGGATAAGTGCATGTTTAGTGCTCGCCGGCCCGCGGATGTGCCAAGCCGCCGCTAAGCGGCGCCTCGACGTCCACGCACTACTGGCGCTACTAACCTTGTACCAACTTCAATAGTTGCGCAGTCACTCCTCGGCCTCATTCTAATGGCCGACTTTGCTCAGGGTTTAGATGCTTCAAAGCTAATCCTTGCCGAAACAGTGCGTTTTTTTCCAACTCTTGCAGGATTTATAGTTCACACCAGCTCGCACACGCACACGCACATAGCTGCTCTCCTTCATCATCAGCCCATACACTGCCCCTCCGTACAACTTTCCCCTCTTTCTCTTTGGACTATATGTACAAGAGAGCCAAGAAGCAGCCCCTCGCTTACTTCAAGTGGCAAGTTTCATCTTCTCTCAGCTGACTTCCATCTATACTGAACGAATGAACGAACGAACCATAGTTTGCGGGTTATCTGGCTGCCTCCGCTTTATTCGACATCATATGGTTCATCCAAAACAGCCAAACTGCAATGATAAGGCTAATTAGTATATTGGTTTTACTCCTCAAGGTGAATACACCCTCGTGCAGCTCATATATTTGATCCGACTTTCTGAATGTTTGACATCGCACAAAGGTACCAACATTTGTCGCCTTTGCTGGGACTCTTAGTTCCAGAGGAATCTCGAACATCAACCTCAGCGGCGCAGATTTCGGCGGTGCAACTGGTGAGTCTCACCCGACGAGTCTATAGCGTCTCATCGATTTTCAACACGAACAGTTTGGTCCATGCCTGGGGGCTTCACCTCGAGCGAAAGGGACGGATATCAAACTGTCGCGTCAGAAACACCAAGGCCAGCAGGTAATCAACCTCCCGCTGGTAATCCACCTCCCGCACCTGGGGCATATCAATCAGTCTAGGTCCCCAACTGCTACGTATAGTAAGCTCCGGAGAGATGCAAAGGACATTACTTGGCTCAGATACCTACCTAACTATTTCGGCATGTGGGATGATTCTGCACCTGTACATCGCCTATCTTTTCTTCCCGTGCATTATGCTGGTTTCCTAATACCTTGTACTCTCGGCTTACCGAAATCTCAGATAATCTCCTGACAGTGCTGGGTGAAACACTGAAACTTAAAATAACAATAAATATAAGGACAGCCGACTCTGAACGAATCTATACCCTCGGAGTAATCAATCTATATCCTCCCATGACCAGTCAGTCCCTGTATTTATCTTGCCACCATCTTCCCGGAGCTCTTTATCCGAATCTTCGAGGATCTCGAGTTTAGTGTTATCTCCCAGCTCCAGCGCCTGAATCAACTCTTGCAATACTTCAATATCTTCTGCTTGCTGTTCAACCTTCTTTCGCTGAAAGAGCCATGGACAATCCAACGAGACGCATCTCACAGGCTCCGATGGCTCTGATCGAGTGCACATCGTGCATACTCGATGGGCCGTTTCTAATCGGTTTTCCGCGATCCGGACCTGCGAGAGTAGTTCGGACATAGTCTCCGCAGGAGTCGCGCAGCAACGTTCGCACAGCCCTGATAGATATAAAAAAAATGTTACGCATACAAACAATATTATAAGACATGTACTCACCTTTTTCGCTAAACGATCTACAGAGAATGCACTGACTGTTCTGGAAGTGCTCCTCTATTCTAAGGCGGCCGGGCGTCATCATTCTCTTGGGCTTCTCCGGGGATGTCAGTGAAGGATCAACAGCTTCTGCACGTATCCTTCTCGGCATCTCTTCATACCAACCCCTTACATCAGCGCCGACAAGGTTGAATATACGCTCCAACGGCGGGATAAGGACCCTTGAAATATAATAAGACCCATCGAGTTGCTTTTCTCTACGGAAAGGATACCGTCAGTGCCTCCGATCGATGCAGCCTATTGACGCTAACCCATCGAAAAGCTCTTCAGGAGCAACTGCACGGTCGACCAACCGCTCATGAGGAGCTCCTCTGGCTATGATATAAGGTATGCGATCGCCATACTGTGCTTCGTTGTTAGGATCTTTGAGTTGTCTTCGTGCTATAACAGCCACTCCCGGAGGTGGTGGAACCTTATCACTGTAGATGCCACCTTTAATGATGAGTGTGTATTCGCCTGATGACGCGCACCTGTATGAGCCAATTCTAACCTCCCGTGCGAATATGAAATCTTGGATCGATACTTTGTTCTCTAGAATCTTCAACCACGATTTATAACAGTACCGCTTGACGTCGCTCAAATCTTGCGTGCGAAAGAGTATCCTAACCAATTCATCAGGCGCTTATCCTAGAACTCTCTGTGGAAAAGACTCACTTCAGTGCTGTCTCTGTCATCTTCCGTTGTGCAGAAACACCGTCTCTCCGGACCGTTTCGATACCCTTGGCATCAAATACAGGCTCTGTGTCATCTGGATTCTCGTATTTGAAACCAACGTATCGTTTCTTCGCCATTAAGACGCAAGGCAAGTAAACCTAAATGGAGAGCAGCGGTGAATTTTGAGAGCGTGTGGCGTCCGATGTACGAACATGCGGACCTTCTCAAACTTCAGTTTGATGGGAACAGGATTCTGTCTTGTGACCGCGTCTGCTATATCATAACCAATCCGGAATGCTTGCTCCTTCGTCTTCCCACTCAGGTAAACGAACAAGGAATCCGTATCACCATAAACGACACGAGCACCCCATTTCTCATTCGTTTCGATAAACGTGATTGCCTGAGGAGTCCGTCAGGCTTAGCGTTCGAGAGTCGAGACATCGCGAATCCAACGCACTTTCTCAAGGGTTTCTCTCCCGCTTTGTACGATGCTATCTGCTATTTCTACAGCAGGCATTCTACCTGAGAATGTTGCGCTCGTGTACCCGTATGTCACGTTGGCGATGTACTTCAATCCCAGCTGGCGTGCGTCGAGTATCTTGGTCAGGGTCTGAAGGAAAGAATATGAGGTCGTTGAAGACAGGAACTCGGGTATACTCACTTTATTGTCATGCGCACGTTTCATGGCTTGCTTTACCATGACTCGCGTGTCCAGTAGCTCGGTCAACATTCGTCCTAATAGACCCCTTCGAACCTCGGGCTTGACATACATGATACCGTTAGGAGCAACTGTGGGTTTACGTGAACATGTATCAATGATCACCCCATGTCCTTATTACCTGTGATATGATCTTGCAGAGTCGCTAATAGACCAGGAGGAAGGTTGGTTTCCGCAACGCCAAACTTGTACTGACCCTTGAAAGATGTCACACGGCCAAGGCACGTCGAATAACAGTAGTTGTATGCGACCATAACAGAGGGGTAAAGCGATTGGAAATCCAGTACGACAAGAGGGCTGTTATAAAAGGCAGACAATGGCTCCATTATCAAGGGCATACATTCTGCCGCGTTTTGCGAGCCAACCTGTTGGGACACCGGCTTCAGAATTCGCCATTCCCTCGAAAGGGGATGTATCACCTGATTTTTATTTGGAGACCGTAGAACGAAACTTTCAGGTTTGGCGATGCGGAACATGAATGATTCAACTTTGAACTGAGAGCCGCGACTAATGACGGAGAAGAAATCGACCCCGAAGACCCGAGCGAACTCTCTAATTCTGCGTTCAGTTCATTGTATCTGCGAAAAGACTATTACAGCAAGACTACTCACGCAGTCTTTGCGATGGTGTCCGTGGCATCAATCATCTCCAAAACAAGAACGGTATGTCCTAGCAAATGATGGAGCATCCGTGCCCTGTGCGCTGGAACGGGGCTGTTGTGCCACTCTGTGAGTGTGGAATGTGCGTATTTGGGAACTCTATTCAATAGTTAGCAGAGAAGCCCTTGGGGCAGGTTCCATACCTCATACCGTCGACGGAGCAAGTGAAAAACAGTGTTTTCAAGAGTATACATACTCAGCTCCAGTTCGGTGCGCATGATTCTCCACAAGTTCAGGACGTGCCGTCCCACCACTCGAAATGTCGACGTGTGACGTATACTCCATTGATCAGTGGTATTCGAAGGCCCTCGTCCGGAGGCACGAGATATCAGTTCCCCAATATCGAGACCTACGATTTCTGGTCAGCGTCGAAGTTCGACGTAGTTGCCTTGGTCACAGACCATACTGCTGCCCTCTGGCACCGAGATAACCCCAGGACGAGCTCTGGACCTCCCATCCGGCTATAACATCAGGATCAAGATCGAGCACCAGATCAACTACCGTGTTCAGCAGGTCTAATTCCGTATCAACAACCTGACTCGGTATGTCCTTCAATGCCCGTATTTCTAGTAGTGGATTCCAGACGACGATAACGCCCTTTCGCAAGTTGGATGTGATGGGGACCGCGTCCGACTCCTGAAACGAGTAGAAAATCGCTTGTAAGGGATCGGTACTGGGGTCAGGGACGCAATTGGCACGAGACGGGGCTGTCATCGATTATATTAAATTGGAATATCGTCCCTTCTTTCAAAACAGACGCACCAAAAACTTCAAGCGCAAAAACGGTCATGGCCTGCTTCCCTCTGATACCGGAAGCCGCCCCTTGCGCAGGCGGTGTATCCTTGAAACCAAAGGGACCCGCTTGAGTCACACCATCAATCTAGGCTACTAATCAGCGGGATCGATTATGCAGAATAGTCATCTCTGCTTACCTGAGACCGAGCTTGTGGTTTCTTACAGACTCGCGCCTGTGTAGACGTAAGCCACCTGCGTACTTCTCTCACGCTCGGTGGCGTGCTCGCGTATTCCCAACCACCGACGCCGGTCCTGTCGAATCTGTCCTGGAACATGTTCCTGTCTTCGGCGGATGCGTTCTTCGCAAGTGGTGCTGTAGTCGATATCAGCTCCCACTCTTCCAGCGCACTGAGTCCATCTCCTTTTTTGAGACGATAAACTAGACCTGCGAACTCCCAAGGTCTTTCGGGCACGTCCTTTGCCCTCGAGTAGTGCGGGTCTTGATATATTTTGTTTGGGAGACCACACGATCCTAAACTAGATAACAACTCAGATGCTGGGGGTGGAATGATGGCATAGACGAATGCATTCTTGATTTCCTTTTTGGCCCGAGTAGAAAATGCACGCGGTCCCTGGGTGTCAAAGAGGATCTCGTTCTTAACAGGGGTGTTAAGGAAAAGACTATGCCTTGGCGTCAAGTTCTGGGAATTTAGCTCATTTGCAATTTTGAGTCTTTTCATTGGCCTCCGCTCGCCATCATCAAGCCATGCTTTGTGACGGCTTCGGTTCTCTCGTCAACTTCAAGGAGTGAGAGAGCAACACTTGAATCAATATTACTGATTTCATGCGTGTGGGAAAACTTGACTGTTGTATCAGAAGTATCTATTTCTTCTTCCGATCCCGAAGACGCAGGCAGGAAGAAGTGTTCAGTCGCTTCCGGTGACCGAGATCTGGTGCTGTGATAAATCTAAAGTTAGTAACCAGGAGTATTTATGCGCAGACGGTGTATGCGCTAGGTAAAGATACCAACAAAAACTCACGATCGTTTGCTTGCAGCCTCTAGCGAGACTTTGAAGTTCACATGGTCTTCCTGAATTGCCTGTCTCTCTGCTTCTGTCCATTGATATGGGGTATGATAGGGCCTCCTTGGATTCGCCCGTTATTAACTATGGTTCTGAGGCTCGAACAGTCTTACCCATGTGTAGTTTGAACCTGTCTGCTGGGAAGACAGGTGTTTTGTTAGGCGATGCGGGGAGACTACGTTGGCGCCAGCGATCAGCTCAACTCTGGTAGTCTGATCATATGCTCACTCAGTCTGTGCCTCGAGAAATGCTCTACGTCTCTTGCGAGGAGTCACCGATCTTTCCTTATTTGACTGCTGTGACGAAAATGGCGTTGTGCTGTGCTCGTAAGAAATGGGACATGATATGGCGAAGGGCGCATCGTACTTGTGAGGTCTCTGGGGTGGTTGGGGCGTCCCACGACGAGAATGCTCGTCAGTCTGAATGTCGCTGGGAGCATCAGCCTCTTGGTCCTCGTCCGTCAAATGATCTTTGTCATCAGTGCGGAGATTTGGTTCTGGTGCATCGCCTTGTTCTTCAAGAGAAGACAGGTCTTGGCTAGAAAGCAAAGCTTCGTCAACTTCGACAGAGGTCCGACTGACTGGCCCGATGTCTTGTGGAGAAGATCCGTTCGAATGCCCATAAGGATTCTGCTCCTGTGTTCCGTGAGTAGGTTTCCAGACGCGATAATCGTCTTCCCATAGTGCTTCCACACTCTCAAAGGTGGTCATGATCCATCTCTCCCAGCCGGAATCGCTAACTTTGAGTTCCGTACCTCGGTCCCTTTCTATCCTCTGCCTGAGTTGGTCCCACCAGCGGGCCTCAGCCGCCCATCCGCCGCCCTTTTCTCGAGAATTTGCGCTTGGGTCTTGTGGTAGATCAGGCGATGGAGGAAGTCCCGCTGCTGCGCGGCGGCGACGTTCATCGTCCCAGAGCTCACGTACTCCGAGAACCAAGGGTTCAGAAGACGATGGAGGTTGTGGAATGACGAGCTTGTGATGCAGGTGGCGTGGAGAGACATTGCGGCGATTCATGATGAGAGGAGCTATTGTGTCGAACTCAAGCGCCATCCGAGATTGGCGAAAGTAAACAGACGGCTTGAAGGGGGAACCACACGTTTGCACGTCGCCATCAACCCCACGCTGCCAAACATCCTCTAACTGGATCCACCCACAGCCATAAAGGCCGTAATCACAGAGAAATTGGAGCACATAGCTCAAATGGCTTTCAAAAGTGTGGAAGGGTGTCCCCATGACAGAACCTGACTGCATGATGGCTACCGCCCGACTCACCAGCGCGGGGTCAACGATGTGAATCTTCAGGAATGGTGAGTAGCTGGAGTTGAACCCATAAAAGTGAATCCCCTTGGCCAAAATGACGGCGCGGACATAATGCGACCGTGGTGATTGAGGGTCACGTTTGAGAGAGACAGCGATAGCATAGTTGAGCGAATCAGTCAACCGGGCGATATAACGCCTCACTATGGGGCTGATCAACTCGACGAGGCCTAAAATCCCCAATGTTTGCTCACCACTGCCCGGGCTTATCTTTCCGGTGTATTCCACGAAAAAGTAAGGATAAACTTGATGAATGTGAAGACAACATTTCTTTCCCACAGATGAGGCACCATAGATGCGAAGGACAGGAACTTTCGGCAGACAGGTATTGTCAAGGCGTTTGGGGCGTCGAGGGAGTAATCAATCTGAGTTATATGGACCTCCAGTGCAGGCGGGGAATTGTCCATGTATAGAACTTGAAGGGGAAAGATAAGAGGGTAAAGCTAGTACGTCACTCAGCCGCGGTGCGACCACTATACAGTCGAGATCCTCGAACAGCCGAATAACAATAATACACGTCTTCGATTTTACTTAATCACACAACTACAAGTACCTGCTGCCCTATCCATTCTCCCCAGCATCCAGTCGCTTGAACCCCCGTACGTATCCGGGTTCAACACATACAAAACGTTCCCTGCAAGTCATATTATGAACAATTCAGCAAGGCAAGAGTGGCAATACATACCATCCATTCTCCTCCATATCTCCTATCTTGCTGCCAGCTTCGGCCTGAGGGTTCCAAACAGTCAATGTTGTGAACCCGTGAAGCTTGAGCTCCACAGCGCCACCGGGCCAAGACACATCGATTTTAGGTGGGGCATCCTCATAAACAGAATCCGTGAACGAGCGCACGTCAACAGCGCTACGTTCTTCCTCTTTCAGTGCATTCCTCGCATCCAATGACTTCTCCGTCTTATCGATGTAGCGTTTTCCAAGCAAAGGGGAGATAGAGACGTCGTTTGCTGGCGCACGAATATAAGTGTGCAGCAAGGCTGGAAATCCAACGCCTCCGAAGTGGAAGGGTTCGATACATGGATATCCGTACTGAGCTCATGCTCGGCCAAAGTGACGACATAAGCCAGCTGGAAGTCTTTGGTGTAGAGCTTGGCGATGTTGGAGTTCGGCTGCAGGGCTGCAGCCGGCGATTATTAGCTCGGAATTAACAGACAAGTGACCTGTACTCACTTAACCTGACAGATACCCCAGCGTCGTTATCCATTACGATGCTGTCGAAGGCCCAGACCTGGTTTCGAGCAAACCCATGTTGTGGGAGCTTGGAGTGGTCAGGGTGTTCAGGGGGGCCGAAGCACGGGAAGACAACAGGAATCCCTCCGCGTACAGCCTTCGAACCATCGAGAACAGCCTTTGAAGACACAAACAGCCGTTCGATTTGTTCTCCGGAGCCCCTTTTCTCTGGTGCTTTCCAGGACGTTACAGTAGCGCCATAGAGAAGAATCTCGACAGTGGCGCCCTAGGAATATTTTAGCTTTAGCGAGACGAAGGCACGGCAACGCAAGATATTTTAAGTCTTACCAACCTTTGGGTGTTTTAGCAGGACTCTGTCGTGCGTCGTCTGGTAGGGCATTGAGGTCTCGGCGCCTGTGGATGACTTGAAATTCGAGTTCGGCCGGCCTTGACCGGCACTGCCCTGTGCCGGACGACAAGAACGAGGTCGGGCTTAGACGCCTCCGCGTCCCTTGTGCCTCCCCTGTCAACTATCATTGTCTTCTCCTTACTCCTACCTAACATGCTTCCCTCGACGTTCCTCACTGCGCCGGTCGCACTTTCTGTCTTCCTTCCCTCGTTTCTGCAGTCACAATCGGGCACCGAGCAACGACTTGCAACGGATCTCCCGACGTGCGTGTCCATATGTGAAATTCACTGCGGAGAACTCATCGTTGGTTATAGTTATGCAGCAGAAGTTACGGAAATGTCACTTTTGTCGGTGCGCATGACTCGTATGCTGTCGGGGTCAACAACTGTGAGCTTGCATGACCGTCTGGATTGAGTCGCTGTCTGACACCCCACAGTGTTCACCAACCAAGATTACGACGGTGAGTATTTGTCTTGAAAGATATGAAATCTAGTGTCAACTCTCCTCAGTGACCCAACAATTGAACGATGGAGTCCGGATGCTTCAGATGCAAGCCCATAACGATTCGGGCACTATCCAGTTATGTCATACCAGTTGCGTGAGTTGCATCACATATTGTGCTTTCGTGGTCGGGAATTCACGGCTTAGTGATCAGAGCTTATTCAACGGTGGGACCTTACAAACCTACCTCCAATCAGGTAAGGAGAAAGCACTGCCACCCATGACTGCGCTTAATTCCAGGCACACTTATACAGTCAAATCCTGGATGGATTCAAATACCAATGACGGTACGAGGCCGTAATTTTTCTACGTCGCAGAACACGCGCAGACTATTGTGGTTTGTGCAGTTGTAACGCTCTTGATCGTGAACTCTAATGGAGTCCAGCCGTCTCAGTATGATACGGTTTTCAAGGCGGTGGGATTGGATGCTCTGTCATATTCACCCAGCGCGGCGGTCACCGCCCAAAGCTCCTGGCCTTCCCTTGGCTCGATGATTGATTCAGGCAAACGCCTCGTGACTTTCATGGATGCTGGGGCTAATTTCGCCAGTGTGCCTTACATCATCGATGGTAGGTTCTACGGCTTGCGCCAGAATCTGAGACTCACCGCTGATGACTTTGCTGATGACTTTGCTCCAGAATTCACCAATATGTGGGAAACTGCATTCGATGTGACAGATACCACGTTTGACTGTAACGTGAACCGGTCGAAAGGGATACGAGCACGGAACTCTTCTTGATCAATCATTTCCTGGATACGACCGTCCTTGGGCAACCTGCACCTGACCCCCAAGACGCAAACGTCACGAATGGCGTCAGTGGGACAGGATCGCTTGGTGTGCAAGTGCAGACCTGTGTTGCCACGCAGGGACGGAATCCTAATTTCATGCTTGTTGACGTACGTATCTATTGTCTCGCATAATTTTTATGGCGACAGCTCAATCTTTGCAGTTCTACGAGTTCGGCGGTGGTAGTGTCTTCCAAGTGGCGGCCACTGCTAATGGTGTCACCTATAATCCGACGACACCGGTACCTAGCCCACGCTCTACGGGGACGGCAACGGCGGGCACGACGTCTGCAACTTCGAGGCCAAACGGCGCCATTTCACCATTTGATTTGCGAGGATTGACTATGCCTGGAATCCTATCTCTTGGGTTGTTGGGAGGGTGGATGGCGGTCCTTTGAGTTGTTTGACGTGACCCTGGTTACTATTGCGGTTAATTGTTAGTGGACTACAGTAGATATTCTATATGCTTCAGTTAGTGAGCGAATCCAGGCTAAATGCGGAGTGTGACAGTGACAGTGACATAAAATGGCGCGGACGCATCTCGCGATTTCGGGCCAAAAGCAAAGCGCGTAAAGCCAAGCGAACCGTATAAAGGATGAGTTTTCAGAATTTTCGACTGGACAGCATTTCCGTTCAATCTCCATCCTATCCCTCTTCCTCAGCTCTCGCTTCTGCCTCAGGCTCCTCCGCCAACACCATCCAGGATGCCGCCACGAGGGGCGCTCAACGTGGCCCCTATGGTTCCGGTGACATGGATGATGGCTACACTTTAGTCTTCGAAGACTTGGAAGCCTTCCAGGCTTGGCGGGAGAAGGAGGAAGAGGAGAAGGTCGTCGAGTTTGTCAAAGGCGACACCCACGGCTCAAAGGCTGTTCCTCCGCGCTTCAAGGATCATGTCAAGTTGATCTGCGCTCGCCATTCACGAAGTGGGAGGAAAAAGTACGTCAAGAAGTACCCTGAGAGGGTCCGAAAAGTGCCTAGTCGGAAGGTATACTCGTACATTTCTGTGTTTATGAACGCCTCGCTAACACCGTTGGTTGCATCTCAGCTGGACGGCAGGGGATGCCAGGCTTCGATGAGTTATAAGACATATTTCGACACGCCAGAAGTCCGGGTGTGCTGTACGTGTGCCACCTTTCGACTCCGAATCCTACCTTGGCATCCTGTGCTGACACTGGAGCTCGCAGACGTGTCGCAACATTCTCACGAGATTGGAGTTGTGAATCTTCCATTCACCCGACGTGGTCGGCGTGCGCAAGCCGCAGCCAAGGCAGCGGTAGCAGCTTCCAATCCCTCCGTGCCCCCAGCGTCCCCCTCTCAGCCGGGAGCCTCGTGTCTACAACCAAGTCAGACTACGGGGCAGGTGGGGGCTCTCATGCGAACCCAAGCTGAGATAACGCACTCTTTTTCTTCTTCGTATCCCCACTTTCCTTCAATGTCAATGCCAATCCCCCAAGGGTTCGGCGCCGTCACCCCGCTCCCTGCCACTTCATCTGCACCTGCGCCCCCGCCTGTACCTGCACCTGTTCCTACTCCTGGACCCTTCCCTGCACCGTCCCCGAACCAAGCCGTCGGTACTAACGAGCGGGAGCGAATGGAACGCGAGCGCTGGGACCGCATGGACGTGCTCTATCAAAACATCCGCAACAACGCCCGGCAATTTGAGTACCCTGCGGCTAGCGTGGCGGCTCTTGAGAGCGTGCTGGTGCGGATGTACTTCGAGAGCCCGATTCCCGCACCACATCCGCAGCCTGGGCCTCCGTTCAATTATGCCCCGGCGACTATTCCCTTGGCTCATGCGGCTCCGCAACAGCCAGATCAAATTGCCGTCGGTGAGGGCGGTCAGTCAGATGGCACGAGCGATAGTGAGGGGGACGAGGAAGATGAAGAATAGAGGCACTACACAGTATCTTAGATTAGCATGTCCGTTACATAATACCGCATAGCGAAGTACTATCCGTGGATACTAGTACTGTACTTTATCCGTGCTCCCATACTGCCAGAGGTCGAAATGCTTGTTTAATACAGCATTCGCTGATGATGATGCTTTATGCAGCCTGGTAATGTACTTGTCTTTGGTTATCGGTCCATGCTCAGAAAGTCCACACCCGAAGCCATTTTAGCTGCCCAAGCGCTTATCACTGCTCGCTGCAAGTGGAAGGGGGTGTAAAGCGTCACGCGTCACGAGTGGTCGCGCAGGCCTCTGCAGAATACCGGAACTTGTAGGAGTGCCCGTCTAGATTGGATACGCGTTTGCCTTGCGCCGATAAGGCCGCACACTTGTGCGGCGGTTCCATGAATGAGAATGGGAGTGGGTGATCTTTTGGCGCGGCAGTTGCTGCTCGTGCGGCGGCTGGGCCTAGTCGGGCTGCGGAGTCTCGTCCTGCCCTTGTCGTCGTTGTCCCTCATCGCCTGGTCGGGCTGTCACTGCTGTTGCCGCTGTAGTGGTTCCGGTGATTCTGGGCTGGCATGCTGCTGAGGTGCGGCGTGGTTGGCCCTCTTGCGCCAGAGGTTGGCGAGAAAGAGAGTGGCTTCCTCCGTGTTTTGGCTGCCGTCCCCTAGCGTGTTGAAGAGTTGTTGATAGTCTGGGTGGGTGCTGAAGTGCTGAAATCCGGCGGTATTCCATGGGCCGTTCCGGCTCAGTTATCGGCATCGTGACAATGAATGTGAGTGCAGGAAATCAACTGTGGTGTGTAGAACTTGTTGTAATATCTGAAAGATCAGAAGGAGGGAGCGAAAGTGCGGGGACTAGCAGCATCAGCGGCGAGGAGAGAAGAAATAGCCACGTGCTGCGCTTTTGCTCGCCCAAAAGGGTGCCTAGCTCCGACGCGGAAGCTCGCTCCGCTCCGAGCATGGGCGCTCCGGCTTATCCCGTTGCTCCGAGACAATCCTTACACCTTGCACATACATGCATGTCGTGCATTCAAAATATGACCCTGCTTCCGGTAGAGTGACACTTATGAAACTGCTATGCTGTCCTCTGGTCCAAATGGATATCTATCAAATTGTAGATCCGGCTGATCACACAAGGTGAGGATGCTTGGACACAAAGACCGATGATATTGAGACGCGAGAAAGAAAATACAGTCGAATGATATCAGTATTGTATAATCAAGTCACTTGGACGCTAGGATAGTACTGGGAAAGACATTACATGAATTTTCTGAAGGCTTCGAAGCACGAGAGAATGATGTAACGGTTGTCCAACGGTCTCATACCTTCCTCGGGTCTCGGTACCTCAGGACGATACGCGTGAACAGTGGTCTCCAGTTCGGGCTGCTCGCCAGCTTCAACAGCCGTGACGAGTTCAGAAGTGACCGGAATCTTGTAAAACGTTGGCATACTGCCATCCATAACTATTCCGGGCATGACCTTGCTGGTGATAGGGTCTGTACCAAAGAATTTCGCGCGCAAGTTGTTGTTGTTATGGAAGGCAGCAATGGCTTCCGAAATAAGTCGGGGCTCCGGATCGGACCCACGCAAGTGGCTGTCCATCTTGACGACCAAAAAGATAGCACGGGTGTCGTCCACAATGCAGATGTCCACCTGTGGGGGCCTTCCCTGACTTCCCAAGAAAAGTAGCGGCTGCCTCATCCTCACAAATCTCATCGGTGCGATACCCCAATAGCGAATCAAGGTGAAAAGTTCTCTGACAAAGTCGATGGTGGTAGCTCTTCTGTCGGCAGGTTCCGTCTGATTCACATCATGCAAATGGAGGAGCATGTGGCCCGTCCATTGTTTCGTTGCAGCGGTGACGTCCTGCGCGGTGAGGGCATCATCATTTTCAACGTTTGGGGCAGGAAGATCCGTGATTCCGAAGAACGTCTGGAGGTCTTGATAGACGACTTTTATCTTGTAGGTAAGCATATCATCTTGGGTCCATTTCCTACCCATCTTGGCGGGACGAGACTTGGAGGAACGAGACTTGGAGAGACGAGATTTACGGGCCATTCTTGAATCATAGATAAGCCAAGCACGACATAAATGTATGCGTGTACTCACAGGAGCAGGAGAAAGAGAACGAATTGAGAAAATAGGGGGTGAGTTCGGACGGAAACTCTACTGATTACATAAGCGCTCGTATCAAAACAGTTTGTTCTTTTCATTTCAGCCTGCGCGTACAACCATGTCTTCGCTTCGCAACTCCCTCCATCGCAGAAATCACAAGGAGCGTTCCCAGCTCTCACACCGTCAACGCTTTGGTATCCTTGAAAAACACAAGGACTATGTACTTCGTGCTCGAGACTACCACTCGAAACAAGACAGGATCAAACGTCTACGACAGAAGGCCGCCGAAAGGAACAAAGATGAGTTTTATTTTGGCATGAACCGAGAGAGGACCCAGGTATATGCGTCTTCCCTGCTGCGCTGTTTCACATGAGTTCTGACATTTCGTACGTGTGTAGGGAGGCGTGCATGTGCAGGACCGCGGGAATGCTAGTCTTCCGGTGGATATGGTCAAGATATTGAAAACACAGGATGAGAACTACGTTAGGACGATGCGCGCAGCGGGTCTAAAGGTGCGCTCCGTGTGTTGGCCTTCTCCGAGTGCCGCCTCTTACGCTGTTATCGTATAGAAAATTGAGAAACTCAAGGATCGCCTCAAGGAGCTCGCTGACCTCTTCGTCCCTGGCCTCACCGTTGATGTGCACCAAGCTGAGGACGATGAGGCCGGTCTTGATGAAGAAGAACTTGAGATTCTCAGGGAGGCAGGCGTTATTACGGGGCCGTCCAAGGCGGGGAGTACTTCATCACAACTTCAGGCGAAACACATAGTATTTGTTGAGAACGAGGAGGAAGGTATGTGTGGACGATCTCTACTTGTTCGTGTATATGCTCTTATACCAGTCGCAGCACGACAATACCTAACGAAACAAACCAATCTTCCGACATCCCGCTCTGAGAGTAGTGTTGATGTTGATGCGATTAACCTCGGCTGGAGAAAACCCGAGAAACGAAAGAGCCAGAAAAAGAAAAAGAAGGCGGTCGGCACGTCGGACAGCACAGACGGGTCGGAAGAACGTGAAGCTGCCAAAGTAAGCTTTCCTGCGCTCTCCTGATCATTTTTTATATTCAGCGGAAACGTAGGTACATCGGACACGTCTGTTGAAGGAGCTATCCGCGCGATTACATCGGGATCGTATGTTGCGATACGCAGAACGGGAACTAGAAATGCAGAGGCTAATGATGGGAAAGGGAGGTTGTAAAAAAGTGAAAGGGGTGGAGAAGGTCGAAGGATCTGACGATGAGGATGATGATGGGGGACAGCGTCGGAGGAGTGGAGTGGAGGAAAAGCTGTACCGGCCGCGGGTGTACCGATGGCGTGCAGAGCGGAAGCGATAGGGCATTGCTCTTCCGCGTTAACACTGGCAAATGTCCTCGTTATTGAAAAAGAAACCTCGCGTGTGTCAAATTAACTATCAATCTGCCATTCCTTCTCATTCTTATCACATTCAAAAAGTCGTCCATTACAGAGTGGGTCGACATATTGACTTCATCTAGTTATGACGATGAGGTCTATGACGGGTAAATCTCTCCGCGATCCTACCAACTCGTACCAACAGTACATCTCACACCTTGTTCCTACCGTCAAGCATCCCCGAATTGATCCATTCAATCGATCTTCAAGCTTCAGGGTCAGTATCCACACTCCCGCACCTCGCGCCGCTTGACCTCAGTTGCAGCCCTGCAGAGGCATCAAGGGCCATCAGGAAGAAGATCAAGCACGGTAACACTCATCAACAATACCGCGCTCTCGTGGTCAGATCACCCCTTCTCTGCCACCATGATCTCCCACTGAAACCTGAGCCTGACAGATCCTCAATGCACTCGTGGAAAATTGCGGGGCAAAATTCCATGGTACGGGTTTTCCTTTTGCCTCTCAGTTTTCATCAGTATCTGAAAATCTCTACACTACACTGCACTACACATAGGTTCTTTCGCAGATGGACAGCTCACGGATGCATTGAAACATCTTTCTACCGACCACACGACGGATCCAAAAGTGAGGAAGAAGGTCTTGGCAGTTCTGGCTTCGTGGAGTAGGCAGTTCAAGGATGATCGCAGCGCCGCTGGTATCGCGGGTCTCTATCGACAAGTCAAACCCTCTGACTCTGAGGGCAACCGAGAAGCGCTGCTGGCCGAGCGCGAACGTGAGAGCGAGAAAAGGCGAAAAGAGAAGGAAGAGGCCAAGCGGAAGGCTAAAGAGAAACGTCTTGAGGAAGCTCGAAGCAAGAAGGCTGCTTCCCGAACTGCTGTATCTCGGAAACAGTTCAACTTTGAACAGGTCTGCGTTTTTTTTCCCCTTCCCGTGGTACATGCCTCCCTCTGTGTTAAGTTCTGACCTCGCATCCTAATTTATAGGAGAAGCCTCAGGTCCTGACCGCTATCGCAAACGCGTCATCTGCCGCAAATAACTTGGTTAACGCTATCACGGTCTGTCTGTTGCGATTCCGAGGCTGGATAGATTGTTCATGTCTGAGTGAAGCTCGTCAACACCGAGAACGATAGTTTGGTGTCAAATGAACGCGTTCAAGAATGTTTAGTACGGGCTAAGCAAACCCGCAAGGTCATCGTTCGATATATTCAAGCAAGTTGCTATTCTACCTCTCTGGACTCTCTTATCTGATTGGTTTTTTCCCCCCAGCTAGTGGAGGATGAAGAGGTCATTGGGACACTCATCGAATCAAACGAACGCATCATTACCGCCTTAGAGAGCTACGATAAGGTGGGTCTCCATGATATCCCATTTTTACGCATCACCCATTCACCCTGATTAGCTCTCCAAACCGAATGTGACGGAGAAAGACGTCGAGGACGTTCAGCAAGGTCTAGAGGCTGCGCACATAACCGGCTCAGAAGTGCAGAGATTACAAGAGAAACAACGTGCTGCAGTGCAGCGCGCGGTGCGTGAGCGTCCCCGAGCAGAAGATGACTCCCCGCGGTCACCCATCCATCCTGACTTGCAAGACCTGAGTTTCGGAGAGCTCGGACCCGAACAGCGGTACGCCAGTTCTGTTCTGTCTTGCAGCCTTTTTACCCTGAACCAACTATGCATGGTAACTTGACAGGAATCTGCCACCGCCCATCCGGCCAAACACGCGGTCATCACGCGAAGAAACCGAATACCGTGCCTCGCTTTCTGATTTTAGCGATTACGAATCTTCTGACGAGGGAACGCACGAAGCCGCAGGACAGTCGTCCGGCTCGAAAGCGCGCAAACCGTTTGTAAATGTCTCGGATAATGACTCGGATGAGGTTGAAGAGGGTGCGAGGCGGCACATCAGCGAAGATGAGGACCCGTTCGCGGATCCATTTGGCGACTGACGAAGGCCAGCAAGGAAACCAAAGACAAAGTTTGCAAAGAAACTTTTTGATTTTTGGGATGCCATTTTATTGTAGTGTGCGATTTTATTTGTCGTGGCTATCACACCCATTGTACTACTTCTCTCCCGCCGAAGCGCACAAACTCTCTGCTGTACTGTGGCCAAAATGGCTTGAGCGTGACAGGCAAATCGATCCCCACAACTTGACCAGAGTCATTAAATCTTGCACCGTTTTCGAGAAGGGCGACGATGAGTCTTGGTACTGCAATAGCCGTGCCATTCAGCGTGTGAGCAAACGGCAGGCTTGTAGATGTTGTTGGGGAGAGGGAGGCAGGGAGGGGCGAGGAGAGAGGGGCAGGACGATGGCGAACGTGTAGTCGGCGAGCTTGATAGTCTGTGCAGTTGGACAGGGAAGAGATCTCGCCCCAGCTGCCCCGTCCAGGCATCCACGCTTCAATGTCATACTTACGATATGCACTAGCGCCGAGCTCCTCTGAGGGCATGTCAAGCACACTAGCGAAATTTCCGTGAGCGGGATGACCACAAGACCATCATGTCCACCTCAGGGTGGTGGATGTTTTAACGCACCGGAAGGGAAACCCGAGCCCACTGAATATCTCAACCTGCACACGTTGCATCTCCTCCATCATCTCCTCGCTCTGGCCTGCCTGCGATACAGCGAACAACTCTAATTTCGTAAATTGATGCACGCGGTATAACCCGCGGGTTTCTGTGCCACGCGCACCGGCTTCGGCACGGAACGCACGCCCGAGACCGACGACTTTGAGCGGGAGGTCTTTAAATGGAAGTATCTTGTTTGCGAACATGCCTGCAAGGGGTATCTCCGCTGTCCCGGAGAGTACGAGTTCTGGATGCAAGGACGAGGACGAGTCGTTTGCTGAGAGGTGGTACATCTGCGATACAGGCGGGTCGGCATCGTCGCGAGGCTGGAAGCCACACCTCCGTGCTACATCGGATCGCACGACGTCCGGCGTAGTCACGGGTGTATATCCGTGCTTGAGGGCGATGGATAAGCCGTAATTCGTGAGCGCCATCTCGAGTATGGCAGCTTCGTGGAGGAGGTAGTACCATGAGGAACCCGTCACGGTAGCGCCTGCTTCGAGGTCTAGGAGGCCGAGGTCTCTGCAGATGGAAACGTGGTCACGGAGTGGGGTATGAGGCATGGGATCTGGACCGTGTGTGGAGAGAATGGCAGCGGCCGACTCGGGGCCGAGAGGCGTGAGGGGATGTGTATCATTGGGTACGGCTGAGGCGAGCGAGAGGAGTTCGTCATCTACTTGGGCAAGGTCGTGCTCCAACTCAGAGACGAGTGATTTGAGCTTCTTTGCGTGTTGCAATGCGGCTCGCCTTGCTTCTTCGTCGTCATTGCCAGCCTGGCGGATACGGTCGCTGACGAGCGACTGGGCATGGCGCGTCGAGTTCAAAGAATGCGAGATTTCTTTCTGTCGGTTGTACAGCCGTTCTATGGACTGTATTGCACCGACCGGGAGAGGAGCTTTGCGATTGAAGGCATTATGGGATTTGTACACTGCATTTTCGGATATGGCGCGGTAGTCGAGACGGGGCTTTGGTAGTGTGGTTGGGGTATGATTGGGAGATTTTGAAGAGTAATGTCGTGTGCGGACACGTAGATGGGAGATGGAACTGGAAGGCGGACAATGGCAGCGGATCAAGAGGTGAGCCATATTGTGAAGCGCGTCGCGTAACGGTTTCAGTTGTGTCACACGCGACTGCGACGCGTCTCTCATGGCTTCCGCATCCAAGGTAAACGGATCAGATCTCCCATACGAACTGCCCTGGTACGTCCCCATCAAGTTGCGAGCAACATGAACTCATTCGTGAAAGGGTCGAGAAGTATCGTCCACGTGTACTTGACGATGTCGTCGGAAACGGCGATACCATTTCGCGCTTGAAGGTCATCGCAAAGGACGGTAATGTGCCCCATCTCATCATCTCGGTACGCCCATTTCCAGTTGTTCTGTCTTTGGAGCTTGTACTCAACTGTCAAAAGGGAATGCCTGGCATCGGGAAAACAACGAGCATACACTGTCTGGCACATCAGCTATTGGGAGATGCGTACAAAGAGGGCGTGTTGGAACTGAACGCGTCTGATGAACGGTGCGCGGATCTGCGTCGACCCCGCTTTACTGAATGGTTGATGAAGGTTTAAAGAGGAATCGATGTCGTTCGAAATAAAATCAAGGCTTTCGCGCAGAAGAAAGTGACGTTGCCCCCGGGACGGCATAAGATCGTCATTCTGGACGAGGCTGACAGGTAATTCAGTGGTCTTCATATATTTCAACCCTCTCGCTTATCAACTTTAAAAGCATGACGGCAGGTGCTCAGCAGGCTCTGCGTCGTACGATGGAAATCTATTCCAACACAACACGCTTCTGCCTCGCCTGTAATATGTCAAACAAAATCATTGAGCCGATACAGAGTCGATGTGCTATCCTTCGCTATGCTAAATTATCCGACCGCGAGGTCCTTCAACGATTACTGGAAATATGTGCCGAGGAGAAAGTGAGCGTGGAACACACTTTCTTGTTCCCTGACTTTTCTGACGTCGCGCATCGAGGTCGAATACAATGATGATGGTCTTACGGCTCTAATATTTACCTCGGAAGGCGACATGCGACAAGCAATCAACAACCTTCAATCAACGTGGTCTGGATTCAGCTTCGTCTCTGGCGACAACGTCTTCAAAGTGTGCGACCAACCACACCCCATCGCCGTGCAAAGCATGATGCGGGCATGTTCCAAGGGGGACATCGAACATTCCATGGCCAAGCTCCAGGAGCTTTGGGACCAAGGTTATAGTGCTGTTGATATCATTGTCACGATATTCCGCGTTGTAAAGACCTTTGACGAGTGGGTTCTGATCTTTTTTTTTTTTTCACTCGCGTTCTGGTCTAATCTTATCAAGGCTGCCTGAGTACACAAAGTTAGAATATATAAAGGTATCGACCAACTATTTGATTTTCTCACTACGAACTCACACGTTTATATTCAGGAAATCGGCTTCACACATATGAGGATTTTGGAAGGAGTGGGCACATTGATTCAACTAGGTGGACTCATGGCTCGCCTTTGTAAGATGGTGAGAAGCTGCTCGACTCTTGCTGTCACTGAGCTCACGGCGGACGTGCAGAACATTAAACCGGATTATTTTATCATCTAGTTTTGTCTCATTCTAATAATGAAGTATTGCAATTAGACATAGAAAGGCTGACCCACGAGTCCCAATGGCCCACACAGGAGAAATGATACTGAGGGATCATTTCCAAACTCTATAAACACCGCCTCGTCCGGCGCGGCTGTTGTCCCTCGTCAAGGGCGTTGCTCCAAGTCTCTGCCAAACACGGGGCAAATACACGGTGTCGAGCGATATTCTCACTGCGAACGTGATGAGAAGTCCATTTCTTAGGTGATAGGTATATGTTATTCTCGCACAAGCAATGTGAAGTTAAGGACAGTTACAGCAACTCGTCCACGAGTTGTGGGTGTTAGGTCACGGTCACGTTTCAGCCATAACAAATTATGGGGAGGGCCGGTTCGCTCCTCTCGCAATAAAGGGGGATGTTCATTTCCACCTTTGTGACATGGCTAACAACATCCTCATTACCTCGTCCTACAGTCATGGGCTGGGTGATGGTTCGTGATTTCAACGGGAACCCGATATCTAGTCCGCCATCAAATTGGATCAGCGTCGATGGCACCTGACCGGCCTGACCGCTTTCTTTCGTTTTAGGCTTCTTCCAATATGGACAGATGGATTGGGAGCTTTTCTACAGCTGCATCAGTACAATTACCTTCTCCGTCGATAGTTGGGCGATTTTTCACTACGACGAAAAAGCGCCCGGGAAGAGGGGAGCAATTTGTAACCCAGATCGTGACGAGTACCCTGATCCCGGCATATATATACTCCTCTCGCCAGGTATTCACCTGATGTTTAAAATTGGATGTTTCACATCGCTAATGTATTGCAGGTGGTGATCCAATTACTGGCGGTTTTATTCCCCGTGTGCCTCGTATTCGTCATCCGACGATGTCCAACACTCAGACAAGAGTATGTTGTTTCGAATGTACCGCCATATATTTTTCAAATAAAGGTTTATAGACAGCCGCCTATCGAGAACGAGTGCGCCGTCGTGACCCTTGTTGCCTCATATCGGGTCTCCGGGTTGTTGACGACAATTCTGCTCGTTTCAAAGCTACTCATATTTTCCCTCACACACATAGCGTAGACGTACGTCTTATCGAACTTGTTTCGTTCTGGGCAGCTAATGTGGAATTGTGCAGTGGATTAATAAAGGTTATCCAAGTCTCATTACCGATCCCGCTCCCCAGAACGAAGTGGGTGGGGCATCAAAAATTGATTCGATTCAGAATGTGTTCCTTTTGCGATCTGATTTGCATGACGCTTGGAATAGCTACAAGTTCGCGGTCAACCCTGACGTTTGTGATTTCCCTCTGTTGATATCTAGACAACCAACCCTGACAATGAATTCCCACAGCGTGGCCATGTCATTATTCCCTTTGTTGGTGGTTACAATGACATAGCTGGAAAAGTCCTCAAACTGGATCACATTCAAGATCTCAATCATCGTCCTCTCGACCAACTTTTTCGTGACCATTTTCATCAATGTGTGCTGAAGAATATGAAAGGTACCATGGACCTAGATTCGGAGCACGAGGATACACATGATGATGGATCGGTGGATTTGTCACGTGAAGTCTGGGCCAAAAAACTGTACGATGTTGACATCAGTAACTTATGCAAGATTTTCCGATGAGGCGTTGTGAGCCAATGTCATGTGTTGCGAGTTTGTAGTGTCTTCTAGCGCTTCTTGTGCTGAGGCTGCACACATTTTAGCCGATACTATAGTGCCCATTGGGTCTGAATTTGCACATAGAAACTGAATTCGATTTTTGTATTTTTTTTCTATCCTCCGAACGCTTTCGGAATTCTTCGGAATACAGTCGCATAGTAACTCTGAATGTCCTGTAAATCAAGCTAAGGGATCCTACCACGAGAAAAAGTAGCCGGAGGGTAGCCGGTGTGCTAAATTGAAGTCCATGGTACATATTCCGGACTCACACCTTCAAATCACATCCCGAAGACCCAAAAAAATTCATGGGGAATGGGATAGCACCTACACATGCTGCCTGCGAACGTGATGAGAAGTCCATTTCTTGGGTGATATGTAGCAATCTAGTATTTGCGGTGAGATAAAGCGTACGCGCGCGCGTGCCAATCTAGATAAGATGGGCAATCTCAGTGATCGCACGAGATTCTACTCTACGCTGTATATATGTACGGTAAGGGCTCACAGTGCTCACAGCCCGAAACTACGGTAAAGGCTAGCTAAGCGAATACTAATGATTGTGTATGGCGCACGCATGGTGCTGCCAGTGTGCTGATAGGGAGAATGATACTGTACTGACTACTAAGGCTTACTACAGAAGAGCCACTAGCGACAGCGTCCGAGGAACGCTACTTTGGCACTAGTCGTTCTAGCATACGTCATCTTGCTGAGGGTCATGGAACGCCGGTGTCACGACAGGTATACAGCAAATCTCCATACTACAAACCAAAATCTTGTACGACTTTAAGGTCGTGTAGTCTTTCAGCCATCTCGAATTCAAAGTGGTCCTTACCCAATTCGCCGCCCCAGATGTCATCCCTTGACAAATCCATTGAGCCATCACCAAGCGCGTCCTCGTAGTCCCAAGTGGTGTCCCCAACACCTTTCATATTCTTTAGCACACATTGACGAAAATGGTCGCGGAAAAGTATGTCGAGAGGACGATGATCGGGATCTTCAATATGGTCCAAATTAAGGACTTTTCCAGCTATGTCATCGTAACCACGAACAAAGGGAATAATGACATGGCCACGCTGTGGGAATTCATTGTCAGGGTTGGTAATCTAGATGTCAACAGAGGGAAATCACAAACGTCAGGGTTGACCGCGAACTTGTAGCTATCCCAAGCGTTATGCAAATCAGATCGCAAAAGAAATACATTCTGGATCGAATCAATTTTCGACGATCCACCCACTTCGTTCTGGGGAGCGGGATCTGTAATGAGACTTGGATAACCTTTATTGACCCACTGCACAATTCCACATTAGCTGCCCAGAAGAAAACAAGCTCAATAAGACATACGTCTGTGTCATGTGCGCGAGGGAAAATATGAGTAGCCTTGAAACGAATGAAATCCGAATCGATAACTTTGAGACCCGATATGAGGCAGCAAGGGTCACGAGCGTGAACACGTTCTCGATAAGGGACTGTCTACGAAACGTGGTCTCAAAAAAAGGTTATGTTGTTGTTGTATATTCTATTCAACGTACCCCTTTTTGTGTGTTCGATGTCGTTGGATGACGAGGGCGAGCCACAGCGACCGTTAAACCAACAGTGATCGGACTGCCATCTTCAACATATCAACAATGTATGCATGAAACGTTGAAATCTGATAAATACCTGGCGAGAGGAGTATGTACGTCCCAGGGGTAGGGTATCCTTTACACTCCGCAGGACATAGAGCTCCCTTCCTGCTGGGCGCATGTTCGTCGTAGCGAAATATCGCCCAAGTGCTATCGTTTGCAAAGATGATCGCATCGATGCAGGTGTAAAAAAGATCCCAGTCCATCAGACCATACTGCCAGAAGCCTAGAACGAGAGAAGAGCGGTCAGATGCCGTCGAAGCTGATGAAAACTGGTGGCTGCTCACTGGACAGGACGTTTCCATCGAAATCGCGAAGGACAACAGCACCCGGGCCCATCATGACTGTACTGTATGACGAGATGCCGTGAATATCACATGTCACGCCAGTGGATTCTCTTCACTTCAGATCGCGGCGTATACAAAACAGCTCATGCGGCGTACTCAATAATGGCAGTGTGGACTGACAGCGCTGACACGGGGTAAAGTATGGGGTTATGCATGGGGTGAAATGATGTTACACCGACTCTGATGGAGTGATACTACCAGATCCAGTTCTACCTCGGATTAATCAGCCACCTCTTCCTCATCACCAATGACTGCTGTACAAGATACCCCAGTTTCTCGACGATTAAGCCGTATCAAGCACATCATCATAATTTGCTCGGGGAAAGGTGGCGTCGGCAAGTCCTCCGTCGCTGTACAACTCGCCCTCACACTCTACACTCGTCCCCGGATGCGAGGGTCGGCATCCTTGATATTGATCTCACAGGCCCGTCAATTCCCCGCATGCTCGGAGTGGACGGGAGTGGCGTTCATCAAAGCAGCGACGGATGGGTGCCCGTATACGCAGATGCGGCCGATGCGCGGCTCGCGTGCATGAGTGTCGGGTTCTTACTCAAGAGCAAAGGCGACTCGGTGGTGTGGAGGGGCCCCAAAAAGAACGCCATGATACGGCAGTTTTTGAGTGACGTACGTTGGGGTGATCTGGATTATCTGGTTATTGACACACCGCCGGGTGAGCATGCAATACTTGATTGGATCGACTGAATGTACAGTGTACCGACTCGAGCATCAATTTTTTTTTGGAAGGAACTTCGGACGAACATCTTTCGTTGTTGGAGCACCTGAGCCCTGTGCATGACAGGCTGTCAGCTGTCATCGTCACGACGCCACAGGCTGTTGCCCTCATGGACGCGATGAAATCACTCTCGTTCACGCGGGCGGTGAAGCTCCCAGTTCTCGGGATTGTGGAGAACATGAGCGGGTATGTGTGCCCGTGCTGCGGGGAGATCAGCAATGTGTTCTCGACTGGGGGAGGAGAAGAAATGGCGCGGAGAGAAGGGGTGCCATTCCTAGGTGCATTACCGGTCGACACGGAGCTTGTCTCATTGCTCGACGCTGCAGAGATCGCGCCGAGGGAGGATTCCTCGCTTCGAGAAGCTGAACCGCGTGGATTTGGGTTGGCTAAGCGATATCAGGAGACTCCATCGGGCAAGCTGTTCAAGAAGGTGCTCGATACGTTGCTCGATACGCTGCTAGCGGGTCAGCGTCGAACATCATCTACGAACTACAGTACCGCCACGCTATCATGAATTAATAAAAAAAAACTTTTTTTGAATAGCGGTGTATTATACGCGGGCCGTACTCGCCTCGCCCCGCCTCGTTGCATGACTTTTGCCTTTTCGGTCCTCACTTATTCGCGTGTTCAAATTCAACCTTTCAACGTGCACTCGTCGCCCTCTACTTCCCCACTCCATCCACTCTCCCCTTCCCTTCGTCCCTCCTCGTCCCTTCTGATATGTTGACTTAACACGATATCTTATCATATCCACCCACAATCCCGACTACGCTAACGCCACAAACCCTATATATCATCCCCTTCCAGGTTCGACTCTGGTACGATGTTCGACGACACCCATCACGAAAGCACCCACCGCAAGAAACACTTCTTCTCTCGACTCTCTTCCTCACCAAAGGGGAGAGACATGCGAAAGCGGCGATCTGAAGGTCGGTAATCTATTTCAGACTTGTTCCCCACAAGTTGTAACTCGTATGTAAAATAGTAAATTATAACAACAAGCCTCGTCGCCTTTTAACGGCAATGCCTATCATTGTTCAATCACCGACACCTACGGAGGAAGACGCCACACCGACCACGCCCCCGCGTCCCATTTCTCGTCGGAAGAGCCGTCTGGAGCAGTGGATTGGCGACCAACACGCTCACACGGGTGGGGACCAGGGGGATGGTATAGCCGCGCAGGGATCTTCGCCAAATTCATACCCATATCTAACGTATTGCGACACGCGACAAACACGTTCCTCCTCATGCGACATCGATTCCAGGTCCATCCCGGACAGCTTTGTCCTCGTGGATGGGGATGACGGGTGTGACGGGATCGGTGACTCGTGCCGAGAGGAGCTAAACGGATTTGAGGTTCGGGCTAATCATCACGTGACTTACACGGTGTTAATATATGCCCACTCCCCCCACAGGCACCTCCTCTCTTTGGTTTGCGCACTCCTCAGGGCACGCGTAGCTACTCCTCCTTGCTTCGCACACCCCCCTCTCTCCGTCCTTTCCGTTTCTCTTTGTCCCCCTCACGTCGCGCCTCCACTTCCCCCTACGATTCCTCCCCTAGCCTCTATCACCATTCCTCCCACCGATTCTCCCTCTCCATGGGGCGACATGGTCGCACATTCAGCGACGGATATCTCGCTCCCCCTCAGCTACAAAGCAGTCCACCAAAAACCCCGTCCCCCGCCTCTTCCCCCAGATCCTGTGGTCCATGGGCATTCAAACGTCCCAGCGTGTTGGGGGCGTTCACGCCCGCAGGCTCAGATGTCTCTGTCGACGAAGGGTCCGCGCTCCACTTGTCCCCACCGCGGCCTAGCTTCTCATCTTCTCTCACTTTCTCCTCCGGTACCACAGGGGCATCGACAAACCCATCTTCACCCTACATAGGTTCCCCGTCCCCTTCCCGTCCCAGGGGCCCAAATCATTCCCTGTGGTCTTTACCCCCTGATGCTTCCCACCTCCACGATCCTCCGAATGCAGAAAATTCCGTTTCAATCAAACCGGGATCCCTCAAACTCCCGTTCTCATTCAAGTCACCTAGGAAGGGTTTTCGCCACGTTCCTACACTTCCCATTTCGCGGGATAAACGAAAGAAGAAACTCGTCGTGAGTGGCATAGCCAAGGGTGACCAGGCACGTCTGGAAGCGGTCCGAAAGTGGTGCGAGGTCCGTATGCCTCGCATACCGAGCATGGGAAACACGCTGACTCATCGCGATGACAGTCTTTTGGGGAAGTGAACCAAATAACCCGTATGCCCAACGGGGACCTCCATATAGATTTCCGAAAAGCCGAGGTCGCCGACACTGTGCGTCTTTGATAATTTTATGACTTGTTTTGAAATGTCTCAAATAATGGTATTTGTAGGTATGTCGAGTCAATGCCCGAGTCCACATCGCCGGAGTCGGGAGCGTCTCACTGTCATGGTACTCCGGCAAAAGACCGTGATATATACCTATCCTTTTTGGTAAGGATGATGGAATTGTCCGAGCGCCCTATTGTGCTAAATTCATTCGCAGCGCTGGGCGATGCTTCTCTGTTTTGTTGTATTTTTGGCATTTCACGACTATGACACGACATCTATGGCCTTATGACTCCCCGTATAAAAGACATGACTCATGGTGAGCACCTCATTTGAATCGTTTCTTGGCTCAAGCTAAGGGGCATTGTGATCATTTCTCAGACCTATCTATCACTATGCGATGTGCAATACTGTAACGGACCTTACGCATACCCCCTCTGCGTGACATTTCCCTGTGCATATACCTTAATAAGTTGTACAACATTGTCGCCATCTTTGATACCCATCATCCTTCTACGCCGGAAATCGCACGTTGGCATACTGACGATAGAAGACTGTTTGTGCATTGAACTTTGGACGTTTTGATATCCGTCTCCGAATTGCATGTATATCCCGTTCGTAGCTTTAGTGTGCATTCTTGAATGAATTTGATGAATTTGAGATTGAAATGAAACCGTATCGTCTTGTTGAACCTTCTGGCCGGTTTTCATTAGGCTTGAACAACTGATTAGGCAAGTAAGATGATCCGTGTACCGTACAGCTACAGCTACTGCGTCACCGAGACAACCGGATCTACTGTACTCCCACTGGCACTGACTACGACTACAACTACTACAACTACAAGCAACGTTTGGTCCCATGAGCACCGGGTCTGCGCCGATTGCCATGCTTTGAAGCACACCACCCTCATAATTCGCAAATGAATCGGAAAGAAAAGACGGGTTAGGCGGCCGAGAGACCTGGACCTGGACCATATATGATTCTGCACCGATAACCGTCGGTTTTGCTGCTTACCCGAGGGCTTCTCAGGCGCGTGTGAGAGCAGCGCCACGGGCGGCGGATTTGGGGCGTTTATTCACATTCAACGTATTCAACGACCGACCTGATCAACGTCATGCTCAACTCCGGAAGAAGAGTACTACAGTAGTCGAGAAACGTGGACCGTTCTGACTTCTGAAAGGGAAAACCAAAAAAAAAACATATCAATAGACAGGACCGAGGGCCGTGACCGCGTTTACCTTTACCGCCCCCTTTTCTCGATTTCGATTTCGATATTTGGTTGGGTTTTCCCACGTGGATTTGTGTATGTTTCTTGTTTGCTTCAAGTTGTCAATACCTCAGTTCAACATCTACTGTATCCCCCCCCCCCCCAATCGCCTAAGGCATGGTTCTGGATGTAACGGTATTAGGCATTACATTAGGACTTATCCCATTGCATCCAGAACCATCCTCGATATTTCAACACTGACAATATTGGCGACTTTCCGAAAAAACAACTCTCAGTGGAATCCATCTTGTCCAGCGGTTATGGTTGTGTGCAATACAATTGGTGATTAGGATGTAGAACCCTGAAATTATTTTTTCACCTAATCAACAACAGATTGTGACCAGTTTATTGCACTATATGGGCCATTTAGTGATCAAGATGTGGGGCGAGTTGAGCAGTGATGGTGGGCCGAGTGGTGAGGCGGTGAGGGCCCTAACTGTACGTATTTTCTTTCCTTTTCGTAAAATTTCACGTCACTGGCACACATGGCACACGCGCACCGCACGCACGCACGCGAACTGTAAAAGCTTCCCGTCCCTGTCGTCCCTGTCATTTCATGTCATGTTCCCGATCCTGTGCTCGGCAAGGAAAGTTCTTCCAGTTCAGTACAAGATCAAGTGTTCAGCCCCGCGTCGTCCCGAGGTCTTCTAGATCAGTGAATATAACAAATCTGCACCTCCCGAGGCGCCCCATCTGAACCGTGACATGAATCGAATGCCATCGCACGTTCGATGGCTAATTGTGATGGCATATGATACGATATACGATTGAAAGAAACCGAGAGAAGGGTCATATATCCCACCTCGGCCCTTAGCTTACTGTACTTCCTTTGATACAATAGCAGCGCAGTCGTGTGATGGGCGACCAATAATAAAACGTCAACGCGTAAAAACGCGCCAATTGCCAATGGCTTCGGATAAGTCACCGATCCTCGTTTGCCTTTCAGGGATACACGCGAACTTGGCCGCTGGCCACGCGCGCACGCACGACCCTGTTCAACAAAATCTCTATTTTTTTTTGACGCGCGCGTAGAGCGGAAAATCCGAGTCCATTTACAGTATCATACATCCGTACAGTACATAGCCCCCTTCGCTCGTTCACTGCACATTCATGCACATGTCACGAAAAAAAACAACTGTAGCACTCCAAATTGACTCTGGTATAAAGCATCGCCCTTTCGGAGAAGAACAAGGGAAGCCTTATCCTCAACCTCCCCATGTTATCAAAAAAAGCATCTTTGAATCTTCCATATTCGGATCGATCATAGTTTACTGCACCAATTGAATTGAATAAAGCAAAAAACACAAAAACAACAACACATCATCATGGCTATCGACCAATCTGAAGTTACATTGCAAACCGCTACTGTAACGGCATAAGTTACATCGCTCACTCTGTGTTCAACGAGAAAAGGGGGTAAAAAAAAACTCCCCACACACGAGACCCATCATCTTTACGTAGCGTATGAACTAAAACACATCTGATTTGATACTCGCTCGCGGAGTGACTCGGAAATCCACCTCATTTCGCGTGCGCGTACTCGTGTTGTACCCTCGCCTCACAATTCGGCCGCCATTGCCGCCATTAGTGCAGCTACCGCCGCAGCGCTACCATGATGCTATGCTGCGGCACTCAATTGAGTCAATTCTGTTCTCTGGAAATTCCCCGCAACAAACAACTCCCGCCTGGCACGCATGACACACACATGTACATACACACGTGTTGCGCCAAAAATTCTACGAATAGCTGTAGTCGCTCTCCAGAACACATCCAACTCCTTCCCTCGACGCGAGGTTTGGATGGATCGCGGGCGGCCGCCCCCCGTGTGAAGTCCGAGGAAAAATGTTCAAGTGGGAGGGGTTACGTCAAGATGACCATGAATTCCCGCCCCCCTAGTGTACGTACTTTATACCCCATCCCTTATACCCAGCGGCCTTCTCACACTCTCACCCTTTCTAAGATGTAATGCGCCACTCAAAGAACACAGCCAATGTCAACGCCACCGGACCGGTGTCATGATCGTATCTCAATAAATTGGGAGGCCGTCACGACTACGTTGCTGTCGCGTCGCTTTGCAAGTCCACGATAAATGGCTAGCAATTTTGTTTCGGCTTGGTTCATACTTGCAATTGCGAGGACTACATGTGATCAATGGCTTGAGCCCCCAACATAAATTATTTGTGGTTACCATAATGCATTTAATTTAGAATGCTGCTCGACGAGAAGGTTTTCTGAATCAATAAGAGATGCAACAAGTCAATCGAAACGATAGATAAATACTGTAGTGCACGGGAAATCATGTGAAATTGCCAGCTTGAATTACAGGAGGACATAGAAAAAGATTGGTATTATTTTGAAAATACTAAAGGATACGGGGCATTCGGCGTTGCGTCAGATAAGAGGTGAACTTCAAAGCTCACGTTCTGTGTTCATCGCTTCGGGGACGCGGGTGTCAGATCAAACACGGCAGGTGAGGACGTGCTTGCTCTGACTACAGGTTCGGCAACGCTGGCAACGTCGCCTAGACTGATTTCCGGTGTTTGATCCGTGACGGCACTCATAGAAACAGCTCCCCCAGCGTGTTTGAAATATCCCTTTCTGCGCGTCGAATGCATGCCAGGCACGTTACTGCCTCTAGTTGTTCTCGCGTAGGTGGAGCGGTCCATCTGGCCGCGCCGCCTTGAAAAGCCAACGCGCTCAGCGTATATCTGGCCCTGAAGAGGCAGTCCCATATGGATGCCCTGGTGGGTTTCAACCATCGGAAGCGCATGAGGAGTTACAATTCTATGGCTTTCCTGTACACGATATTCCGCGGGGAAGGTGTCGTGATACCAGTGGAAGCTGGCTCCAACGGGCATCACATTGGGAGCGTTAGGGAATTGGCCCGGTGCGGCCATCAGGACGGCACCCCTGTCCCTAGCGAACGTTGGGTGATACTGAGGTTGGGGGTACATAGTATACATAGCCCTGGGTTGCGATGGTCTAGTTTCGTGGACAATCTTCGGTGGGTGCAGTACGGGTTGACTCCCTCCAGGTTCTGGTGTGTTTTGCTGTGAATTGGTGCTCGCCATGTACTCGCCGAGTGCTTCAGGCGCATAAACCGGAATGAGACCCTGCTCACTTTCAATGAAGCCGGTTGGTTGGAGAGGGGCACGGCGTTCTGCCATTTCAACGTGTTGCTGCCTGGTTGGAGGGATTGGAGGGAGTGGCAAAGGGTAGGCCGAGTAATGAGGCATTGGCTAAAGGAAAATGTCAGCGACTCGTTGCGGCAGATTATTGTTTATAATCCAGACCTGATACATGGTATTAGAAGGGATAGGTTGTCCTGCTTCGTTCGCACTGACCACCGAAGATGTCAAGGGGATTGGAGGATATCCCGGAACAAAGTGCGGAGGTGGTACATATGGATAGGGATGCACAAACCACGGCGCAGGAGCATAGAACGCAGTGGGCGGCGGAGGGGGATATGTCATGGGGGGTGCGCCAGAAATCATCGTAGACGAAGCCTGCGAAGGGATAAGCGGCACATAATTGTTATCTGGTGCTTGTCCCCGAGTATCTCCGCTCGGGGAGCGAGGGAGAGCAGGAGCTAGTTCTTCGCCAGGAACTGGAATGGTGAGTCCGATGCCGTTCTGACCGTGAGGGAAGGTGTCGACCGGAGAGCCGTTGACCCTTGGACCAATCTGATGTCGTGGACTGAATGGCCTCCCCTCACTCAATTTAAGATTCGACCTTGACCCATGCATTTTCTGTACCGCACTGTCACGAAGCTGGACACGAATATGTCGACCATCGTATATGCGACCGTGCTATTAAAATAATGTCAGGTGAAGAACACTAGGACAAACACAGGGTTGGTACAACCTCTGCCAGGACAGCTCGCGACGATGATTTATTGTTCTTGTACGTTACAAAAGCAAACGCTGATTTCCTGTGGGCTAGAAAATGTGTAAAATGGGCACGCGGATGTCATTATCATCACCGTATCACCCACCTGGCCTCACAAGTTTCACTTCAGCAATATCTCCATACTGTCCAAATACACGCTTGAGCCTTTGCTCATCCCATGTACAACGCCCATGGACGTCCAGGCCTCCCACAAAGATTGTTGTTGGGTCCAGAACGTTGCGCAGGTTGACGTCTATGTTCTCGTCGCTCGTCTCAGGAGGTCCCCGGGATCTCGCTTCTGACCACTGAGGGGCAGGTGGTAACGCGAAGGAGTCATAAAAATTGAAAGCACTGCCAGTAAGAGGATACGCAGGCTCAAGACTCTTCGGTACAAACGGAGAGGCGAGATTCTCGATGAAAGGGGGGCTCAGCGCAGAAACTGAGCGTGGAGGTGGGGATTGAGTGCTTCCACGATGCGCGGGGGCATTATAGGGGAACTAGGGACGACAATCATCGTGGGTACGCGCCGGACCAAGGCCTAATTGGAGAACTTACACGGGGGATGAAGTTGTGATTTCGCCTTTTGAATGTGCTGCGTTATCAGACACGACCACTCGTGACCACTCAAGAGAATCGGGGGGTACCCCATCGTCCTTTTGCCCCTTCCGATTGTCCTCCGTCTCAGGTTGGACGTCACGCGTATGACACTGCAAATTATCGGAAGCCAATGTATGGGAGAGATTTGGCAGCACATTGAAATCCGTGTTACTGGCAGCATCTACGATCGTCCAGTCATCTGTAGTAGTGGGAATATTTGACGGCGAAAGCCGAGAAGACGGAGACTGTTCGCCAAGAGTGGCCTCAACGAAGTTAGTCCTATGACCCCAACAGGAAGGCGGGTACAGAGACGTATTATCGTCGTCGCCGTGTGGTGGATGGACCTGTTGTAGACCTGACTGTCGTTTAGTCCCCAGATGGTCTTTAATCTGATGACTGCGGCTAAAGAGTCCACTCCGTCTAGGAATAAGAGCATGCTGCTGATTTGGCCAAGTAACCGTAAGGTGCGGGACACTGCGGAGTGTCTGCACAAGGGTAATCAGCCAAGCAAGGAAGGGGAGGAGGGTTGATAATGTGTTACTTACCGCCAGTGCACTAAGACAATCGTTACGGTTCACCCACTTGATTTCCCAACATCCGGGATCCATACCGTCAGACCTACTCGCATTATGAGGATACGAATACGTTGGGTACTCTGCGGTAGTCAAAGTTGAATAAGTGCGTGACGTTGTGCACGTGCAGCTCACCTGTGCTCCCCTCTGCAGGCTCCGGCGAGCGGAGATCGAATGACTCTAAAAGACCGAAAGACGAAGCGATGCGATGCAAGGTCTGCAGCAGCATTCATCAGTCAGTGCCCTGAGGAGAAGAAAGCGAACTGACCTGAGAGTCAAATCGCAGCGGCGAGAGTACCAAGCCCACACCAGTCAAGACACTGGCGGCAGGATCCTGCTCTTGGGGAGAAGGCGGGACGGGTGTACTGGTATAGTTGTCGAGGTGAAGAGCCTGTGCATTGTAGAGTATATTGATACGTCTGGAGGCGCATATAGTCAGAGGGGCAACATAGTTACTCATGCTCGGTATTTACCTCGCTCCCGGAGTGCGATAAATTCTCATTGCCTTTGGCAGGTCGAACTCAAAGATAGGGCCATTTGAGTTGGAGGAAGGGACGGATCGACCATGGTCAGCGTCGCGGATTACCTCCACAGGTTTTCTAATAATGTGTCATAACGTGAACACGTTGGCCCTGAAAATGAACAATACCTGTACGAGACCCATAGCGTCCTCTGAGAGCGAGCGGGTTCAAATCGCAGATGGCGACCCATGAAGTTCTGGGGGGGCATCGAGCGAACTTTTTGTATTAGTTGTGCAGCGGACGTTGAATCCTATGTACGCGAGCGTAGGTTGAAGAGAAAAATAGAAACCAGTCTCGGAGAAACTTTACATTACACTGGACAAAAGCACATACACCACCACGGCTGTCGCGGATGATTCTGACGAGGTTGACATGCACAAAGGCAGAGAGATGGTCCTTGAGCCGGGCGCTCAACTCTGCATGGTCAACGGTTGTCGGGAGACTGAAAAGGAATAATGAGCGCATGAATGAGAGCATGAATGGAAGGCGGAAATTACCTTCCGACAAAGACGCTGGCTTCGTGAGATACTTTGTCATTTTGAGTGTGGATTTGGGTGGGAGTTACGGTGACGGGAGGCAGAAGCGACGAGTTAGTGGTCGATGTACAAGTGGTAGTAGTTGGGTGGATCCTTGATAGTGAAGATGCGGCAGAGGGAGAGGGAGAGGTAGACAAAGAGTCGTAGCGAGTGCCCCACTCTCTGAGGGGGGCAGATTCGATGAGAGACATGAGGAAAAGAGAAAGAGTTGGAGGAGATGAGAGAGCGAAAGAGTCTGAGTTAAGAATATTGAATACCAACATAGCATGTCAGCCCACAGAAGCCCCGCCCTGACACAGCTTCACTCGGATCCCACTCGGAGATCTATCCCAGCCTTATTCGGCTATCTTCCTCTGCGCTGTCTCTCAATTCATTGCCTCTCCCCAGCGATCTTCGCCAGACTATCCACTGCCAGACGTCAGACAGGCCAAGAGCAAAGGCTTGCAGCGGTGCATTTTGCATAGAGGATCCCCCCCAGAGATTAAGACCCTTGGGGATGCTCGCTCAGAGAAGGCAAGTTTCCATGTGACCGGACGAGGGGTAATTGGTATGCGTAAAAGCGTACAAGAAACGAGAAGCCAGTCCATAACCGTTTTCGGTAACGTGATTACCAAACTGTGCTTCAAGCTCCGCGATTGACTCCAAGTGCATTTCCCGATACATACGACGCTCGCTCACATCAACCCTTTCCTATACGCCATGTCCGATGACGGTTACGGTGGCGGCGCCGGCGGTGATGACTACGACTACGGTGGCCCCAGTTTTGCCGAGGATGCCTTCGTACGTCCCTATATCATCTTCCCTTCAACTCCCTCTACTACATCTTCTCTCGCTCTTGTCTAGGATGAAAATTATGACCTACTTGCCGAGCCGCATGACGGTGTCGAAGATGGCCAAGGAGAAGAGTCTCAGATGAACGGCATCGAGGGACTTAATGGTGCTGAGCACGACCACGACATGGTCAATGGGGCTGCTTCACAAGAACAGCCCAGTGTCCCTCAGACTGGGCTCACCGGAGAACGACAACCCAACAAAGTCAGAATCACCACCCCTTATTTAACAAAATACGAGCGTGCACGCATATTGGGAACGAGAGCGTTACAGATTAGGCATGTATCATGCCCTACTCCTAATTGAAAAACTGACCATTACACAGCATGAACGCCCCCATTCTTGTTCCCCTCGACGGTGAAACAGATGCACTTCAAATCGCCATCAAGGAGCTTTCTCAGCGCAAAATTCCCCTTGTCATCCGCCGTTACCTTCCTGATGGCAGTTTTGAGGACTGGAGTGTCTCCGAACTCATTAGTGATTGATCCCCCTAGTCTATTTATCTCCTCTCTCGGCGTGCCCTTGTTCTCCCCCATGATTCCCTTTACTGTACACCCCTTTCTCTTCACTTCCCGAGTGATAGTCGATGCACGTGCGAATACCGTCCGGTTGAATGCTTGTCATACATTACAGCAATAAATTAGATGTAAACAGCACTGTCCCCAAAGTTCAACTGAAAACGTCCACGTCCAGCTCATGCTGTGTAGTGACAGGAATCACAACTTCCACCTTCATCCGTTTCTTCGATGGACCTCTTTTGACTCTAGCTCTGCCAGCACCCGTTAACTTCATCACCGGGACATCGCTTTCGTCAATCCCCTTCCCAACATCTTTGGTACAGCTGTTAGTCGCATCGGCGAACAGGGGAATACGTTCATCTGGCGAAAGCTTCGCCATGGTGGGCTTAGAATTCCCAAGGTCTCGCTTCTTCGATGGGCTGCAGTCGCCACCCGTGTAATGTGACGTCGACGGGGGTCGCTTCGTCGGTGAAGAGGGGGCTTTGGGTAGTGTAGTGAATGGGTCGGCAACCTGGGCTGGGGGGATATTCTCCATTCCAGACGCTATAGGCTTCTTGCCACCTAAAGGTTCAACGGGTTAGCCTTCATTAAGCAAGTAACGATGAGTAAAGTAATAAATACTTCCTAATTCCTTTGCCGACAGCGTCTTTCATAACCTTGAACGCGCCGTTGTCATCGTCATCGAGTGTTTGCTGCACTTCCCAGTCCGATGGCCGGACTCTCCGCCAATCCTCCTCCACTTTATGTGCCCATTCATCTGTCTCGCCTTCAATGTGGTAGTCTATGACACCATTCCACTCGCTCCCTGGGGCCGTCTTGTTGACAAAGATGACCTTCCCCATCCAGTTCTTCTTTGTGGATTGAGGGTCTGATGGCGCAGATGCATGTACTGCCTTTGCAAAATCTTTGACGAGTTTCCGTAAGCCATGGACTTTGAGTGAGGTACCCATAATGATCAGCATGTCCGGTTTTCGGGATACATCGAAGGCTTGAATGGAGCCAATGTCATCCCCTAGCGGATGTGCCTCATCATAGAGTACGATGCCCGGGCGCAATGTTCCTATTTTCAGGGGGCGCGCCGAGCGTGCGATACGGGCTTCCGCTGACAGGACGTCACCACGTGGGATACGGTTCTAAGATATGAAAGACATACAACGTGAAGTGCACTCAGGGCAGTCGGGCGCCAACCCAGACGTGAAGAGTTGAAGGTACTCTTCCTTGCATGGAAGGTCAGCAGAGCATAGGGTGCATCGTACACGATGAATATCTCCGTGCAGCTGGACGTTTCGTACATCCTTTGCGCGATTTTTGCCCTTGCCCTTCCCGTCAACCTTGACTTCCTTACTAGAGCTGCCGATAAGTCCGGCCTTTTCCTCGAGGCCATCAATGTTCTGAGTGTATGAGCGAAGGAGTTCTTCTTCTCGTCAAGCGTGCGAATAAAATGGTGCGTGCGTGATGGAGATGCCACGTCGATCGACTGCTTCAGTTGCGAGATGAACGAGTAAAATATGGAGGTAGAGGTCGGGTCACGGAACAGGGAGGCATCGAACAGGTCTCGCCCCTTTAAAATTGTGTCCGGATATTGCTTTTTCACGAGCGAATAGAGACCATCTGAAGAACGAAAGTCCTGCGTGTGCGAATAAGCATTACGAGGCCTATGGATGCAAAAGCATGAAACTGTCAACGCACCGGAATCCCGCACGAGCACGAAATGCCTGCGCCAGTAACCACGACGATGCGCTTGCTCTTAGCTACGGAAAGCGAAAGATTATGGAGGGTGCGGCGGGCTACGGGATCTGAAGGTGATGCGGCGAGATCTAGTGTCGTAATCATGGGACGGGAATTTTGAGAGGTTGAATAGAGGAGGAGAGGGTGGATAAGGACTAAGTTGAGGGGCTCAACCAAAATGTCACGTTGGGCCCCAAATCGAGTTGGTTGAAAAGCGGTCGCGTCAGACACGTGATGTAATTAAATAAACGCAATAAACGCGTTTCCGGCGCGGCTGTTCTCGCAACTCACACTCGCGGATAACTCGTGGCACACAGTCTTGCGTTTTCTCGCGTTCAAACCTGCAAGACCGCCACCACCATCATCATGCGTGTATCTACGGGGCGGAGGCCGTCGACATGTCACAGCAATCACTACATAGCCCAACATTGCCACCATCTCACTGCAGCACCCGCACATCAGAGTGTGATGTGCGGGTGCGTTCGTAGCAATGAATCCCATCGGCACAGGAGTGCCAACTCTCGGTGATGGTGTCGGGGGCCTTGGCGTGCCCAAACTGGTCCTTCGCCAAGGAACCCACAGGACATGCAGAACAACCTACCACTTAAGTGCCACACCTCTCGAACTAGTATCAATGTTTCCGCAGCCAATAGGGAATACGAGCCATGAGCGCGTTCCGGATGTTTCGGGTAGGTAGGTAGCCGTGTTGGATGGTACAATGGCAGCGCTAATAAACCGGCAGCATGCTCGTCGGGTTGAAACGGCACCTGGACAGGGGGGGGGGCAAACTCACGATGCGAGTATGTCATATCGGGAATTGCTTGAACGCGTTAATCACGGCGTCAAAGAAGCCAACGACGTCTTGGTGCGGCTGGTAGCCCGGTAGCAGGCGACATCAAACATCTGTCACGAACTCTCTCAGGGCTAATAACGACTGAGAAACATCACGGTTCACAAAAGTGTACGTCGCGTGCTTCCTGAACTGAGATTAGATCTCATAACATCAAGCACTGCACATCGCCCTGATCGCACAGCCTCACCTCGTCACTTTTGATATTTGATGAATCCTAATTGATCCAGTATTTGTCCACTAGAAATGATATGGATTTACCAGAGGAACTGATTACGGTGCGTACGTACTGTGGCCCAGGAGATAGAATCGCCAGAAATTCAGGCGGGTTACCGCGCGTACACCGCAATTATCTCGCCTAGGTCGTGAATCGTCTAGCTATTTTTGGGAAGAAGCTACTCGAACCCAGTGTAATTGTTCAGAATTGAGTTTGCGGTATCAAGCCACTACGAGTGGGAGAGTAAGAAATGTCTTGGATAGTATTAGGCATGTTCTCACAATAAAACACTAGCGGTTCATTGACACAGGTCGTCACGGTCCTGGGGGAAGGTATTGCAAAGACTGCGTTTCGGACGAGCTATCTGAGTCCTGAAGGCCTGAAGAACGACCAAGGACTACGTTAGTTCAAGTTAGCAGGATCACGCCGCGGAGGCCTGGTAAACAGCTAGTTGTTTGATATGTCACTGTAGTCAATTGTCTCAGCCGCTTGTCTGGCTGCAGTGTAATCCAGTTCCGCCTTATGAGAAACCAAGGCATGACGCACATTCGGTTCAAAATTCGACAAAATGGGCTTGTTGAATCCCAGATTGAGTGCGCCATCCGACTGCCGCATAACAGATCTTTCTCATCCGCAGAGTTTGAAACCCGATCTGCCCTAGTATAGAGGTAGCGCGGCCGGATCGCCGCTCCAGGTGATGAATAGGAAAATGACCCCGGCCACCGTGATAGAGAATGGGGAAAAAAATATGATCTGCGAGCAACCCGACGTGAAGTCTCTTAATTGGCAGGCAATATAAAAAGCGCAAGTTACGTATATACGCAGACGATCGATCGATTCTTCCTCACTTGCGATGACAAAAGTGTCGATCAGCAACTGCGACGGTACTGCTAACCAAAGGCGCTTAGCTAGTGATCGAAGCGAGGTGCACAATGAGAGAGGTTATGTCGTATGCATGCCAATACCCTAATAACAATAGCTGGGGAGTCGTAGAGTAAGTGACCGTGGCTCTGAGTTTATAAAATCAACATCACGCACGTCATGGTGACAACTCCATGTCATTTTCGGACAGCGTCCAGTCAAGTACGAGAATAAGTATATGATTTGCCGAGTTTATAGTAATTCTGACGATGATGACGAACGAAACAATCAATCCCAATCGCCGTCAATAGTTCCCAGCACTTCGACGTCATCCTGTGACATATCATTCGCTGACTTCTTCGCTTTCTGTGGTGCAACGCTTGGCGCGGCTTTAATTCCTGGTCGAGTACTGGATGTATGCCCTGGTTCTGCCTCGACTCCAGGCCTAGTCGGTCCTGGTGTTCTGCTTTGCTTCCTCGCGGCGATCGAAGCACTTTCTGTGTCAGGATTTGAGGGTTCTAGGTTTGGCGGAGGCTTTGCACGTATCACCGGAACTGGACCCGAAAAGTCTTTTCCGGTCATCCTGGAGAGTGTCTGCATATCTAAGGACGGGTTTCGCTTCAATGACACACATGCATGACATGGTTGAAACTCACCGTATGGAACCCTGTTTTTCAAACAATGATTAATCCGCTGTGAATTCTTCTTGTCCTCCGTCTTGAACTTGGCTTTACAAGCCTTTCGATCTCGCCCGGGGAGGACATAAGACATCAACTCATAGTTTTCACCGAATTGAGAAAGAGCCTGCAGGGGGTTCAACATGATACTCCGTGTGATAATATAAGAACGCTTACAGCGTAGAACAATTCTGTTTCTTCTGCCGTCCAACGTGTGCCCCGGAATTTCTTGCTATATGAACCGGAATTGACGAATTTCGTGGCGTCTGACTCCTCTACGTGAACGTAATTATCCGTTTCGTGCTCTTCTGCGCGGTCGACGAACAGCGATTCTTCATCCACGATTGTTTCTCCATTCGGGCCAATGCGAACCTGGACGTTGAAACGACTGGTTGCCATTGTATTGTCATAATCAAAACCGAACCGGGTTTCAGGCACGACAGATGGGGCAGGTGTTCCCGACGAAGAAGATGCAGGCCGATCGAGCGTTTCTGCAGATGTCGTGGCTACAGAGGAAGGTGGCCCCCGGTAGGAGGTGGAACACTTCGGTCGTCAACGTCTTCGGTACGTCCGTACTTCTTCGCATCCATGAGAGCCCTCATGCGGGTTCTTTTATCCTTGTTGGACCGTTTCCAGGCTGCGTGGTTATCCAGGATCTGGGAAGCCTTGCTGCTTACGCGACCCTGACCTGTATCTTCGCAGATTGCTGCCATTGTTATGACAGTAGGGTCAAGATCTTCTCCGGGATCGGCGGCAGGATCTAAAGCGGGAACAGAGGAGCTTTTGGATCGAGAAGGGCCAGATGAATTTCTGGAGGGCTTTTTTGTCGGTGATGACCTTGATCCAAAGTCTGCCGAGTCATTTGTGGGTCTCCGCACTCGCTTCTTTCGGGGTGGTGCAGAGATTTCGACTTGAGAAGACACACCAGAAGGTCCAATTTCGCCTGACTGACTAGAGCGTGTGCGAGTATTCGTTATCAATGAATTCGGTTGCTCCATTGCAGGTGGGCGCGCGCAGTGACTCCAAGTCGGAGGTCGGGAAGGGGCCAAGTTTGCACCACTTTGGTGATATTCTCACGGTCTGCCTCTCGACATCCAACACCAAAACGCAACGCGAAATGATTGAACTCCCAGTTGGATCCAAGCCAGGTTGGGAGCATGAACAACCTGACTCTGACCAGGAAGAATCTCTCGAGTTAAAGAGTGTAGCGGATAGGTCAGCCTCCTTCGTTCTCGCTCGTCCTTGGCTCACTTAATGGCTAGCCTTCTCGTTTTCCATTCACTAAAACAATGTCAGCCATTTAGCATATATCCCACTTGATCAAATCCTGAAGCCCTCTTTTCAGCACGTTCTAACTGGCTGTCGTCAACATTTCCCAAGTTTTCTAGCAAATCACGAGGTGGAAAGGTTTCAGATACGGTGCCACCTCCTCACACCATAAAGTCACTCGGTAAATTTGACTTCCAAGTCGGTCCTCATATATTCCCGGATACCTCAGTATACGAAGCCCACTATCTCAATTCCACTCCCGTTCCTCAGCTGCCACCTTCTGGCTCTAATCAGCCTCCGGCTAGTACTTGGCAAACAGCTTCTTCTTTCAGAGCACCGACGTACACCCCCTACTTCCCCTATGCAGCCGCAGCGACATCTTCTACAACACCATATCCATCTGCTCAAAGAGCTTCTACCCCACTTGTCTCCGCCGTCGCTTCAGAAACGCCAATTACTCCTGCTCTGATCACCCGCGTTAACGATGCCGCTGCAACTGATCCTATTCTAGCCAACTTTTTGCAACTGGCTGCATCTGGTCGTGCCACCTCGGACCAACTAAAAACGTTGGCTTTGCTCATACAGTCCTTGGCTTCTGCGCAGTCATCCTCAATGACAGGGTCGGCTTTGAGTAACATCTCTGGTTCAGGGCCACATTCTCTATTCAATCTCCTGAGCGGTCAAACATCATCTTCCACTCCGAGTACCTCAATTCCGGCCACACTGCCAAGTTCAGCTACTTATTCGTATCCCAGTAGTGATCAACCTGCTCCTGCGCAGACTCCTGCGCCAACAGTATCGCAACCCCCAAAAGAATATGATCTTGTTTTGGAATTTCCAGAAAGACCGTATGACCGATGGCTCGTGCCGAGAGTGCCCGTTGTGTGCGAGCGCGTACCATCCACTGGTAATATTGAGGCCATACTGTTACTCGTTGCATTACCTTTCCCCAAGCAATCGCAAACGAAAACGAAAACGAAAACGAAAACAGAAACAGAAACAGAAACACAAGGAGAGCCAGAGTCCGCAGCAGAGTCGGCTACGCCTACTAGTTCAGATCCACCTCAGGAAGTCGTGCAATTCCGCATAACGAAAGCGCATCAGGCCTTCTGGGACAACCTTCTCAACTGGGTTGGTGGATCTACCAAAGTAGAGACAAATCGCCGCATCCTCGAAAAAATTGTTAGCCTTACGAAACATCCTCTTATTATAATATGCACCCTTAATATCGTTTGTTAGGCGGTTCCAGAACGGGTGTATCTCCAGCATCAAATCCCGGAAGGTGAATTATTGACAAAGTTGAAGGCCGTGCGTCATCTCCCTGTTTTTTTCTTTCATTTTTCTAATCGTGCTACGATCCAACCGGCTTCTAATTATAGGCTGCGTTGCCGTATGCCATGAAGTCAGTCAAGCCTCCTCATGGAGATCGAAGTTCTGCAAGGCGCAGAGCGCCCGCTAAACGGACAGGGTCGTCTGCTGATACGTCTCAGGGTGGTACACCCAAGCGGAAACGAACAACTCAGGCAAAGGCTGGCTCTGTGTCTAAGAAAATAGCGTGTGTCTCCTGCGGGCAGACTGACGTTCCTCTCATGCTTGGCGGCCGTAAGTTCGTTCCCCAGAAGTCGCTCCTGTGAGGTGTCCTAACGTGCAGTAGGATTTTGCCGACCTTGTGTAGAAGCGGGCAAAACGGGTAATGGGGCACCACCAGCCGGTACACAGAGCGCGACCGTCTCTCAGACTTCCACCCCTGAGCCACAGAGCGAGGCATCAGGAACTGCCGCGATGAACAAGCGAATCGCGGGATTGATGGCACCGCCCCTCGTTTCACCCTCGCCACTTGCCACAAACCCACCTTTAGTTCCAGAAGAATTTACCGATACGACATCTGTCACACCACCTGAACCTCCAGTAGTACAGTCATGATGTATTTCGAATCGCATAATTTAAGAATAAACGTGTGTGTTAGGATACCAACCAAAATTTGAGAGTATGTCATGAGGAAATCGTGAAGCTGTCCATTACTGTCTAGTCGAATGCCCCTGCGTACCATCCAATCCACCATGAGATCACGGCGAGCTGCGCCCACAGTATACACGTCTCCGCCAGTACCGCTGTCCACAATATCATGCTTGTGGTTGCGAAAAATGGCACGCTGATCCACCACAAGCCAGGGGACAAGTTGAATGGAAAACGGTACAGTGACGAAAAGGAGTGCGCTGCCCGTGCCTGTAATATGAGGACGGCCAACGAGATGAAGAAGAAGAGGACGAGCGCAACCCAATGTTGGATGGATCGCTTAGGAAGTTCCTTGATCGGGTATCGCTCTGGCTCTCCGGTGAATTCGTTTCGGTACCAAGGGATGATGAGAAAGTCCTGTGCGTCTATCCCGATGACCTTTCCATAGTTCCTCCAGAAAGGCGTAACGGAGTCCAGGAGGATCGTAAGCGCATCCATGCCGAATTCCCAAAGCTGTTGATACCGGTCCTTGTATCTCTCTTCCAAAGCGATGATTTCAGAAAGCTGGGAGTTTGATTTATAGAGTTTAATTCAGTACCCGTCTCCAGGATAATATTAGCTCGTGACGTAGTAGGACGTACTTCAGGATATACGGACGAAGTGTGCGCCATGGCACTGTTATACGCCGCCTTCACTTGATGGTGTATCCCTTTCACCCTCGTTAATGTCTCGCTAACCTCTTGTACTTTCTGGGAAATAACGCTCCGACGCTGTTCCAAAGCATCCAACGATTGTTGAAGCGACTTGAGCGGAGAGTCGAGTACACTCGGTGGAGGAGCAAGCTCGACGTCACGCGCCTGCTGTAGAAACTCACGCACGGTACTCCTCTGCCGTATAATGTTGACGTGTATATCTTCAACCGCCTGCCACCCCCTTTTTTGGCGCGTAGCCCCGGTAACAACGGCCGGGTCATGAGAAAATGCATCGATGAGCTCGGGAGGAAGAGGTTTGTAAGTAAGTCCGAGGGATTTGGAGAGATTGGCCTGGATCGCCTCATACTCCTTGATTCCACCGGCGATGCGCTGTAAAAGGTAACGATTTCTCTGGTTCTGAGCGATGGCGTTCTCGAGAAGCCTGGTGAAAGTTGTTAGTCAAGTAGCTGTCCGATTACGGACTTTGAAGGACCTACTCTGCGCGCCGTTCATATTCTTCTTTCTCAGCTTCTCTATCGACCGGTTCCGCCTCGGCCCACGAATGCCACGGTGAGGATGGTAATGAGAGGCGTCCTCGCAGTAAGCGGTCGGACCTCGGTGAAACCTTATTCACTGCAGTCGTCGCCGTATCAAGCTGAAGCGACAACTGCGGCTCCTCGGACGAATGGTTTAAAACATCATTGATATCCAACTCCTGTGGTACCTTCGTGTCTCTTCCTGGTGATCTCGGCTCATTTGCCTCTCCTGCAACCCTCAAATGGGGTTTAAGCTGAGTACGTGTCATCAAATCCTGGTCAGGCGGCATGAAGAAGTGTCTGCGCTTGCCACCCTTCTTACGCGAGTCATCCGCTCGTCCATTATCCTCTGATGCGGAATGGTGCTCTGACGATGCTTCATCGCTCTCGACCCCCTTTCGTCGAACTCGGGACGCAAGATCTCGCAAGTAGACCCGACTACTCGACGGAGAGGCTCCGTGACTACGCGATCCGTTGAAGAAGCCACCATAGAGAGAAGTTTGCCGAGAATCGTCAAAAGATCTTCGGCTAGATTCGACGATGGGCTCAAACGATATGTGATCGTCCGATTGTCGACGAGTTAAGGACGGATACAGCAGGTGATCACGTGAGCCTTGCATGAAAGGATTAAAAGAGGGTGAAGAAAGCGCTTGTTCAGGTGAGCTCCCCGACAATGGGGATGACTCGAGGCCGCTAAGAACATCTTCAGGTATTGTTTCCATCGCCATTGCTGCCAGGCGAGCCTGTGCCCTGACTCGTTCCTCGAAAAGAAGGGCGGTGACGTGCCAAGGAAAGCGAGGGCTACGGCCTGGGCGTTTGGCACGGAGGTGCTTCAGCCATGTCAAGGGTTCCGCCTGCCCAAGGACTGCTTGGACAAGAGGATCCAGGCCTGCATTCCATTTTGCTACAGTAAGGATAGGATTGCCAGCCTGGGGTTCCGTGTTGAGAGAATTAGAAAGAAATGCATATCTCCGGCGCAATTGGTCAGCGGTGATTACGGCCTTTTTCAACGTGTGAGGTTGTGCAAATGACTTGATCCTGGAGATTTTTTCTATCACATTACATGAGAGACCGCGTGGTGAGTATGACACGTATGCGTTACCTGAAAATGCGGCCTCTTGCCTCTCAAGCACCTCTCTGGAAAGGGTTGGGAAGGGCTTGTCTTTGGGTTTACGCTTCGTTAACGACAAAGACCATTTCCTGTCTGATTTGTCCTCCTCAGACAAATTACCGCCCCAATCGAGTGTGGCGCCATCGTCCGTTGACGTGGGTACGGGGTGAAGCCGGTCGATTCCGACTGAGGGGCTGAAATCCAACTCTGAGTCTAGGCTAGGTTTGGTGATACGGGGAGCCTGTGGATTAAGGGGTGGTAGAGAATATCTGACAGGAGACGAGCGTGACGAGGTAGAAACGGAGGAGTCGTTGGCACGGGCTGCAAGTCTCGCCTCCCGACGGAGTTTCAGTTTCAGGGCGCGTTGGACGTCCTCCAGTATTTTAGGTTCTGAGAGGAGGAAGTTGGCGCATGTATTGAATCATAGAGAACATATCTCACCCTCATGCGCTGTGGGTCAGGGGATGCGAAGGTCAGAATTCGAGAAGAAAGCGCTTCGACGATAGACGCACATAAGTCATATTCATCAGAGAATACGCCAGGCTCCAGCTCATCCAACGACGACGATTCGACATTCACAGAATTCCATCGCCCTCTTTCATATTTGAGTGGTCTGGTGGCTTCTGAAGTTGTCAGCATCCTCCGCACGGTCTGCGCATGTCTTTGGGCTTGGGGTCGACCAGATAATGCACTAGGGACGTGGGCAGATTTGACCCTTCTCCTCCCTTCTGTCCGATGTTCGCCAGAGGTACCGATCTCTAACCCAGCTGAGGGGCGTCTCATTGGGGGCGGCGGGCCAAGGCCAATGGATGAATGCTCGCCGAAACTGTCGGGATCTGAGGGTATGTCCGTTGGTGGAAAAGAAATGCGAGCATGCCGACTTCTGGCATTGGGTGAAGACTCGGTGGGTACGGCCATCGCCCTGACCCTTAGGGGTGGGGTGCGTTGGAGACTGAGGGCAATTGCCAGTGCTTGCACGCAGAGCGCTCAATCTGCACATTCCCACGGAACAAATATAGAGACCGTACTGAGCCGTCACGTAAACGTTTGTCGCGGATGTCCGTCTGTCGTACAACACAGTACTGTACTGTATTCTCAATCGCACGAAATAGTCGCTACGTCAACTTCAAGCGCGGCATGCGTTGGCATGGCACCGTACTCGGCGCAGCGTTGCCGCCCAGGGGCCATCGATCATTGTCCCCTCGATCCTTACGGCTCTCTGTCCCGCCGGAGCAGATAGTGTTAGATATTCCACGCAGACAGAGAAGGATGGATTAATTTTGGTACAGTCGACGACGCTGGTATGGACAGTACGAGTACGATGCGTATGTATGCAAACTCCGTTACTTCACCTCTATTCTTCTTATCTGTTTCTCTCCCTCTTTTTTATCCCTAAATCTACTCGGCGTCCTCGGGACTTTATGTCCGCAGGTACGAACTGTGTCATAGAATCACAGGCGAAAACGGGCTATGTGGGATGGACAACTTGAACTCGACGAACATGGTATCCGGAGAAACATGGCAGAAATAGAGGAACACAGCGGCAGATATCAACTCAGGTAATATCGGAGCTTGTGGCATTACCGCGACTTGGAGAAGTGCACCCGATGTACAATTTAACTTCGATCTTCGTGGGAGCCGATGAATTCAAATGGGCCCGGTCTTGTTGGTCCACGGGGTAGGTATGTTTGCAAAGTACAGTATGGAGGTGGACACATACATTTTACTATTCCCCGATTCACGGATGCAAGAAAGATAAGACCTGCAGCGGAATGACTACATCTCGATGTTGTTGTGGGTGTATGGAGCGAAGGGAGCACGAAACGTGATCTCGAACAGTACTACCTACGGGAGCAGGACAGACAGCATTTAACATCATGACATCCATAGAAAGTGCGTTGTGTAGAGAGGGTGTGAACTCTAGCGTCGGGGAAGCCTTGCAGAGGTCCGCCGATGCCTAAGGCACAGGCGTATGAACATAGCAGTGGTGAGCGCCGACAGTGAGTACCTGTGTAGTATGAGAACGAATAGTTCTCAACCAAAGCACTTCAACGCTTACCAAGTGGCAACATATGACGCGTGCGCATTTCGTATGTCCACGACCGGCACTTTGCCTACTGGAACACCGTTGGACAAGCGCATAGCAGCATCCCCAGCATGGCCCTCTGGAAATAGTTGTGAACACCAGACGTAATTTGAGCAAGAAAGCTCACCGAATATCTCCTCTACCAACACTGGCTGGACATTTGATGATTCACCTCCAGCATACACTGACATGGCAGCAACGTCCGCCCAATACCACTCGCCTTTTGCAGGGATGTTGTCCGGCGTGAAGTTGTTGCGAGCTTGTGACTCCCTTAGCATCCCGTGCACCTCCACAACCTCACCCGGAGTAGGATATTTCCTCTTCGCAGCAGCGGCCATAGAGATAAATCCACGGTCGACAAGGATAGTAGAGCCGTTTGTTCGAACGAGAGGTGTGATGAGGTGGAAGCCACTTGTGCCATCTAAAATGCGAGGACCTAGAAGCATTGAGTGGGCATGATCCCATGTTCCTCGTAGTATGACTCTTCTATAAACGAACTCAGGGATGGCCGCAATGCTATTGTGATGCAATAAACATACAACCAACCTGTCAGCCACTGGTGACTTACTTGACTTTGCTTGGTAATTGAATTGGCTCTCTTTGAAGCTTTTCCGTCAATTGGTCAATGAGATCAACCTTCCATTGGAGTCTCTGGACTTGCCAAGTCCCCAATGCAAAGGTCAAAACGGGTATGAGGCCCAAGGCAACAAATGTTGGGCTTAGCAACGAATGACGCTTTGTCGAGTAAGGAGATCCTGGGCCATTCTCTGTATGCTGAGAGCGGATCGGCCTACCAATGCGACTGAGTAGACGAGTGGCACCTCTACTGGACAACCGTGACGGAAACATATGAAAAATAGCGCCCAAGCATCGGAAGAGTTGTCCCGGCCCGAATGTTTCCACGCTTTCGTGGCGCACAGCTTGGCAATCAATTTCAACACCATCCGCAGCTTGACTTTCATCTCATTCTGCCAGCATGTACGTACGTACGAGTATTGTGGCGCTATGTTAACTCAGTTCTTATGACAGGTCACAAGGACGGCGATCTGGGGCTGGTTTTGACCTTGACGGCGATGAAGTTCACTATCCCACACGACCGGTGGACAAAGACAAGGCAGAACAAGAGCTGGCTGTTAACATCAAGAAGGCAACCAGCACAGAAGAGAGTGCACCGAAACAGAAACATGTTCGTAGTACGTGTGCCACCCTGAGATTCTGTGATCTCAAGTTCTTGACACCCCTCGCAGAATGCATTGTGTACACCTGGGATTACCACTCGTCCATCTCCTTCTGGTCAGGACTCCGCGTCCAGCCAATTCTCTCCGATGAGGTCCAAACCTTCAAAGCGCTTATTATGGTGCATAAGGTCCTCCAGGAGGGCCACCCAGTTGTACGTAATGGTTCATTACGATCTTGACCATGCTGAAGTATTAATTGTAGACGATCAAAGAGGCACAAAGTCAAACAGGATGGCTTGAAACATGCTCGCGAATGATTGGTCACGATGGTGGTAGAGGTACCTCTCTTCTCACATGCAGTGGATCCCATAATCACGATTTGCGTAGGGTATGGTCCTCTTATCCGAGCATATGTACAATTCCTGCTAGCAAAGCTTCGATTCCACCGACTCAGGCCTGAATTTAATGGCTTATTTGAGTATGAGGAGTATGTCACATTAAAGGGGATCGATGACCCTAATGAGGGGTAAGCAATTGACGTTGTGGATTGTTATCATCGTTACTTATGTTTTCAGCTACGAGACGATCTCGGACCTCATGCAATTACAGGACCAGATTGAATCGTTTCAAAAGATGGTCTTCTCTTACTTTCGTGTCTCCGCCAATAACGAATGTCGCATCTCTTCATTGGTACCTCTAGTCAAGGAAAGCTGGGGGATATACAGGTTCATCACCAGCATGTTGCGGGCTATGTACCGAAGTTCGTTCTGCTCTGACCACTGCTTTCTTTTATTCCCTCTAACCTCCCCCTTTTGAACGCAGGGACTAATGACATGGAAGCACTCGAACCCCTTCGTCAACGGTTTAATGCTCAGCACTATAGCTTACGCAAGTTCTATTATGAGTGCTCCAATCTGAAATACCTCACTGGCCTTATAAATGTCCCCAAGCTCGGCCAGGTTGGTCATTTTTCTATTTCATTGTGTTTACTTCTTGAGCTTATTGTCGTTGTTAGGAACCACCGAATCTTATTGATAACGAGGGTGCACCTGACTTACCTGCCCGCCCTACAACCGCAACAAAATCGCCAACACCGCCGCCTGCAGCACCAGCTGCTGACGAAGCAGCTATTAGCGAGCAAGCGCGATTACTCAAGCAATATGAAGATCAACAGGCTGCCTTGAGGGCCCAGCAAGAGGCCGAAGAACTTCGCCGCCAGGAGCTTGAGCGTCAACAACAGCTAGAGTTCGAACAGCGACAGCGCGAGCAGCAAGAACGCGAGAGACTAGCTCTCGAACAACTCCAGCAACAGCAGCTCTATCAGCTCAATAACCAAGCCGCTCAGCGTCTCAATGAATTAGAACGCGAACTCCTCGGCGCGCGGGGACAATTCGAACGAGACCAGCTGCTTCTGGAGCAGTATGACCGAGTCTGTGTTTGTCCACCATCTTCCACGTTCATATTTTGACAGCTTTTGCAGAGGGTCAAAGCTCTCGAGGGGGAACTAGGATCCATTACCGCGAACGTTGGCTCTCAGATGGCCTCCAAAGACGACCTCATTAAGCAACTCCAGGATCAAGTTACTCTATGGCGAAATAAGTACGAGGCTCTTGCCAAACTATACAGCCAGCTACGTACGGAGCACCTTGATATGCTCTCAAAGAGTAAACAGTTGCAACTCAAGGCCAACTCGGCTCAGGAGGCAATCGACCGTATGGAAAGGATGGAGCGCGATTTAAAAGCGAAGAACTTGGAACTTGCTGACATGATTCGCGAACGTGATCGCGCTCGCTTTGATGTTGATCGACAGAAATCCTCCCACCGGGAGGAAACTGATCGTCTTCGTCGTGAAATCGACTTTGCTCACGAAAGGGCCGAGGACGCAACCCGATCCAAGGGTTCCGAGATGTCAACCGTCCTTCAGAGGTACAATCGACAGATATCTGAGCTGGAAGACTCATTGCGGGTGCGTTCTGGTGCTCTTCTTCTGGGCTTACTTCTAATGACTGTCACAGTCCAAACAAATTCAGATCGATGATCTTTTGGCCAAACTGGACGGTGCCGAGGGTGTTTTGGAGCATCTACGCGATGAAAAGGACCAGGAGATAGCAATTTTACAAGAGGGCATGGACACCACTCTTCAGCAACTCTCAGATGTGCAACAGGTTTGTTCCAGAAGGCTTATCGGCGGATTATTGGCTCATGATAAACAGAATCAAGGTTTTGCAGATGACGCTACGAATGCTCAGATTGACACCCTTATCCTTGACAACCGGAAAAAGCTTAACCAGATTATTGGTACGTTTCTGTCATTCTAACTTAACAAGGCCTCGTCTGAATTTCGTCGGGTAGATTCGATCCTCCAGGCTTGTCAGACTAAAATCGATGAGGCAATTTACGAGCTCGAGTCCCCGATGCAGGCTGGAAACCAGAGCTCGACTCCGGAATACACGTTGTCCATGATCGAGAAATCCCTGAGCAACGCAACGGATTTCGCCACCGTTTTTAACCTGTTTATCGAAGGACAGCCAGGTGGCGATCACGTTGACGTCATCAAGGGGGCGAACGATTTTGCTCAGGCACTTGCGGATACTCTTCGGAGCGTGAAAGGCATCACCCGCTTGGTCGATAATGAGGATGCCGCCGACAAACTCGTTGGCATCGCTAAGGGGGCAGGCGATGTGGGCTATAGATTTTTCCTCAACTTGCAATCATACAAACTCGAACTCGTTGACCGTAATCAACGTACGAGCGTCGCGATGCGTAACAATGGCGAGGTTCGCAATGCGCTCACGAAGCTGTCCGAATCGGTCGAGTCGATCATCCCGAAGGGCAAATCCGTCACGAAGACAAACGGAGACATCGGCGACCTCGTTGAGCAGGAAATGCTCGGCGCGGCAAATGCAATCGAAGCGGCAATGCAGCGCTTGCAGCAGCTCATGGCGCGCCCGCGTGATACAGGGCGATCCTCGGCCGTGGATCTGCAAGTGCACGATTCGATCCTGGCCGCGGCACTGGCGATCACGACCGCAATTGCGCGCCTGATCAAGGCTGCTACCGAGTCGCAGCAAGAGATTGTTGCACAGGGCAAGGGCGCAAACTCGACACAGCAATTCTACAAACGCAATAACCGGTGGACGGAGGGTCTCGTCTCCGCGGCACGCTCGGTGGCGTTCGCGACGAACCTGCTCATCGAGACGGCCGACGGCGTGCTCTCCGGTACTCACTCGCTCGAACAACTCATCGTCGCGTCGAACGAGGTGGCAGGCGCGACCGCCCAGCTGGTCGCAGCCTCGCGTGTCAAGGCCAATCTCATGTCCAAGACGCAAGAACGGCTCGAAGTCGCTGCCAAGGCCGTCACCGAGGCATGCAAGGCACTCGTGAAGCTGGTGCGCGCGATTTCAGCGAAGCAGATCGAGGAGGAGGACGTGGACTACAAAAATATGGCGGCCTCGAGTTCAAGAAGCGTGAGATGGAGCAGCAGGTCGAGATTTTGCGTTTGGAGAAGGACCTGGGCGCGGCGAGACATCGGCTGGGGGCAATGCGTCGTGCAGGGTATCACACGGACGAGACAGATTAATGAGCTTGGATTATACTACGATGGATCTAATGTGAGACGACACATGTCGGTCTTTGTGGCTACTATGGGTCACACAAGTGACGTCAGATTACCGTACAGTAAGTATACGCATACTTGCCCCTCTCCCTTCTCTTCTATCTCACCCCTTAACTCTCTCAACGTGCACAATCATGCAAGATCCCAGCACCCCAGAAACACCGACAATAATTCCAAGCATTTCCATGGAGTCCATAACAGATACCTGCAAGAGGCTCAAACGACGGATACAACCTGAAGAAGATAATCCTCGTATACGCTCGATCTTGTTTATAGCAGTATCTGTGAAATGCATGAACAGGAGAAAGTCCCAAATACAGCAAGCAAAGAAGAATTTATGCAGAAAGTCAAGAGCTACCCGCAAGAAAAATTCATCAGTGAATTGAAAGACATAGTAAATACTGGTAAAGAATCCAACTGGATCCCTATAGTTGTAAATGGTATGTATTCTATTTCATTCTACTTGTGGTGTTCTAATCATTTCCCACATAGATATGTTTATTAGTAGCACTACTACAAACACTGAAAATATGTATGCCACTGAAGGATCGATACGTGGTGCGTAACAATATCGACATTACCTAATCTTTGATGACACATCCAACAGCCTCTGTGCGAGCATGGAACACTACATTCAAGGGTGACGCTGCAACTGCGTTATTCAATACAATTTCAGACCTTCTTAACCCCAAGGTTGTGGCCTATGCCAGGTCCACCTGTATCATTAACTCCTCTGGGACAGGAAAGTCCAGAATGGTGGATGAGCTTTCAATGTCCATCATAACTTTACCAATGTGTCTTCGCTCACATGGGAGCCGTGGTATTGTCCCTCCTTACTACTTTTCCATCATAATAACACTTTATAGGGTTCCCACCCCCTGATATCCACCTCAGAGAATACTTTGAGGAAATCAGGATGCAAGAGATCAGGGACGTGTTAGACAAGCCTTGCATGACATGTTTATGGAATCCTGACGGTTACGCTTGCACACTTGCACTCCATTAAATGCGATATCACATTACCAACAAAGTCTGAGACGGACTCGGCTTATGTCAAGCAGGTCATAAAGCGCCAACAGGAATTGGCTTCTTCTTTTCGTAGCTTCATGACCATGGGTCAGTCGTTTGGGAAAGTGAATGAAAATCGACAAAAGTTTTATGGGGAAGTGATCAACGCAGCTAGAGCAGTAAAATTTTCCTTACTTCATCATTATTGTGACATTAACGTATCCCTTCAAGTTCAACAGTCATTGCAAGGTTGGATCCGAAATAACAACAGGCAGCCCCGCTCAATATGTTGATCAAACCGGAAAAGGAGTGCGCAGCGCAGCAAAAGCACTTCACGATTTCGTTGACCCACGAGGCCTCGTGAAATATGGCCAATGGCGGCGGCCTTTGGTCGTCTTGTCATTTGACGAGCCACATGTGCTCACGGATGGCGCAAAAGAGTCGGAATGGTCCACATTTCGGAGCTGCGTCGAATTCTCCAACGCCTTGATGGCCATCTTATCTTCTCTTTGTTCCTGTCGACGTCAGGAAACTTCCGGATGCTTTCTCCTGACATAAAACCCGATCCATCAAGCCGAGTCGTGAACGAGGCCCTCCTCCCCTTCCATCCAATTACCGAGGTCAGTTTCGACTGCCTTGCACGTCCTGCAGCCGAAGGCAGCATGACCCTATTTGAAGTCACTCAAATTGACTGGATCGCTCATCTCGGTCGGCCCCTGTATGTCCCTTTTATACACTGCCTTGGAAATCTGCTGGTATGCTCATGTACAGTAGATTTGGTTCTCACTTTGACGGGTTGCCCGCGGAGGACAGAGAGGGCGAAATCATCATTTGCCAAGCAGAAGTTGCTGAATGGCAAGGAGTTTCTTGACAAGGCAGATATTTCGGGTTCCCTCGCCTGCCTCGCCACACGCTTTGGCCTCGAATTCAACGAGGATGAAGACTCACGCGACGTTTCCTACAAGCAGGTAGAGCGCCACATGCGTGTCTGCATCGCTGCAACGACAGGATTCAAGAATATGATAACATGCTCTTCATCGGAACCGCTTCTAGCCGAGGCAGCCTTCCATCTCATGTTAAACACCGAATCAAATCCAGTCAAGTACCTCGCAAACCACGCAAATCTTTATTGTGTCGACCGGGGGCGGCGCGGCGAGTTGGTCGCGGCTTTGATCATCATGCAAGCACGTGATGCATCACTTCCGGCGAATCTACTTCAAAGAAGATGGGTTTCTGTTACAGACTTCATGAAAGCGCTTCTTCCACCACAGGCATCAGAAAAGTTTCTGAGAAGATACCCTACACGCTGGCGCAAAGAAGAAGGAAAAACAGATTCCACGAGGCGTTCAACGACTGCTGTTTGTGGTTCAATCACACCATCAAGGTCGAAGACAGTGACATAATCAATCCGAAGTTCTTATGGAAGTATGTGACGCGGGGCGCGATGATCGTCTGCAAAGACAATCAGCAAGGCATCGATATCATCTTGCCAATGGTTTGGCCGAACGGAAATATATCCCGTCGAACCGTATCAGCTATCGTCATTCAAGTTAAGAATGCAAAAGATTTCGGTTTCACCGTGAACAACAAACTGTTCGACGCCATGGATCCATGTGGGCTAGGCTTTCTCTCTGATGCGCCACTGCCCGTCATTCGAATGGTGTTCGCGCTCGCTTCTGCCAAAAGTGGCATAAATTTTCCCGCGGAGCGTGAACGTGAAATTCGACATGACGACTTTACTGCATACGACATTTGGTGCGCAGGACTCTCAACAGAGTCTTTCCAACAAATTGGTCATGATCTAGAATCATACCAAAAGTTGTTGGGTCGTTCACAGCAGTCCCATGACGCCTTCGACGTTGCAGAACCCCAGAACCCTCTCAGCGAGGAGACAAAGATCATCGTGGGTAAGACCAGGCGAAGCATGGCACCGCTGGTCAGGTTCCATGGCCACGATGAAATCCATGGGTCTACGTAGTTTTTGGGCATTCGTACGGCTGCTCGACTTCGATTCTTTTTTTTGGTCTGCTGTCGTGTATCATACTGTACGAACGATGCGGACAATCCATAACATAAATTCGAAGCGTGCTGCCAAAAACATTTTTTTAATTCTCTGAAGGAAGGCTCAAAACAAAACGACAAGGTATGGACTATATCTGCCCTTGGTGGCCGTGAGTACGTGACAGGTACTTTCATGGCTGCTGACGACAGCAGTCGTCTCGTCGAACCCGTTCACCAAAGCCACTACTCTTTCAAATGATCATACTGATCTAGAGTCCCTCGCTTACATGTTATTTTACTTTCTTTGGGGTTCTTTACCATGGCAGGGCCTGGGTAAAGAGGATGCAATTCTGGAAGGCAAACGCACAATCACCACGCACAGCTTGTTCCTGTTCCTGGCCCTCCCTGCGGACTTACTAGTACACACTTTTTTCGAACACTGCCGCTCACTCTCTTTCGATCAGAAACCCAACTATGACTACTTTTACGACCTTTTCGGCAAGCTCATATTGCGAGAAGGATTTCAACTTGACATGTTGGCGTTTGATTGGGATGTCGCTGGTGGCAAAAACCAACCGGGTTGTACAGATAAGAGTGTGGCCCTTCAGCACGAACGCAATCATTCTCCCAAGCGCATTACACGGTACGTACCCTGCAAACTTAGTACTCACTATCAATATATCATTGCATTCTGACAATGGGTTGTATGCAGATTGCGCCCTCAGCATGGCCAGATAAAAGATTCACCCGCTGGTATTAAGTCACGCCAGTAGTTCCCTATTTTTATACATTGTTATTGCCTTTACCGTTGTCACGCCACGCTTTTGTATGTAAAGTAGCTTGGTATGAGCTGTTGAATCAGTAGGGAAGGACTTTCGCGAACTTAGCGGCTAACAGTGAAAGGA